>JAPVLO010000645.1:600000-993871 GCA_027257055.1 Cephalopachus bancanus
TTGTGTCCTATTTAAGAAATATTTTCTATTTTGAAATCTTAAAGAAGTTATCCTGCAATTTCCTCTAAAGTCTTGTGATTTTTCTTTCACATTTAAGTACTTAATCTATCTGAAATTTTTTTTTTAAAATATGGTGTAAGAAAGTATCTAACTGCATTATTTTTCACCTAGATGGCCAATTGTTCCAGTGCCATATACTACACAATCTATTCATTCTCCAGTAATCTACAATGGCACCTCTGAAATGTATCAAATTTCCACATATGCAAAAGACTCTTTCTGGGTTCTGCTATTTGATTTAATTGTTCAATTCATGTACCTGTGCATATCTGTCACATGTCTTCATGATTAAAGGTTAATATGCGTTGAGAATGAGGTAAGATCCGTTAATGTGTTCTTGTTCATGTTTGTCCTGGCTTGTCTTGGGAATTTTCTTTTCCATATACATTGTAGAATCAGCTTAAGTTCCATGAAAAAAATCCGGCTGGGATTTTGGTAGTAATTTTGGTAAATTTATACATTACATTTGGGGGAAGGGTATGGACACTGAGTCTTCTGATCCACAGTGTAGCTTTCCCTTGTCTTCTCTGATGTCTTTCAGTAAATTTGAAAAATTATCTGTATACTGGTTGTAAACACGTTTAGTTACATTCATTTTATATATACTCCATACATACTTTAAATATATAGTCCATATATATTCATATATATGATATATTTCTACATATATGTCCTTATATAGTTTTGCTAATGTTGTCTTAAAAATGGACATTTCCTAAGTTTCTTGGTGCTGTTATATAGAAACACAGTTAATTTTTATATGCTGATTTTATATCTAACTACCTTGTTAAATTCTTTATTTGTACATAGATTGCTTTGAGCTTTTGTGTAGCCAAATAATTTATCCTAGAAGGTAAGCTAGGAATTCTTGTAATGTGGTATTGAATAGAAAGGGCGAAAATGGGTCTCCTTGTTTTGTTTGTGACCTTACAAAGAATACTTACTATTTTTAAACACTGTGCACTGTTGATTTTTGGCAGATTCACTTCTTAATAAATGCTTTTAATATTGTCCTCATGAATAGTTGTTACATTTCCTCTCGTGTGTTTTCTGCATTGATTAGAATGATGGACTTTCCTCTTTTATTTGTTTTTGTTTGTTAAATAATTTTGTTACTGATTTTATTTTGTATTACTTTTATTTTTCTTCAGCTTTTTAGAGGTGTACTTGACAAATACAAATTTTATTTTTCTTTTACTGTGTACAGTGTGATGTTTTGGTATCTGTATACGAGGTGGGACCAAAAAATTCCCAGGATATATTTATTAAAAATTGTGTATTTATTCTTACATGTTTAAACTTCAGTCATCTTCAAAGTACTCTCTGTTTGATGCAATTCACCTATCGAGACGCTTTTTCCATGGCTCAAAATAGTTTTTGAACTTGTCAATTTTTATGCCTTTTAGTGGTTCTGCCATTTTTTGTTTCACCTATTCCACATGGGCAAAATGTTTCCTTCTGAGGACTTTTTTCATCTGGGGAAACAAAATAAAGTCGCTCGGGCGAGATTGAGTGACTAGGGAGGATGGAGCATGGGTGTCATGTAGTTTTTCATCAAAAACTGCTGAACACTCAGTGCAATGTGGAAAGGTGTGCTTGTAAATCACCCATCATGAAATGGTCAAACGCATTGAAAGAATCTAAAAAAAAAATTACTGAACCGAACACAACCTTTCACATTAACACTAGCTAGTACATTGATGCTGATGTGTTTCTAAAACACCTAGTGAGGGAGGCCTGTACTACAAGGGGCCCACCCTCCAAAATATAATTTTATTTTTTTGGAGGGAGTCCTCCTTCATACATTGTGAAATGATTAAATCAACCTAATTAAGGTACTTATCACCTCGCATATCATTTTTTGTGATGAGAATATTTAAGAACTTCTTTCAGTAATTTTCAAGTATACAATACATTATTATTATTACGATTATTATGATTATGATTATGATTATTATTTTTTGAGTTGTAGTCTCACTCGGTCGCTCAGACTGGAGTGCAGTGGCCGCTCCTGGTCACCGCAGCCTCGCCTGCTGGGTTGCAGTGATCCTTCGCCTCAGCCTTCCGAGTAGCCGGAATTACAGGCATGTGCTACCACGCCCGGCTGATTATACATTATTATTATTAACTATGGTCACCATGTTGTACAATAGGTCTCCAGAATCAATTTGTTTTTGTTGCCAGTTCTTTGGGTGTCATATCCAAAAATTATTGCCCAGACAAATGTTTAGAAGCTTTTTCTCAATGTTTCTTCTAAGAGTTTTACATTTTCAGATCTTATGTTTAAGTCTTCAGTCCACTCTGAGTTGATTTTTTGTATATGGTGAGAGATAAAGATCCAATTTCATTCTTCCAGATTCAAATTCAAATGCATACATGGTGTCTCCACTTGTGTGTCCCAAAGAAATTTCAAACTCAATCAGTTCCATGTGTTTAAACTGAACTCCTGAAATCTCCCCTGACAAACCTTCTCTACATATGACGTTTGCCACCTCAATTACTGACATCATACAGTGGTGTGCTGGGAAAACTAACAATCAGCTGTCCACAGGTACGTGTGAGGTTTTAGGGCAGAGAAGTCCTGGCTTGTAGTGTTTGCAGATTACTATATAGTGTAAATTAATTCCGAAATGGTTGATGTCAAGCTATCAACATGAGGTCTCCAAACACTGAGTCAGGTGGAATTGGGCACAATCTGCTTTCCCAAGTTGTGTTATGGGCCCAGTGGTTCAGGCCAAACACCTTACATTCACTGTGATTTTTAAAAGTCTTTTCTCACATTCACTCTCTTAGCAACCCCAGGCAACTTTATGTCTAATATAATTCCCAGATGTCACCATTTCTCCCTGCCCTAGTCTACCCTGCCATGATCAACCACTAAGCTAGGACGATATCTTCAAGTTTCCTATTCTTGTCCCATCTAACCCATTTCTAAGCCTGCATCCAGAGTGATTACGTTGGCATGTAAATCACATCTGTCATGTGCCTCCTAAAAAGCCATCCTCAACTTTCCTAAGCACTCAGAACCAACAATGAACTCCTGATTCTGGTCTGCAAGGCTTTGCATGTTATCAAAACTTTCACTGAGAAACAAGGACGAGTTTGCTGTGGTGTAGAATGGAACTGGATATTGGTGGAGTTTTCTAAAATGTGTCTGTCAAAGGAACTGCCTTCTAGAAGCTAAGAAAAAACAGTGGAACTGTAAAATATTATGATTCTGTAAGTGAAAGTTGAACTTTTGTCCTAAGAATTACCTTTGAAAATATAGTTTGTTTTCTAACCATCCTACAAACCATTTTCTTTAGACCCAACTTTTCTTTTTTATTTCTTTTTATTTTATTTTATTTTTTTGAGTCAGGAGTCTCACACTGTAGCCCAGGCTGGAGTGCAGTGGCACATTCATGACCACCGCAGCCTCAACCTGCTGGGCTCAGGCGATCCTTCTGTTTCAGCCTTCCAAGTAGCTGAAACCACAGGCATGCACCACCATGCCTGGCTAACTTTTTGATTTATTGTAGAGGTGAGGTCTTGCCAATTTGCCCAGGCTGGTCTCGAACCCTTTGGCACAGGCTATCCTCTCGCCTCAGCCTCCCAAAGTACTGGGATTACAGGCGTGAGCCACCGTGACTGACTTCTTTTTTATTTCTTTTTCTCTTTCTTACCTTCAGATTAAATGAATATCTTTGGGGATTTTATTTTATTTCAAATATTGGTTTACTAATAATAGCTCATTTTTTTCTTCTAGTAGTTACTTTCGGTTTTGCAACGCACAACTTTAACAATCATGGTCTACCTTCCATATGTGGTGTAAGAGTCTTATGAAAATATACTTCTATCTCCTGCTTCTCATTCTTTGTACTGTTCTTGACATGCATTTTATTTTCACATGTATTATTTAAGACCCAGAATGCATTGTTACAATGTGTGGTTTGTTAAATAAATAAAAAATAAGAAAACAAAACAAAAAACCAAAAAGAAAATATAGTTTGTTTTCTCATTTGTTTTTCCACTGGGGGGGTATATTATTAACTTATCACATTAAATACTATTACATTCCTGGTTTCTGCAATGGCTCACAATGTCATAGCCGGTATTTATTGCTATTATTACTATTTTTGAAATGGGGTCTTACTCTGCTGCTCAGCCCGGAGTACAATGGCACGACCATGGCTCATCGAAGCCTCAACCTCCTGGGCTCAGGTGATCCTTCCACCTCAGCCTCCTGAGTAGTTGGAACTACAAGCATGTGCCACCACACTCGGCAATTTTTCTTTTTTTTTTTTTTTTTTTGAGTTGGAGTCTCACTCTGTCACCTAGGCTGGAGTGCAGTGGCACACTCACGGCCACCCCAGAGTCAACCTGCTGGACTCTGGCGATCCTTCCGCTTCAGCCTTCTGAGTAGACAGAACTAGGGGCGCACGCTACCATGCCTGCCCAACTTTTTTAAAAAAAATTATTGTAGAGATGAGGTCTCACCAAGTTACCTGGGTGGTCTCGAACCCGTGGGCTCAGGCAGTCCACTCGCCTCAGTCTCCCAAAGTGCTGGGATTACAGGCCTAGCCACCGAGCCCGGCCAATTTTTCTTTTTATAGAGATGCGATCTCGCTTTGTTGTCTAGGCTGGTCTTGAACTCCTGGGCTCAAGCAGACCTCCTGCTCCAGCCTCCTGAAGAGCTGGGTTTAAAGGCACCCAGCTCACAGGTGGTATTCATGACTGCCTTTTTTCATTATCCTTGTCCTCAGGCACCACCTCAGCTGTTCATGGTTCTTTGAGAGGATGACTGAAACCTTCATTTCTGAATGGTCTGGCCATTGGATGCCCTGCCTTAATTATAATTATCACTGACTTGAAACACAAAACATGACAGTATGAAAAAGTACTCTAGACATATCACTCCCCTTAGCCCCTTTCGCAGGAGGGATTCAATTTGTCTTTGATAGGTTCAACCACCCCAGCCAATACAGTATAACTCTTCTTTGCCTGTTGATCAAGAAGTATGGGGAGTCCAAAGTGATTACTGGAAGTCTCAACTTTCCATTCAATGGAATCATTGTTGTTTTCCTTGGTGAAAGCATTTCTTTCTTCTTCTTCTTTTTTTTTTTTTTAGTTGGGGTCTCATTCTGTCGCCCAGGCTGGAGTGTAGTGGCACTCTCACGGCCACCACAGCCTCGACCTGCTGGGCTCAGGGAATTCTTCCACCTCAGCCCTCCAAGTATCTGGAACTACCGGTGAGCACCACCATGCCTGGCTGATTTTTGATTTATTGTAGAGACGAGGTCTTGCCAAGTTGCCCAGGCTGGTCTTGAACCCTTGGGCTCAGACAGTCCTCTTGCCTCAGCCTCCCAAAATGCTGGGATTACAGGCATGAGCCACCACGCCTGATGAAAGCATTTCTTTTTGTGGAACTAAGATCTCTAATCCAGAAGAGCATAAAATCATACAGTTAAGGAGCAAAACGTTTTTTTCTATTGCACTTCTAAGGGTAATAGTAAGGGAAGGCATGCCCATCTCCACAACTTGATAGCAAGACCAGTGAATCCAGGCTGTGGAAGAAACAGCACCATCTATCAATGCAAATCAATGCTTAGATAGAGCATTGCCAACTCCTAGAGACTTTTGCCCCAGGCCCTCAAGTTATTGCCACCTAGCCGAAAACATAACTGAGTCTTCCAAAGGTTATTCCACTTCAGGAAGAGGGGAAGCATGAAACCAGCAGTGAATTCCATGAGCGGTGCTCCACTGCCACGCTCACTTTCTACGGGATGACTTCCTTGTTTAGAAGTGATGCTGTTTGGAATATCATGTTGGTGGAAGTCATTTTTCAAATCCAAAATATTGGTCTTCTCTAAAGCACTGCAGGTGGAAAGGAAAATCCATATTTAGATTGGGTGAAAACAAAACACTGCCCTTTTAATAGAAGTGGTCCAATGTAATTACCTGCCACCGGATAGCTAGCAGATCACACCGGAGACTGGTTCTCTATTGGAAACAATGTTGGTTTCCATTTCTGGCAGATTTAATACTTGACAGTGACTATAGTGAGACTGGCCTTAATGAATGGAAGTCCATATTGCTAAACGTAATCATCAGCCCTGCCATCTTGACCACTATGTTCTTGAGCCCACTGAGCTATAACACAAATGCTGGGGAGAGAGGCTGATTGATATCTAAATAATGGGTACCTCATCCATCAGATTATTTAAATTCTGCTCTGCTGAATTTACCCTTTGCTGAGAACTTGGATGAGACCCAAATATCTTCAGATTCTATGTCCATTTAGCCAGGTCTATCCACATACCTTTTCCCCAGACCTTCTTTTCACAAATTTTCAATCATGTATCCTCAACGTTCCTGACCATTCAGCCGATGAATTGAGCACAATTTAGGCATAGATACATACACCTCTGGCCATCTCTCCTCCAGTCAGATATACTGATCTAAGTCCTTCCCTCTTGGAGGATTTCCCTTCTCTATTCTCCCAGTTGGGACAGTAGTATTGCATCTGTCCCCTCTTGGCTTGTGTCCTAAGCAGGATTCTAATTATGCCCCTTTAATATTCTGGTCTTTTGATTATTCAATCAAACACTATTATGAGTACTGCTGTGGTGGGATTTTTAAAAATGTTAAAATAAATATTTTACTTTGGTAGCATCCAAATAAAAACAAACTAAACAACTGTGTTTCTATATTGAGGGGAAAACAATGTTTAAACTTTCTTTTCAATAAAATATATTCCAATAGAAGGTGTATTCTATGGAGGTCCCAAAGCACAGGCAAATCTTAACACAATTTTCCAGGATCTGAAATACTGAAAATGACTCTTCTGACAGGGCATTTAAGAAACATGACTTTTGAATTATAAAAACAGTGACGCAAATCCCTTCCAAATATCTGTGTCAAGAGTGAAACCGCTTGTTCCATTAAAACCCTAACAATTTCATTACAATACTTGCTAACACTATGACAATTTAAAATAAATTTTATTGAACTTAAAATAAGTTTTAAAAGTGGAAAAATGTACCAAGTTCCAGATAAAGCAATAGATACAATTTAATTTTTTATTTAATTTTTATTTTTTTGAGTTGGAGTCTCACTCCGTCACCTAGGCTGGAGTGCAGCGGCATGCTCACGGCCATCCCAGAGTCAACCAGTGGGATCCGGCGATCCTTCCGCCTCAGCCTTCCAAATAGCTGAAATTACAGGCGTGCTACCATGCCCTGTTAATTTTTTTATTTACTATAGAGATGCGGTCTCGCCAAGTTGCCCGGGCTGGTCTTGAATCCGCAGGCTCAGGCAATCCACTTGCCTCAGTCTCCCAAAGTGCTGGGATTACAGGCTGAGCCTCTGAGCACGGCAATAGATGCAATCTAATAAAGTTTCCCCTCCTCTTTCTTATCAGTTAGCAATAATGATTACTTTTAATTCAAAGGAGTTGAGCTTTAAAACACAGCCCTCAAAACGAAAACTTCAGTTTTAAATCTTAATCTTATATAAATGGAAAGGATTACTATATTTTGACACCTTTACAAGTTTTAAAAATTTTATCTTTAGGTACTAAAGCAGAAATCGGTTCCTCAACTCATTTATTCTATTATATATTCTCTTTGGACAAATATTAAAAACAGAAGATAGTCCCCTTTTGCTTTTGTGATTTTGATTCTTCACTGGAGTCTTGTACAGCTTTTACGATACTGTAAAACGAGTATCTCCCTAATATCTCCCATTCTCCATTGCTCCTGGGTGGGGAAATGGCATCATAGTAAACTTCTCACCGATCATCAGAATTTCTGGCTCCACATACCCTCGCTCGGCCTCTGCAATTCGGGCCAGGAGCCCTGGGTGACGTCATCGCCTGGGTCCTCTTAGGTTCAGCACCACAGTCCCGGAAGAAGCCCTGCCCGAGATTCGCCACAGCCTGGCTTCCTTCCCTCTGCCGCAGGCGGCCCTACCTCCTGTGTGCGCTCTCCAGAGGAGACCCTGACAGCCAAGATCAGCCATGTATCTTCCACCACTCCCGCTGTCACCGACTGGGAAGGGTTTTTGCAGATTGCATCATCTCCCTATCTCAGTTGTCCCAAAACGTCCCTGTGGACTGGCCTGACGCACTCCACTGAGTCCATTAACAGGGGCTGGGCGTAGTGGCTCACCCATGTAATTCCATCGCTTTGGGAGGCCGAGGTAGGAAGATCGCTTTAGGACTGGGGTTCGAGACCAGCCTGGGCAACAGAGAGACCCAATCTCAAAATAAATTAAATAGATAGGTACATGCATACATACATACATACATACATACATACATAGTTCTCTATCCCTATCAGAGAACAGTACAGGAAGTAAGAGATTTTCAAAGGGCAGGACGGATTTAACTCTGTTCTATCGCCCTGAAGATGTAGGAGTCCAGAAGAAGGTATGTGGGAGGCCCTAGAAGCTGAGTCGCCCCTGACTGACACTCAGGGAGAAAACCTGGAGTGCATCCCTACAACATTAAACATAGGAACATATACTCAACATCATCAGTTATTAGGGAAATGGAAATCAAAACCACCATGAGATACCACTTCACATCATTGGGGTGACTATTAACAAGTATCTAATAAGTGTTGTCCAAGATGTAAAGAAATTGGGACCCTCCAACATTGCTGGTGGGGATGGAAAATGAAGCAGCATCTTTGAAAGACAGTCTGTATTTCATCAAAAAAATTAATCATAAAGTTGTCAAATGACTTGATAGTTCCACTTCTAGCTATAGATGCAAGAGAAATAGATACATGCCGGGCTCGGTGGCTCAGCCTGTAATCCTGCGCCTTTGGGAGGCTGAGGTGAGTGGATTGCCTGAGCCCGCAGGTTCGAGACCCGCCTGGGCATGCGAGACCTCATCTCTACAATAAATCAAAAAATCAGCTGGGCGTGGTAGTGCATGCCTGCAATTCCGGCTACTCGGAAGGCTGAGGTGGAAGGATCGCTGGAGCCCAGCAGGTGAAGCTGCAGTGGCCGAGAGCGGCCACTGCACTCCAGTCTGGGCGACCGAGTGAGACTCCAACTCAAAAAAAAAAAAACAAAAAACAAAAAACAAAACAAAAAGAGAGACAGAGAAATAGACACATATGTCCACATGAAAACCTGTACATAAATATTTGAAGCCAGATCCTACCTTATATTGTTTCCACCTTCATACCCCAGCCTTCACAACCATTCTCACACATTGAGAGCACAGGCTACAGTATACACTGGATATTGGAAAACGCATGCTGTTCTTTTGCTGAATATCACACCTCCTGACAGGTCCTAGTTTTTAACTCACTTTTTTGTCCAGTGGGAACTTGAATGGGAGTATAGGTTAAGAAACAATGAATGGCCAGTCGCAGTGGCTCAAGCCTGTAATCCCAGCACTTTGGTAGGTCGAGGCGAGAGGATTGCCTGAACTCAGGGATTCGAAACAAGCCTGGGCAACTTGGTGAGATCTCGTTTCTACAATAAATCAAAAAATAAGCCGGGTGTGGTAGCGTGTGTCTGTAGTTCCAGCTACTTGGAAGGCTGAGGTGGAAGGATTGCCTGAGCCCAGCAAGTTGAGGCTGCAGTGGCCATGAGTGTGCCACTGCACTCCAGCCTTGGTGACAGAGTGAGACTCCAACTCAAAAAAAAAAATCAATGATGGGTGGTGGTGTTAGCTCTAGAGAAGGATCAGCAATGTCCTGCAAGGCAAGTATCTCAGATGAGACCTGTCAGTCTGAATGTGTGTTTCGTATGTTGAAATCCTAACCTTCAATATGATATTATTAGTAGATGGAGCCTTTGGAAGGAGATTGGGTCATGAGGGTCATGCATGGGATTAGAGCCCATTCTTATAGAAGAAATCTCAGAGAGATTCATTGGCCCTTCCACAATGTGGCACTCTGATATCAGACTTCATCACAGAAACCATAAGGTGGAAATTTGAGTAATTCTTTTGCCATTTCCTGCTGTGAACTGCCAGTGTTTACTTTATCACTGGAAACAGAATCATGAATGCCTCTAAATCTAACTGGATTAAAGATGTATGATAGAAAACCCAGAATAATTCAAGGAAGGCATCATTAAGATTTCATTCCCTTGGAATCACTCACAATACTGAATTCTGTATCAGTCAGCCTTCGACCGGAAGTAATAGGAGATTCTCATGTGTGTATATGTTTGAGTGTATAATAAAGGTAGTTGCTCCATGGATTTGACCTGATATTCATTAGGAACTGTAGCTGCAGTTCCCATAAGGCTGTTGTCCCCAGTATGACTTGCACATTCAGTGATTTTTAAAGCACTAAAATAAAAATAAAATATTATGCAGTTTTCCTTTAATGATTACACCAAGGTTTATATTTAGCAGAAATGTTGTTTTTTATCAATTTGCAAATATTTTGTGTACAAAAAAGTGACTTTGCAGATATACAAATAAAACATTTTATTGATTTTCACAAGTGCACGAATGCTGGCAAAACTCCTAGTCGTCTTCCTTGTCCTGTTATTTCTTCACAAAGTAAATAGTACCATTTTGTTTAAAAAAATTAAGATGACAACATAAGCATTAAGACTTCAAAACATGCAGTGTCAACAATGTTATGTATTCAAGATTGATTAGGAAATATTGAACTTATCAGCAAGGAAATTTTAAAAAATAGATTTAGGGGATAGATTAAAAACCACCTATTGGGTACAATATGCATGGGTTAGGGTGGTAAGTACATTTAAAGCCCAGACTTCTTCACCATTATATAATACATCCAGGTAACAAAAAAACATTTGTACCTCGTAAAGCTATCCAAATATATTTTCTTAAAATTTTTATTTTACAGATGTGGGGTACAATTTATAGGGTTAGGTATACAAATGTTCATTATGCAGGTACCTTGTTGATGAGGTGTGCTCACCCCTGGCAGTTTCCCACTGCTGCTAATCCCACCTCCCCTCCCCTGGCAGTTTTCTATTGCTGCCAATCCCGCCCCCCCTTCCCCTGGCTGTTTCCCATTACTGCCAATTCCTTTCTTATAGTGTTATGATAATTATTCAAGGTCTGCTTATGAGTGAGAACATGTGGTACCAGATATTTTTTAAAATGCAAAAAAAAAAAATCTAAAAATGAATTTAAAGACAGGCCATGTGTACAAGATCCCAGTATAGAGGAAGGCTACACAACACTCTAAGCAGGCAGTACAATGAGGTTTAATAAAAGTAGGGGATAGATAAACAGATTAATTAATTTATTAAAAGGAATTGTCCTTATGCAGTTGTGGAAGGTGGATACGCAGTCTCTATAAGGCTTTTGTCACCTCAACCGAGGACAATGAGATGAAAAGCCTGAAATTTACAAACATGATCTAGAACACTATAAGGACAGATTGAGGTTCATAGTATTCTTGTGGTCTCTGAACTTGGTGACAAGGGTATCCTGCAGAAGCCACAGAGGGCTATGTGTCATGGAGCTAAACACAGACTGAAGGAGGATCCAGGGGAAGGTAGAGGAATTGCAGTCCTGGCTGCAGCTTCACGCCAATAAGGTGAATCCGCAGATCAGCAACAATGTGTGTGGGCTATGGATGGCTACTGCTTCCCTTCAAGTGCCATGCACCACCTTCGAAGACCCTCTCTGGGGCACACCAGATACACCCCAGAAAGAGAATTGTGGGTCACGGAATTCAGCCTAGCCAAGTGGACACATTGCAAACGATGCCCTTGTCACTTTGGTATCCATACATATCTTCTTACACCATTCTTAATCTCTAAGTAGAGAGAATGACAAAGTCATAATTCTGCTGAACATGATGCAACTGTCACCTACAACCGAAAAACAAAACAAAACAAAACAAAACACTAACACTTCTCTGAAGAGGGCGCTGAAGTCCTATATTTTTCTCAAATCTTATTCATTTTTCTACTACCTACGTCACACCCTATGATTAATTCCTGTATCTTTTTTTCTTAGATTGGAAAATATAGTTTACTTAGAAAGTAAATTAGAGAGAGAGAGAGAGAGAGAGAGAGAGAGAGAGAGAGAGAGAGAAGAGTCACCTCCCCAAGATAGGGGAGGGGACCAAAGCTTAAGAAACATGGAGGTGGCCATAGCTCAAAGAGCACATGGCCACACTAGAGTCTAGTAAAGCAATGGCCTAATTCTTGTATCCTAAATACTGAAGAATAAGTTAATAACACATCTTGTGCTAGAAGATTAGGAGATGGTAGGGGGTCAGAAGCAAAAAATATTTGGTTAACATATACGTGAATTAATTCATATCAAAATAAGGAGTATTACTTCCTTATTTTGAAATCAGGACAGAAATAAGAACTTATTGCAGTCCTTGTTTCTGCATGTGATCATGTGGTCACTTCTTCTACTACCCATTCCTTAATCCCTCTGTCCTCAGCGAGTACCTTTCCTGGTGATGGTCGTTATTCTGGTGGAATGACTCCAACCTTCATTCCTGAGCTTCATGGCCATTAGCAGTCCCAGACGAGTTAGGTTGCTGCATTTCCATTGACTTTAATCACTGGACTTGGGAGTATTAAGAGGTGCTCTTACACGATCTTCTGCATTTCAAATTCTTCCTTAACCCAATGATGATTGAGAGGTGGAGCTTCAATCAAATCGCAGATGTGAGTAGTTTACAGACATAAAACCTTACAAATGAAGAAGAGGTCTCTTGAGGAGGGACCTTTCTACATGGAGAAAGTTTATACCATAAATCTTTCTCCAATTTTTTTTTTTTTTTTTTTGAGTTGCAGCCTCACTTTGTCTTCCAGGTTGCAGTGCAGTGGCATGCTCATGGCCACCACAGCCTCAACTTGCTGGGCTCAGGTGATCCTTCTGCCTCAGCCTTCCAAGTAGCTGAAACTACAGGTGTGCGCCACCAGGCCTAGCTCCAATTCTTACTTAATGAAGGCCTGTAGCCCCTCACTAAGGGGAAAGTGCACAGGGAAAGAGAAATGGACAGATTTCTCAATGGTTATAGGATCCCAGCTCTGAACTGTTGCTAATTTCCTGAGGACACAAATGTTATTCTGGTCCTTTTGAAAAACATTTGGTTTGCTGAGTCTTTGTTGACACTCAGTGCTTGGCCATGGACACCAAGTTATGATGCCACCTGAGCTTCCCGTCCTAACCTGGGTACTTTCTCACCCACCAGGTCATAGTAATGGGTATGCATAGAAGCACCTCATTATCAAATGGAAGTGGCATGTGCAAGACTGACCTCAGGCAGGTTCTTAAGGCAAAGTAAGTTCCATGAAGAAGTAGCCAAAATGCTCATGGATCCTACTTCTGCTACACAGATTTCTCCATTTATGTGTGGCATAATTCTAAAATGGATCCCATGAACTTCACCTCTTATTATGTTACAAAACGTGACAAAAGCTATTGCGTAGATGTAATTAGGTTACTAATCTGTTAACCTAAATATAAGCAGATTCTCCAGATGGGCCTCACCTACATACATGAACTCTTTAAAAGCAGAGCGTCTTCTCTAAGTGGTAGCAAAAGTGGACAGGATAGGAAGCATAATAAAAATTTGATGTGCCCTTGCTGGCTTGAAGATGGGAAGGGGCCACATGAAAAGTTCTGAAAAAAATCTTTTTGATTTGAAAGCGAGCCCCAGTTCACAGTCAGCAAGTAATCAAGAACTTCATTCTTGCACAGCAAGGAATTGGATCCTACCAATGGTGAATGAATTTGGAAGTGAATTCCACCTGAGACTCTCTAAATGAGAACACAGCTTGCCTAAAATTGTGATTTCAGCTTTTTAAGACTCAAAGTAAAGAACCAACTCACTACTCCCCAGACTTCTGACCTACAGAACTGTGAGATAATCATAAGTGGGTGTTGCTTGAAGCCATTAAGTTTGAAGGAGTATGTTACACGACAATAAAGCTGATACACTCTCTCAATCTGTACCTCTATCCCAATGGGGAACACAGTGTAACCAGTTGACTGAAATAATACCTCAGGGAAAATTTACTAATAGAGGTGAACCATATGCAGGCACCACCTACATTAGTTTTATACAGAAAAAGAGATAATATAAATTATTCACATTGTCAACAGGTGGATTTATATTTAGTTTAAAATGTAACATATGGGAAGGGACACTTCTGGAATCATGGAGGAAAGACCTGTGAAAAGCCACTGTTCTATCAAAAAGTGGCAAATATTTTCAACATAAACATTTTCCAAACTCTGGAAATTATCTAAAGGCTTGCAGCAACCTGAAAATGTTTATTCAAGAAAAATGGCGAAATCACAATAAGAACAGTAAGCTCTGTGGTGTTTAACTTGCCCTGTTTCTTCACTTCTCTCTTCAGTTTTGTGGTAGCCTTGAAATCAACAACCTCACAACTCTGGTAGCTCTGAACACCAGCAAACTATGAGACACCGGAGGAGACTGCTGGTTGGAGCGCCCCTCAAATCTCTATTCCCAGACAATCGCCACTATTTGACATGCCCCAAAACTTCGATAAGCACCATTCTCAGAGATTGTGCTTAGTACAGCTGTCTGAGAGCTGCGTCTGTGTGGATAGATGGTTTCATCCACTATCTTCAGGTGTAGGCTAGGAATTCCTGTAGTGCAGTGTTGTGCAGAAGTGATGACAATGGGCAATTGTGTCCTGTTTTGCTTTTACAAGGAATGCTTTGACTGCTTCTCCCCTAGGAATAATGTGTGGACTGACTTCCTCCCTCCCTCCCCCCTTCCTTTCTCCCTCCCTCCCCCCTTTCCTTTCCCCCCTCCCTCCCCCCTTCCTTCCTCCCTCCCCCCCCCCTTCCTTCTCCCCCCCCCCCCTTCCTTCCTCTCTCCCTTCCCCCTTCCTTCCTCCCTCCCTCCCTCCCCACCTTCTTTCCTTCCCCCCTTTTCCCTTCCTTCCTTCCTTCTTTTTGTAGGAGTCTCCTCTGTCACCCAGGCTGGAGTGCAGTGGCAGGCCACTGCAGCCTTGATTTGCTGGGATCCGGAGATCCTTCCGCCTCAGCCTTCCAAATCGCCGGGACTAGAGACGTACACCACCTCGCAGGGCTAATTTTTGGCATCATAGAGACGAGGGCTCACCAAGTTGCCCAGGCTGGTCTTGAACCTCTGGGCTGAGGCAGTCCTCTCACCTCGACCTCCCAAAGTGCTGGGATTACAGGGTGAGCCACCATGCCTGGCTTGTGCTGTGGATTTCTTTTCTTTTTTTTTCTTTTTGAGTCATCGCTCAGGCTGAAGTGCAGTGGCACACTCACAACCACCCCAGCGTCGACCTGCTGGACTCCGCGATACGTCTGCCTCAGCCTTCTGAGTAGCCGGAACTACAGGCATGCGCTACCATGCCTGGCTAATTTTTTTTTTTTTTTAAATTTATTGTAGAGTTGAAATTTTGCCAAATTGCCAGGGCTGGTCTTGAACCTGTGGGCTCAGGCGATCCACTCGCCTCGGCCTCCCAAAGTGCTGGGATTACAGGCTGAGCCACCGAGCCCGGCCAGTGTTGTGGATTTCTAATGGAAACATTTATTTATTTATTTAAGTTGGAGTCTCCGTCGCCCAGGCTGTTTTATTTATTTATTTGAGTTGGAGTCCCACTCCATCTCCTAGGCTGAAGCACAGTGGCAAACTCACGGCCACCCCAGCGTCGACCTGCTGAGCTCTGGAGATCCTTCCGCCTCAGCCTTCCAAGTAGCCGGAACTACAGGCTTGTGCTTTAAAAAAAAAAAAAAAATTGTAGAGACAACGTCTCGCCAATTTGCCGGGGCGGGTCTCGAACCCGAGGGCTCAGGCAATCCACTTGCCTAAGCCTTCCAAAGTGCTGGGATTAGATTAGATCAGGCTGAGCCACCAAGCCTGGCCTGAATAGTTGTATCTTATCACATGTGCTATCTGCATCAATTCTGATGACATACATTCTTCTTTTCCTGTTCATATAGTGTGCTAGTTATCGACTTATTGCTTGTCAGCTCCAATTTCATTTTTTTTCCTTTTTTCTTTTGAGTTGGTGTCTCACTCTGTCGCCCAGGCTGGAATGCTGTGGCATGATTACAGCCACCTCAGCCTCGACTTGTTGGGCTGAGGCAATTCTTCTGCCTCAGCCTTCCAGGTAGCTGGAACTACAGGCGTGCGCCACCACGCCCAGCTAATCTTTTGATTTATTGTAGAGACAAGATCTCGCCAAGTTGCCCAGGCTGGTCTCAAACCTCTGGGCTTGGGCAATCTTTCGCCTCGACCTCCCGAAGTGCTGGGATTACAAGCATGAGCCATCGCTCCTGGCCTCAATTTCACCCTTTTGCCCAGCTTCGTGAAAAGATTCCGAGTTCTCGTAAATATTTTGTCGTGTCTCAGTTGTCGCAGAGACAGGACTGGCACAGCTGGTCTTGCCAGGCTCTAGGCTTCTTCACACCAGGCTCTGGCACCGCACGCACAGCTTCGCAGTGCCTGGCCGGGGCAGGGGCACCGTGACCGGCAGCACGTGGCGACGAAATGCTCTTCTTAATTCCTCCTTGGTCAGTCAAGTCTCGGAGTACTTCTGGTTAGACACCTTCCCGTGCACATCATCCCCAGGCACACCAGAGGGCGCATTTCCAGCGGCTCTCAGAGGGCAGATTTCCAGAAAAGTTCTCCTTTGGGGAGGCACCATCACAGCTTGTCTGCCATTTGTGAAGTGGTACCAGGCTCCATGCATAAGGTCAGGATTTCAGCACTGTGGGTGAGGTTATTTTCCCTGGGGCCTCTAGTGTAACTCCGGAAGGTGTCTTTTCCTTAGGTGTCCTCGATCTTGGGGTGGCTGTGCTTCTTGGCTCTCTGCGCAAACCGTGATGGAGACTTTTCCTTGGGTGCTTGGTATCTGCCCTGGGATGGAGGCTCTGCTGCGGGAACTTTAACTCAGACCGTGAGAAACTTTTCCTTGGGCACTTTTGTCGGCACAGAGTAGCATTTTTTCCTTGGGTGCTTCATCTCGGCTATGAAGTGGTGGCTTTTCTTTTGTTCTGCTCATCCCTGGTGAGGACTTACTAGATGCTTTCTCCTAGTGCTGAGAGAGGTTTGCCCTTTGGTGCTCTCTATGTGCAGTCACGTGGTGGTGGTGGTGGTGGGCTGCTCTTTGGATACTCTCAGCCTAAGGTCGAATCCGGGCACTCTTTCTCAGCCATGAGGGTTGCAGCTTCACCCTGGGCGCTCTGTTTCAGCCCTGGGGTGGGTTACCTTTCCTTGGTTGCCTTATCTCAGCTCTGAGGGAGCTCTTCCTTGGGGGCACCATTTAACCTTTCTGCTCTGGCTTCGGGTGCCTCCTGTGTGTGAATCTGGGTCCAGCAATGTATGAAAGTACAAGTTGCACCACATACTCAGAAACACTTGCGGCGTAGTCAGTCTTAAATTTCAGCCAGTCTGGTGGGTGTGCAGTCATCTCTCATTATGTTGCCACTTGTGTTTCTCTGCTGATTAATGAAGCTGAGCATTTTTATGTGTTGATTGGGCATATTTTATGGTATTTGGGTATATCTTTTATGAAGTGCCTTTTCAGATCTTTCTCCCACATTTTGTTGGGATATTTGTATTTTTGAAATTGATTTGTAGTTTACATATATTTTGGATTCCACACACATATATGAAATAAAAATATATTTTACAATGTATATACAATTTTAGTATCTTCTACAAATCTCTATTTTGCTTTTTACTGTCTTAATGTCTTTTAAATTAACAGAAATTCGTAATTTAATTAATTACTCTATGGTTAATGCTTTTATTCCTTTAATAAATCTTTGTCTACCCTAACCACCATTAGGATAATATTCTAGGTTTTTTTCCTAGATCTCCCATTCACCTTAAATACATTTTTGTGTAATGGAATAGAGTCAGATTTCGTGCATATTTTAAGTGTTTACTGGGCATGTGACTGTCTTTTATGAAGTGCATTTTCAACTTTTCCCCTCAAATTATATCGGTATGTTTGTATATTTAAATTTGATTTGTAGTTCTGTATGTATTGTTGATTTCATTCTTTTTTTTTGGAGAAAAAATAGATGTAATTTTGAATATTTTCTACATTTTTATTTTCAGTGTCTTTTTGATAAACAGGAGTTTTAAACTTAATTATATCTAAATGAACACTATATTCCTTATAATTAGTACATTTTAATCCTCATTAAAAACGTCTTTGCCTTGCTAGGTATGGTGGCTCATGCCTGTAATTCCCAGCATTTTGGGAGGCTGAAATTAGAGGATCGCTTGAGCTGAGGAATTTGAGACCAAACTGGGCAATACAGTGAGAGCTCATCTCTAAAAAAAAAAAAAAAAAATCTTTGCCTAAAACTGTGAAAATAATATTCCAAGTTTTATACTAGCTCTTCCATCCATCCCTAATGAAGTTTTATGGAGTGGGATGAGTTGAGTCAGAGTTTATATTTTTCCTGTCCTTTTTTCTTTCTTTCTTTCTTTTTTTGAGTCAGTCTCACTGTCACCCAGGTAGGAGTGCAGTGGCATGCTCACGGCCACCACAGATTACACCTGCTGGGCTCAGGCAATCCTTCCACCTCAGCCTTCCAAGTAGCTGGAACCATAGGTGCACGCCGCCACACCTGGCTAATTTTTTGATTTATTGTAGAGAAGAGGTCTTACCAACTTGCCCAGGCTGGTCTCAAACCCCTGGAATCAGGCAATCCTCTCGCCTCTGCCTCCCAAAGTGTTGGGATTACAAGCGTGAGCCACTGTGCCCAGCTTTTCCCTGTACTTATCAGGTGGATTTATTGAAAGCACTATCCACAATGATGTACAGAGGCCCTTGTATCATAAATCTAGCTATTTTGCAAGGGAGGAGGCAAAAAAAAAAATCCCCAGAATTTATTTATAAAAAGTTGTGTATTCTTTCCTGTTTAGACTTCATTTTCCTTCAAGGCACTCTCCATTTGATGCAATACATCTATCGAGATGCTTTTTCCACTGCTCAAAACAATTTTTGAACTTGTCAATTTTGATGGCTTTTAGTGCTTCTGCTATTTTTTTGCTTCACCTCTTTTATATTGGTAAAATGTTTCCCTTTGAGGACTTTTTTCATCCTCGGGGGGAGAAGTCACTCATGGCAAGGTTGGGTGAATGGGGGGTGGGGCACGGGGTCATGCTGTTTTAGGTAAAAAAAACAAAAACAAAAAAAACTGCTGAACACTCAGTGAGGTGTGGACAGATGTGCTTGTAAATTACCCATCATGAAATGAGCAAATGCATTGAAAGAATTCCCAAAACAAAACAAGCTGAAGCCGAAGAAGCCGAAGACAGCCTCTCACAACAATGCTAGCTGGTACACTGTTGCTGATGAGTTCCTAAAATGTTTACCTAGCAGGGGAAGCCCATACTACAAGAGACCTGCCCACCAAAAAATAATTCTGTCTTTTTGGGAGAAGGTTCCCCCTGGTATATTTCCACATTTGTTCTGGAGCTTCTGTTTTCTTCCTTTGGTATATTTGCCTATCATTGCTCCAATACCCGGCTGTTTTAATTGCTGTACCTTTATAGTAAGTCTCTTCTTAGGTAGTGTGTGTCTGCTGCCTTAGTTTTTTTTCTTAAAAGTTTGTCTTGCGGTTTCCAAACCTTTAATTTCTATATACTTTAAAAATTTTTATGTTGGTAATTCTCACAACAATTTTTTTTTTTTACATGGTGGAATTATAAATAAGATTGCAGGCCAGGCATGGTGGCTCACACCTGTAATCCCAGAACTTTGGGAGGCTGAGGTGGGAGGATTGCTTGAGCCCAGGATTTTGAGACCTGCCTGAGCAACATAGTGAGACCTCATCTAATAAATAAATAAATAAATAAATATATAAATAATAATAAATAAGATTGCTATGATCATTCTGGGAGAATTGACAATAATGCCCCTTAATAACAAGTTTTCTAATTCATGGAAAGACTATCTCCATTTACTAAGGTCTTTGATTTCTCTCAGTGATGTTTTATAATTTTTGTGTAGAACTTTAGCTTCATTAGAATTATTTATAAGTATTTGATGTTTTAATACTATTTTCAATGACATTTACAATTTCATATTCTAATTATTTGTTGCTATTAGTAATTTGACTATATTTATTTATTACCTTTAATAATTCCATATTCTTTTGCATATTCTATGTACAGAAAAATGTCATCTATGGATAATGACAGTTTGATTTCTTTCTTTCCAAACTTTATGCCTACTATATTTTCCTGGTACTACTGCACTTTTTAGAATCTCTAGTAAAGTGTTGAATGGATAGTGGACATCTTTTGTTTTATTTCTAAACTGAGGGAAAAAAATATTTGATATTTCATGATCAAGTATGGCATTTGCTATAATTTTTTTAGAGATACATTTTATCAGATTGAAGAAGTTGCCTTCCATTCTAAGTTGTTGATAGTTTTTATCACTAATAGGTTTTAAATATTGGCCCATCTATTAAAACGATCATAGAGGTTTTTCCTTTTTTTATTGTTAATATGATAAATTACACGGATTGATTTTTGAATGTTGAATCAATCTTGCCTTCCTGCAGTATATTCCACCCACCATTCATGTAGATTTTTAAAGTACTGTTTTATTTTATTTGCTACCCTTTTGTTTAGGATTTTTGTTGTCTAAGTTCATGAAAGATCTTGACTTGTAGGCTTCCTTCTAATTTCGTTAGATGTTGTTTTAGGTTTATATTGACCTCCTAAAATGAGGACAAAGAAAAGGAATTAATTTTTCCTAACAAGGGTGAATACAGATTTCATTACATTTCTTCAAAGATGTATCATATTTTTATCTATGTTTTGTTGAGAAAGCTCATTTCCCAAGCATTTTGACTATGCTCCTATCATCTTTGGCTTTGCAAAACATTTTGTTAGCATTCTTTTTTCTTTTAATTTGGAGTGGGTGAAAATTAGGTTGGTTTTCCTGAGAATAGAGTGTTTGTTAGGGCATGGCAAGTCTTGCCTCTTGATTTAAACTCAAATTAACGATCAGATTTTTGGTTGTATACACATATGCAGGCTGTGGGGGGAATTTTGTGATTGCTGGATTTTTTTCATGAATGGAGTATGTTCGTTGAGGTTTTCCAGGAAATGATGCCTGATGAAGCACAGAAGGTTGTTGTAGGACCTGAAGACAAATATAAGCATTCTGAGGAACCCAAGAGTCCTTCATTTAAGAGAAGGAAGAATATGGTCCTGTTGTCAATGAAAGAAGAAGAACAAGGAGATTCCCTTCTTGGGGGGTTCTATCATGTTAAAGGAAAAGAGTAAGTATGCCTTTCCACACCTCCTGTTCACGCTACACCTTCTGCCTGTCCTAATGTCCCTACCTTCTGCCCTTCACTGCAACTGTTCCTGTCAAGGTCAACAATTTCAGTTGACATTGTCATTAATTTTTCAGCAGTATTTGACACAGTTGTTCACTTCCTCATTCATGGAAACTTTCTAGGATTTCCATTCACCACAGTTTTCTCCTTACTTGTCCTTACTGGTGAATCCTGATTATTCTTTTTTCTTCCTTTTCTTTTCTTCTCCCCTCCACATAGTATAAAATTCTGAATCCCAGAATTTCTCTCTATATTTCTTGTCTACTCTGCGATGATCCATCACTACGCTACTATGATATCTCCCATTTCCTATTCTCCCTTCTAACCCTTCTGCCCCATATAACCCTGTGTACAAACTGTACTCTCTAACCCTGCAGCCACGTGATCAGGTCGGCAGATAAATCACATCTGCCATGTCCTTCCTGAAAACCCATTCTCTGCTTTCCTAAGCACTCAGAACTGATCCTGATCTCCTGACTCTGTCTAAAAGGCTCTGTGCGACTTAGCCCCCACCACCTACCCCTCACAGGGGTTACAGTGATCTCCTCTTGGCTCTCTCTGCCCCTGTCTCTCACTCCAAGGTACCTATCTTGTTTCCCCTCCAGCCTCTGCCCTTGCAGCAGCCTGGGACTGTCCTTTTGCATCTGCGCAGGTAGGTCTGCCTCCTCCTCCAGACTCTGCCCTAGGTCATTTCCTCAGAAGGCCATGCACAACCAGCAACCACCGTGGGGCTCCTTCTACTGCTTTCTCCCATAGACTCGTGGACTATGTCCCTACTAGAACCCAAGGCCACCTGTTTCTTTTGCTCACTGTGCACTTTCTGTCTCACTTCCACATGAGAATGTGAGCTCCATAAGTGTCGAGAAAGTTCCTCTCTGTGCTGTTCCCTGATGATCCCCAGCTCCTGGCACTGTGTCTGGCAAGAAGATAAATAAATGAAATAGAGGTGTGAGGCTTGGAGTAAAAAAAATTTCACTTTTATGACACAGAAAAGACCAACTAGGAAAATTATATACTAAAAGAAAACTTTCCTCATGGATTGCATAGAAAATCTTCAGCCCTAATGGCTGACTCTGTTTTCTCAGAATCTTGAGGTAGAGAGGAAGGCGGTTGAGGTAGGCCCAGGTTGTCTGGTTTCCAACTCAGAAAGCATGTAGATTGTGTGAAAACTTCAGAAATCATGACACCATATGAAATTTTCAGCTTTTCTTTCTTTTTTTAAAATTATTATTTTTTTTATTTTAAAGATGTGGGGTACAATTCAGGGTTAGGTATACAAATGTTCATTATGCAGGTACCCTTGTTGATGAGATGTGCCCCGCCTCCCCTGCCCTGGCAGTTTCCCACTACTGCCAATCCCATCCTCCCCCGCCACCCCGGCAGTTTTCCACTACTGCTAAACCCTTTCTTATAGTATTATGATAATTGTTCAAGGTCTGCTTATGAGTGAGAACATGTGGTACTCTTCTTTGTTTCTGTGATAGATCACTAAGTATGATAGACTCTAAGTCCATCTAAGTTGTTATGGCTGAATAATATTCCATTGTGTATATGTACCACATTTTAAAAATTCAGTCCTCTTTCAAGGGCAGCATGGTTGGTTTCATGTTTTTGCTATTGTGAATAATGCTGCAATAAACATGTGTGTGCAGGTATCTTTTTCATAGTGATTTGGGTTCCTCCGGGTATATTCCCAGTGATGGGATTATGGGGTCGTATGGAAGGTCTAATTTTAGATCTTTTATGAATCGCCTAACTGTTTTCCACAGAGGTTGTACTACTTTACACTCTCACGAACAGTGTAGAAGTGTTCCATTTTCCTTGCATCCTCTCCAGAATCTGCTATTTTTTGCATTATTGATTATGGCCATTCTGACTGGAGTTAGGTGGTATCTCAGTGTGGTTTTTTTTTTTTTTTTTTGAGTTGGAGTCACTCTGTCACCCAGACTGGAGTGCAGTGGCCGCTCCCGGCCACTGCAGCCTCGACCTGCTGGGCTCCGGCGATCCTTCCGCCTCAGCCTTCTGAGTAGCCGGAATTATAGGCACACGCTACCACGCCTGGCTAATTTTTTGATTTATTGTAGAGATGAGGTCTCGCCTGCCCAGGCGGGTCTCGAACCTGTGGGCTCAGGCAGTTCACTCACCTCAGCCTCCCAAAGGTGCGGGATTACAGGCTGAGCCATCGAGCCCAGCTTCAGTGTGGTTTTGATTTACATATCTTTGATGACTAGTGAGACTGAACATTTTTTTCATGTATCTGTTGGCTGCTTGTATGTTTTCTTTTGATAAGTGTCTGTTCATAACTTTTGCCCACTTTGTAATGGGGCTGTTGGCTTTTTTCTTTTTGGCATGTTTGAGTTCCTTGTAAATTCTAGATGTTAGGCCTTTGTCAGACATACAGTTGGCAAATATATTTTCCCAGTCTGTGGGCTGTCTCCCCACTCTCTTGATGGTTTCTTTAGCTTTGCAGACACTTGTCAGTTTGATGAGGTCCCACTGTCTATCTTATCTCTTATGGCATGGGCACTTGGGGTTTTGGTCAGGAATTGGTTGCCAGTTCTAATTTCCATAAGGGTGTTACCTGCATTTTCTAAGGTTCTTATGGTTTGAGGTTTTATGTTTAGGTCTTTGATCCATTTATAGTTTATTTTTGTGTATGTTGATAGGTAGGGGTCTTGTTTTATTCTTCTCAATGTGGTCAGCCAGTTTTCCCAGCATCATTTACTGAATACGTTCGCCTCTCTCCAGTGGTTGATGGTGCAGGCTTTGTCGAAGATGAGTTGGTTGAGAAATTGAGGTTTTACAGAATCTCTATCCTGTTCCATTGGTCTGTATGCCTGCTCTTGTACCAATACCAGGCTGTTTTGATTATTGTAGCTTTATGATAAAGTTTAAAGTTTGGGAGTGTGGTACCTCCTGCTTTGTCTTTTTTTTTTTTTTTTTTGCTGAGGATTGTTTTGGCTGTCCGTGGTATTTTATGTTTCCATGTGAATTCCTGTATTGTCATTTCCAGGTCTGAGAAGAATGCTGTTGGTAATTTAATGGGTATTGCATTAAATCTGCAGATTGCCTCAGGTAGGATGGACATCTTAACAATGTTGATGCTTCCAATCCATGATCATGGAACATTTTTCCATTTGTTTGTGTCATCTTTGATTTCTTTGAGCAATGTCTTGTAGTTTTCATTGTAAAGTTCTTTCACTTCTCTGGTTAGGAAGATGCCAAGGTATTTCATTTTTTGTGGCTATTGTGAATGGGATTTTGCTTTTCATTTGAGTTTCTGTTTGTTTCTTGTTGGTGTATAGGAATGCGACCGTCTTTTGCACATTTATTTTATACCCTGACACATTGCCAGTGTCCTTTATCAGTGCAAGGAGGTTTTTGACAGATTCTCTTGGGTTTTTGAGGTATAGAATCATGTTGTCTGCAAAGAGGGATAACTTGACTTCCTCTTTTCCAATTTGGATACCCCTTATTTCCTTCTCTTGTCTGTTTGCTCTAGCTAGGACTTGAAGAGAAGGGGTGAGAGTAGGCATCCATGTCTTGTTCCAGGTTTCAGGGAAAACGGTTTCAATTTCTGTCTATTAGTATGTTGGCTGTGGGTTTCTTGTAGATGGCTCTTACAATTTTGAGGTATGTTCCATCTATGCCTAGATGTTTGAAGGTTTTTATCAAGAAGGGATGCTGGATTTTATAGAAAACTTTATCTGTGTCTAGTGATATAATCATATGGTTTTTGGTTTTGCATCTTTTGATATATTTAATTATGTTTATGGTCTTGTGGATGTTGAACCAGCCCTGCATTCTAGGTATGAAGCCTACTTGGTCATAGTGGATGATTTTTGAGATGTGTTGTTGGATCCAGTTTGGTAGAATCTTGTTGAGAATTTTAGCATCTATGTTCATCAAGGATATTGGCCTGTACTTCTCCTTCTTTGTTGGATCTTTACCCGGTTTGGGTATCAATGTGATGTTAGCTTCATAGAATGATTTGGGGAGAGTTCCATCTTTCTCAATTGCCTGGAATACTTTTTTTTTTTGAGTTGAAGTCTCACTCCGTTACCCAGACTGGAGTGCAGTTACATGTTCATGGCCACCCCAGTGTTGACCTCCTGGACTCAGGTGATCCTTCTGCCTCAGCCTTCCAAGTAGCTGAAACTACAGGCGTGCACAACCATGTCTGCCTAATTATTTTGATTTATTGTAGAGATGAGGTCTCGCCAAGTTGCCCAGGCTGTTCTCAAACCCGTGGGCTCAGGCAATGCCCTCATCTTAGACTCCCAAAGTGCTGGGATTACAGGCTTGAGCCACCACGCCTGGCCTGGAATACTTTTAATAGGATTGATATCAGCTCCTCTTGTATGTTTTGTAGAATTCTGCTGTAAAGTCATCTGGTCCAGGGCAGTTTTTTGTAGGTAGTTTTCTTGTGACATAGTCAATTTCCTGGGTTGTTATTGGTCTGTTTAAGGACTTGATTTCTTCTTCTTTTAACCTGGAGAGGTTGTGGAGCCATGTGGTGAGGAGAAGTTGTTCTCTGCTGCCTCCTCTCAAGAGAGTCCTGAGAATGGCAGACGATCCTGTGTGCCGGGGGCTCCAATCTCATGATGGTGGTGGGTTGCAGTCACCTCCGGAAGAGAGTCTTGGGCGCATGAACCTGAATCTCCCCTCAGACAAACTTTCACTCACCTACCTGCACACAGCCATTCACGCAGACAGTCTTTATGGACACTCACTTTTATGGAGACTCTCACACTCTGACCTGTTTTGTCACCATCTTGTCTCTCCTCCCCTAGCTTTCCAACTTGTAAAGAGAATCTAGCTGAAGTGCATTAAGTTAGTGAAGATAATTAAATACTAGATTTCCATATGTATTAATAGAGCCATAAAATAAGAGGTGCCTTTATTGTCCTGTTGTCCTGACCCCAATTTTTCAGGTCTGAGATTTCCCCTTGTATATCCTCCTGTTTTATGAAATAAATAATGCCCCAGAAACTTAGGAGCTCACAGGTACAGCTGTGCGGGTGATACTCTCTCATGATCTCACAGCTCAACCTCTCAATTTTGTTTTCAGATGTGCCTGTCATTCATGATGTCCATGTGGAGGAGAAGGAAAGTGGTCAAAGTCCAACTGCTGGCTCTCCAGGAAGACCTGTTTCTTCAGATCTTATGAATATGGTAGGAGATGGTTTTTCACCAATCCCACTGGATTCCCAGTTGGATGACATCACTCTTATCAGCAAAGATGAGCTGGTTCACAAACCTGGTACAGATGCACTTGTAGGAGAAGTCCCTACCAGCAGCACTCTCTCTGCAGATGACCCAAAAGTCACAGATATGTCCACTTTGCCAAAGAGCCCAGAAGAAATTAATGCTGGTATAAAAATTCAATTAAGGAAGGAAATTCGACAGTTTGGACGAAGTAAGTAGTGCAAACAGGTCTATTTTTAGAAATATGGGACGGCTCCCTCATTCTATGATTTAGAACGTATCTAAGTCACCTGCTGAGGCACATTTTTTTAATGGGGGCAGAATTGGATTTTCTCTTCACTTGCGTTAGGTTGGTTTCTCTTTTCTTTAATTATAATATCCCAGCACACCTTTTTTCTTTTTCTTACTTGGTTATAGTTTATAAGAGTCTTGTTAGTAGATGTGGGCAGGTTCCTTGATTTAAGACTTTAGAACACCTCCAGTGTACCTAACATTGTAGCCCACAAATTGGTGAGAAATGGATACAACTCATTGATGAGGGATAGATGCACCAAGAATGACTTCTGTTTCTTCTTCATATTTGAGAAATATTGAAATTTTAAAAATATATTTAGAATATGAAAGAATCTTCGCATTGCTTGAAGGAGTACAAGGAACTCAAGAAGCCAGGAAACAATTTGTTGTGTCTACCATCAAGGAAGCAGCAAGGTGGGTGGAAATAGGAACTGTCCAATGTCTTTGAGTACTTGTGCCCAGTGCAATAGTGGGGATGAGGAATGGGGAGCAGCACCTGCCTTGAGTTTCTCAAACCCTGGCCCTCACTCCTAACTAAGACTGTCTCCACAGTTATTTAAATTGGTGTCATCTGAGTCTAACTCATTCTTCCAAGCCTATGGACACCTCCATTTTTACCATATCTGAGATGGGCACTTTCCCTCAATTGATAATGTCTTTATATTTGCTAGACCACCTCCTACCCTGCACATGAATTCTATTTCTATGCAGCCTGTAAGCTCCCCTCTCTAACCCCCATACTGCTTCCTACATCTTAGGTACTTTGGGTATCTTTTGGTGAATGGCATGTCTCTTTATTTTCAGGTTTAAAAGACGAGACTTAATTAAGCACCTTGAGAAGATATTCGAACGAATGGTTCCCAACGGCTTTTCACACAAAATAGAGTAAAACCCCAAGTGCATAATCCTGGAAGCACAATGATTGATGAGATAAAAGGCCGAGACTGATGTTTTTGGAATGGAGCAGGATATCACTGAAGCTGACTAAATGTGTTAGTGAAGAGAATTGCATTCCAGAGGCTAAGAAAAAAAGCTAAGAAATATCTGTTAGTATATATTGGGCTTTTGCCCTAAGCATATCATGTGAAAGAAGTTTGTTGTTTGTTGGTTTGTTTTTCCACCTTTGCTGGTGAATGTTAGTAATTCCTGAGGTAAATACTATTACAGTCTTGGCTTCTGCAACACATTACATTGTTGTAGCTTGTATTTCTACCTCCTTTTCCTACTCATTTCTTATTCCCTTTGCCCTGAGTCAGTATCTCAGCTGGTCATGGTGCTTGGCCTCGCAGGATGACTCACACCTTCGTTACTGAAGGGTCTGGGGCATTAGATGTCCTGCCTGAATTGTCTTGCTACAATTTTTCTGGAACTCTAATTACAAAACATGGGAGTACTAAGAAGGGCTTTAGACATATCAGCGATACTTTTCTTATGTTCTTAGCCTTTGTGTGGTTGGAATCCAATGTTCCTTTTTTTTTTTTTTTTTTGAGTCAAGGTCTCACTCTGTCACCCAGGCTGAAGTGCAGTGGCATGATTATGACAATCACAGCTCACAGCAGCCTCAACCTCCTGGGCTCAGGTGATCCTTCCACCTCAGCCTCCTGAGTATCTGGGACTACAGGCACACACTGCCACACCCAGCTAATTAAAAAAAATTTTTTTTGTAGAGTTAAGGTTTCGCTATGTTGCCCAGGCTAGTCTTGTACTCCTGGACTCAAGTAATCCTCCCACCTCGGCCTCAAAGTGCTGGGATTACAGGCACGAGCCACCACACCCGGCTCCAATCTTACTTTGCATGTCAGGCTCCATCTCTCCAGCCAGTACAAGACCTCCTCCTTTGCCTTTTGGTTGAGAGGGATGAAGAGAATAAAATGGCCAGCTAAAGTATGTTTCCTTTCAATGGAACCATTGTTGTGTTCCTTGGTGAAAGCATTTTTCCCTTTGAAACTAAGACTTCTAGCTCAGCAGAGCTTAAAATCAGAGGGACGGGAAACAGTTTTGTTAGTGGATCATTGGGGTAAATAGTGAGTCGAAGCACTCCCATTTCTACCCCTTGGTTTTAGGACCCGTGAATCCTGACTACGAGAGAGAAAGCAAACTGTACTGGATGCTGATCTCCAGCAAACAGTGCTTCCCAGCAGTAATTGCTCAGCCCTGCAAGTTATTGCCACCTAGCTAGCTCTGTAACCGAGTCTTCACGAGACCATTCCACTGCTGTTTCTTCAGTCACTTCAAGAAAATGGAGGCACATAGTAAGACTAGTAAGTGCCCATGAACATGAGTGCATTTGTGCACTTTATTTCCTGTGAGGTGAGTCTTGTTTAGAGGTGATGCTCTGTAGAATACCATGATGGTGAATAGGGCATTCTTTACATCCAAAAGTGTTGGCTTTCTCAAAGTACTGTGGGTGGGAAGGAAAATCCAGATCCAGAATAAACGTCTCTTTGAGTAAGAACAAAGAAAACACTTTCCCTTCCATAATGGAAGTGACCCAATGATCACTCTGGACACTGATGCCATAGAAGATGCTGAGTGTTTTTCTCTGCTTCTAGTAAATTGTACACTCATCAATGACTGTAGCCAGGCTAGCCTTGGTGAGTGAAAGTCTATGCTACTGAGCATAATCTCCTTTCCTGCCACCTTGGCCTCTTTGCTAGTGAGTCCATAAGATCGTGACACAAGTGTTGGAGAAAAAGATTGATTGACATCTAGATTATGGGTACTTTACCCACCAGATTATTAAAATTCTGCTCTGGTGAGTCCCCTTGGTTGCAAATTCTCATGAGACCCAAATAACTTCACATTCTACTTACATTTGGACAGGTTTATCTACATACCTGTTCCCCAGATTTTCTTGCCATAAATTTTCAATCGTGAATCCTCAATACCACCAACTTTTCAGCCAATAAGTGAGACGCAGCCTAGACATGGGTACATATTCACACCTCTGGCCACCTCTCTTTTAGGCAGAATGAACAACCAGGTGCATTGCTTAAAGTTCTTCCCTCTGGGAGGATTTCTCTTTTTCACTGTCCAGTTGGGACTGTGGTACTACAGCTGTCCACTCTTGGCTTGTTTCCTAGGCAGGATTCTAATTATACCCCTCTAAGATTCTAGCCTTCTAGTTATTAATTTAAACATTATGTGGGATTTTTAAATGCAAATATGAATATTTTATTTTGGTAGCACTAAAAAACAAAACAACTGTGTTCCTACATTGAGGGAAAAACAATGTTTAAACTTTCTTATCAATCAAATATATTCCAGAAGAAAGTGTGTTCTGTGAAGGTTTCAAAGCACAGGCAAACCTTAACACAATCATCCAGGAATCTGCAATTCTGAAAATGACTCTCTTTTGACAGGGTGTTTAACAAACATTACTTTTGAATTATAAAAACAGTGAAACGATCCTTTCCAAATATCGGTGTCAAGAGGGAAACTGCTTGTTCCATTAAAACTCTAACAATTTCATTGTAATATTTTTTGCCACTCTGACAATTTTAATACATTTTACTGCACTTGTTTTGAAAGTGGAAAAAAAGAAAACAAAGATAAAATAAGAAAAAAAATTAAAGTGGAAAAATATACAACGTTCTAGATAAAATGATTAATAGATGCACTTTAATAAGATTTCCCCTCCTTTTATCAATTAACAATGATAATTACCTTTAACTGATAGGGTCTGAACTTTAAAACACAGCCCCAAAATGAAGACTTCAGTTTGAAATCTTAATCAGATACAAATGGAAAGGATTATTATGTTTTGACACCTTTACAAATGTTTTTGGTATCAAAGCAGAAACCAGTTTCTCAAACCTTTTATTCAATTGAATATCCCGTTTTGACAAATATCATAAATAAAAGACTGTCTCTTTTGCTTTTCTAAATGTAATTCTTCACTGCAGTCTTGCACAGTTTTTACAAAATTCATGGTTCCCAATATCTCCCATTCTCCGTTGTTCCTGGGTGGAGAAATGACTGTAAACTTCTCACTGATCATCATGGTACAGGCTGGGAGACCCCAAAGTTGGGATCCCACCAGAGTCACCAAGGAAGATGATGCAAGCAAATCCAGAACTGGGCTTCAGCCTGAGAGGCCAAGCGGGTTCTTGGCTTCATGCAGGATAGAACTTTAGCACAAGCAATAAATAGGAGATGAAAAGTACATTTGTTAAAGAAATGGAGAAACAGAAAGATGGCTAGTTCATAGGTGGAGCAGTCTACGTGTATCACTGGGGTTTCAGTTGGAAAATGAAAAAAAAAAAGGAAAATGAAAAAAAGTATTGAAATGACAGAGAGCAGGCTACTCCACAGACAGAGCAGCCTCGGCTAGTTTATAGGGAGAGCAGCAGCCATTTATCACTGGAGTTTTATTTGTATAGCTGTCTCTTGATTATATGCTAAGTAAGGGGTGGATTATTAGTGAGTTTTTTGGGAAAGAGGTGGGAGTTCCTGGAATAGAAGATTCCTCCCCTTTTAAAACCATATAGGGTAACTTCCAGAAGTTGCCATGGTAATTGTAAACTATCATGGCACTGGTGGGAGTATCTTTTAGCATGCCAATGTATTATAATTAGCATATAATAGGCAAAAAGGGCAAGCAGAGGTCATTTTTCATGCCAACTTGCTCTTAGTTGGTCTTGGATGGATTTTCCCACTCTGCTCACCACATCTTGTAACTACATTCAGGCTTTGTAATGTCTGTCTTGGGAAATTAGTTCCTATCTCAGTCAGAGTTTTTGGGTCCACACACCCTCGCCTGTCAGCTGCAGCTTGGGCCAGAAGCCATAGTGGACATCGCCTGGGCCCTCTCATGTTTAGCACTGGGTCCGGGAAGAAGCCCTGGTGCAGTCTGGCTTCCTTCCCTGAGCCACAGGTGGCTCCTATGTCAATAGTCCCTGAGATGTCCCTTTGGATACTCTACCGAGTGTTTAGAAGCAGACAGAAGCCCAGCACAGTGGCTTATGCCTATAATTCCAATGCTTTAGAAGTCTGAGGTAGGAGGATTGCTTTCGGCCTGGAGTTTGAGAATAGCCTGGGCAACATAGCGAGAGCTTTGTCTCTAAAAAGTAAAAATAAAGACGAGTCGGGTGCAGTGGCTCTCTTCTGTAGTCTCAGCTACTTGAGAGGCTAGGGTGTGAGGATCGCTTGAACCCAGGAGTTTGAGGCTGCAGTGAGCTAGGATTCCGCCACTGTACTCCATCCTAGGAGACAGAGCAAAACCCTCTTTCTTAAATAAATGCATAAATAAAACCAGATAGATTTCTCTATTAGAGAGCAGAAGTAAGAGATTTTCAAAAACGAGATGCATTTGATTCAGCTCTATTACTTTGAAGATGTAGGAGTCTGTGGAGAAGGTACGTGGGAGGTTCTAGGAGCCGAGCTGCCCCCGGCTGACATCCAGAGAGGAAATTCATACCTTATTGCTAAGGTCTATCCCTACGATCTATTCCACGAATAGATCCTCAACATCATCAGTCATTAGGGAAATGGAAATCAAAATCACCATCAGATACAACTTCACATCACTAGGGTAGCTATTAACAAGTGTCTAACAAGTGTTGTCCAAGATATAGAGAAATTGAAACCCTCCAACATTGCTGGTGGGAATGAAAAAATGGTGGAGCAGTTTTGAAAAAAATAGTCTGGCATTTAATAAAAAAATTTAACCATAAAGTTATCAAACAGGGCAGGTGCGGTGGCTCACAACTGTAATCACAGCACTTTGGTAGGTTGAGGCAAGAGGATTGCTTGAGCCCAGGAGTTTGAGACCAACTTAGGCAACATAGTAGATCCCTTCTCTAAAAAAATAAGAAAAGAAAAAGAATAAAAATTAGCTTGCCACAGTGGTACTTGCCTGAGTCCTAGTTACTTGGGAGGCTGAGGAAGGATGGCCACTTGAGCCCAGGAGTTCGAAGATGCAGTGAGCTATGATCGAGCTACTGTTCTCCAGCCTGGGCAAAAGAGAAAGGCTCTGTCTCAAAAAAAAAAAAAAAAAAAGTTACCAAGGGATCTGACAACTCCACTTCTAGCTATAGATGCAAGAGAAATAGACACATATGTCCACACAAAAACCTGTACACAAATATTTGAAGCCAGATCATCCCTTATATTGTTTCCACCTCCATACCTCAGTCTTCTGAACCATTCTCACACATTGAGAGCACAGTCTACTGTATACACTGGATATTGGAAAAACATGCAGTTCTTTTGCTGAACATCACACCTCCTGACAGGTCCTAGTTTTTAACTCATTTTTTTTTTGTCCAATGGGAACTTTAAGTATAGGCTAAGAAGTAATGATGAGTGGTGGCATTAGCTCCAGAGGAGGATCAGCGATGTCTTGCAAGCCAGCTATCTCAGGTGAGACCCTGTCAGGGTCTTCAGGCAAAGGGGAAGCTGAAGAAGGATCCAGGGAAGGTAGAGAAATAGCAGTTCTGGCTGCTGCTTCACGCCAATAAGGTGAACCTGCAGATCAGCAGCAACGTGTGTGGGTTACGGATGGCTGCTGCTTCCCTTCAAGAGCCATGTACCACCATGTACCCTCCCTGGGGCACACCAAATACACCCCAGAAAGAGAACTGTGGGTCACGGAATTCAGCCTAACCAAGCAGACACATTGCAAGCGATGCCCTTGTCACTTTGGTACCCACACATATCTCCTTACGCCATTCTTAATCTCTAAGTAGAGACAATGACAAAGTCATAATTCTGCCGAACATGATGCAACTCACAACTGAAAACAAACAAAAACCAAAAAAAAAACTAGCCCTTCTCCACAAGAGGGCACTAAAGACCTATATTTTTCTTATGTCTTGTTTATTCTACTACTACCTATATCACACCCCGTATTTAATTCCTGCATCTTAAATACTGAAAAATAAGTTAATAACACATCTTGTGCTAGGTGATTAGGAGATGGTAGGGGATCAGAACCAAAAATATTTGGTCAGAACAAAATATGTGAATGAATTCATATCAAAATAAGGAAGTAATACTTCTTATTTTGAAATCAGGACAGAAATAAGAGGTTATTACAGTTCTTGTTTCTGCATATGGTCACGTGGTCACTTCTTCCACCACTCATTCCTTAATCCCAGTGTCCTTAGCAAGTACCTTCTCTGGTGACAGTTATTATTCTAACCTTCATTTCTGAGCTTCCTGGCAATTAGCAGTCTTAGATGATTAGTGTTTCCGTTGACTTTTTTTGTTTTTTGAGTCGGAGTCTCACTCTGTCGGCCAGGCTGGAGTGCAGTGGCACACTCACGGCCACCCCTGCAGCCTCGATCTGCTAGACTCAGGTGATCCTTCCTCCTCAGCCTTCCATGTAGCTGGAACTACAGACACGTGCTACCACTCCCGGGTTATTGTTTGATTTATTGTAGAGACAAGGACTCACCAAGTTGCCCAGGCTGGTCTCAAGTCCCTGAACTCAGGCAATCCTCTCGCATCCACCTCCCAAAGTGCTGGGATTACATGCTTTAGCAACCGTGCCCACCTAAAACCTCATGAATGAAGAAGAGGCCTCTTGAGGAGGGACCTTTCGACATGGAAAAAGTTCATACCATTAATCTTTCTCCAGTTCTTACTCAAAGAAGGCCTGTAGCCCTTTACTAAGGCGAGAGTACATGGGGGAAGAGAAATTACCAGATTTCTCAATGATTACAGAATCCCAACTCTGCACTGACACTAATTTCCTGAGGACACAAATGTCATTTTGGTCCTGTTGAAAAAAAATTGATTTGCTACTAAGCCTTTGTTGATAATGCTTGACCATGGACACCAAGTTACGATGCCAACTGAGTTGCCTGTCCTAACCTGGGTGCTTTCTGACCCACCAGGTCATAGCAATGGGTATACACAGGAGCATCCTATTATCAAATGGAAGTGGCATGTGCAAGATTGACCTCAGGCAGGTCCTTAAGGCAAAGAAAGTTCGATGAAGAAATAGCCAAATTGCTCATGGATTCTACTCCTTCTACACAGATTTCTCCATCCATGTGTGGCAGAATTTTAAAATGGTCCCCATGAACTTCACCCCTTATTATATTAAAAAACGTGACAAAAGTGATTGTGCAGATGTAATTAAAGTTACTAATCTGTTAACCTAAATATAGGCGGATTCTCCAGGTGGACCTCACCTACCAACATGAGCCCTTTAAAAGCAGAGCATTTTCTCCTTGTGGTAGCAAAATAGGCTGTATTGGTTTTCCTACATCTTGGCTCTGCGGCTACAGGAGATAACAGCTTCTTTTATGGACAGTCATGGAAGTTTTCAGGTTCTTCATGTGAACCTTGATGTGGGGCTTTAAGGCACTGAGCACATAATTTTCTACCCCAAGTTCTCCAGTGCATTTAGAGGTAACCAATAATCTGTGATATCTTATTTTGACTACAATGTTTACAGGGGAACACCTAGCTAGTCACCTAGAATGCACATGCATCCTACATGTGCTTGAGTACATGTATCTAAATTCGATCACTTTAGAAATTCCCTTGTCACTTCCTGTCATGGTCTACCAGTGCCCTTTTACCATTGGAAAGAGGTTCACCAAGGTCTCTAAATTGAATCAGACTGAAGAAAGAGCTTAAGAGACCCAGAACGATTTCAGAGAATTCTTTCTTAAAATTCTGATCTTCTGAAACCACACTTAATACCAAAATCTGTATCAATCAGTCTTCAAGCAGGAAGGCAGTTTCAGTAGGTGAGAGAGAGAGAGAGAGAGAGAGAGAGAGAGAGAGAGAGAGAGAGAGAGAGAGAGAGGTGTGTGTGTGTGTGTGTGTGTGTGTGTGTGTGTGTGTGTGTGTGTGTTCGCCGATCTGTCACAGGGAAACAGCCTCATGCAATGATAGGAACTTCTTAGGGGGTCTCTGTAAGATTGTTGTCTCTTCACCTGATGCTGGAAAAGGGCAGACAGGAAGAAAACTTACACGCATGCTGACTTACAAATGACTTACAAAAACCCATGTCCCTTCTTTTTCTCTGAACTTGAAGAAGAGAGGACTCTACAGAATCTGGATCCTTCTGAGCAGAACTAAATACTCCATCCAGGTTCATTGCTTCTGTTTCAGATTAGAAAATTCCTTTTCCAAAAAGCCTTCTCTGACTATGAAATTCAAAGTCTTGTCCACTCATTTTGCATCTCTTCACTCAATTTCAGCTTTTGGCAGAGAACTTACATTATTCCATAGTTATTCTGTTTGCTTAGTGCCTTAGCCCCCAACTGAAATGTAAGATGCATGAGAAGAGTTTAGTTCACTGTTTTCTCATGCCTAGATTAGTGCCTGGCACTCAGAAGATTTTCAGTAAATATTGAATAAATGAATTGTTTCTCTAATGCTCAGAACAATTCAAATAAGTTGTTGCTTAAAGCTGACTTTCACCAGTGAGTTATCCGATGTATGTAATCTATTAGTCTCAGAACCAGAATAAAGACATTTCTGAACAAATTGTTACAGAACATAATGGGGTATATAGCGATTCTTCTATCTGAGCAAGTTCCACGTGCTCTGTAAATCTTATAAGGTAGATTAGTAGAAGTGATTTCCAAGGAAACATCAAGGGAGGAATATGTTCATGCATCTCCTATACAGTCAGCAGTGGGCTCTACAAACCTATGTTTGAACGCCTTTAATCTACTTATATCTCTTTCTATACAATTCTTTCTAGAGTTCTTTTTATGTCTAACTGGCTAATCTCTTATTACTCTATCCTCTCATTATAGTTAACAATCCTTTATATTAAACTTTCACTGTTCAAATTACTGTGCGTTTTCTCTCTCCTGATTTGTGGCTGACTGTCTGAAACAAAATTGAGACTGTGGATAGTCAATCCCTGGGGTAGACACTTAAGACGATATTTGGGGATTTCTTTGGTTGCACCTTTGGGCCTGAGCACTGTGCTCTGCTTCTCATCAATGGAAAATGATGTAGAAATAATCCATGGCATGCATCGACTTCACAATTTGTCTAACTGACACGACGAATGATTGTGATGGAATGCCAACTGAAGTGCTTAGAGAGCCAGTGTATCAATCTGGGTCCACCCGTGCATAAGAGTTGCAGTTGTACTATGTCCTCACAAACACATGGTATAGTCATTCTTTAATTTTAATCATTCTGGTGGGTGTTTAGAGGTATCTCATCGTGACTTTGATTTGCATTTCTCTGATGATTAATGAACTGGAGTTCCTACTTATATGTTTAGTAGCCATTTAGATATGTCTTTATAAAGTAACTTTTCAGGCTTGTTTACCCATATTTAATTAGGTTGCCTTTCCTTAACAGTTTGTAGGAGTTCTGAACTCAACTTTTTGGCCAGATGTATATATTATCAATATCTTCTGTGAGTCTCTGGTTTACTTTTTTCACTCTCTAAATATTTTCTCTTGATGAACAGTTCTTAATTTAATTAATTCAAATTATTCTTTCTTTTCTACCCCATTGAAAAATCTTTGCTAACCCCAAAGTCATGAAGATAATGTCCTAAGTTTTCTTCTAGTTTTCTGACCCATCTCAAATAAATTTTGGAGTATGGAATGAAGCAAAAGTCAAACTTCATTTTTTCCCCTACGGATATTTAGGGGACTTATTTAAAACATTATTATTTTCACCAAATGTTCAGTTATATTTTTCTTTAAATTTGTCTATTTCATCTAAGTTTTCAAACTGAGTATAAAATTGTTCATAGCCGTTTCCCTTCCCTTTATAAAATATTTGCTGTATCCATAGTTATATCTTACTTTTTATTTCTAATGTTATTTATTTGCAGAATACATTTTTATTGATCAATTTTGTTTAGGTTTTTTTCTATGTTATTAGTGTTTTTAAAGGACTAACTTTTGATTTTAATTTATTTTCTGTATTACGGTTTCTTTTTCTGTTCCATTATTCTCTGTTTTATCTTTATTTGCTCCCTCTTTTTACTTTTTTTGGTTTTATTTCTACCTTTTTCTGTTGGACACAGCTCAAATTTCAGGCTTTTTTTTCTTTTCTAATATTAGCACGTAAGACTATATAATTATCTTTAAGGTCCACTTTCATTGCATCCAAAAAGGCTTTATGTGCCATATTTTACTTATCATTTATGTTTAAGTATTTATTTAGAAGAGTGTTTAAAATTTATAAATACACTTGTTGTTGCTATTGACTTCTAATTTAATTTCATTTAGGTTACAGAGAATGGTCTATGTAAAACTAAGTATTTGAACATTGTTGAAACCGTGGCTCATTTTTATATGCATGCTTGAGAATGATTTATAGTCTGGTTGTTGGATATAGGTGTCTATAAAAGGCCTTAAGTCAAGCTTGTTAATTTTATTGTTCACACTTATGTGTTTTTTTTTTCTGTACAACCTATCAATAATTGATAGAACTATGTTAAAAATCTCCCACAATAATAAAGAGTTTTTAAATTTTCCTCAATACTTCTACTTTAGGCTATTTTATTAGGTTTATACAACTGTACAATTGTTAAGCATTTCTGGAGACATAAACTGACCAAAGAATACATTTTAATTAAGGTCTCCTTTGTCTGATATCAATATCACTTCCTCAGCTTTCTTTCTTTCTCTTTTTCTTTTCTGATGTTTGATATTTTGAGTTGTATTGACACCATAAGAAAACACATCATTGTTTGATTCAAATTACAGGAGCACAAATATGTACTAGTGGTATGTGATAAAAGTGCTGAGCTTCATCTGAGCTCACATCCAGGCTGGTCCTGACCACTCGAAGGACCTTGGGCAATTCATACTTCCTCGTTGGAAAAGTGAGGGAATTTGATTGCATGGGCTTCAATTTGGTTTTGGTTTTTTGTTTTAGCACCGGAACTCAACGTATCTATGGCTTGGCTATTCTTCCTAGAACTAGCATGTGGTTGCTATTCCTCTGCTCATAATGCAACTCCAGTTTGATTTTGCAGCACACTCTGATACTGCCACATCTTTCCCACATCATAACCATTGTCTTGCGTTCCACCCAACAGCTCTGCAAGACAAGAAATAGAAGAGGTTGTTAAGCCATTTAAAGACAGAGAAGACTCAGCATTCTTTTAGCTAGTATTTGCTTTGTGTAAAATATCATTATTTTGTTTTCTATCATTTTGTGTTCTCATGTAAATGTGTCTCTTTTAAAGAGCATATAGCTAGAATTTTAAAAAAATAATCCCTTTTGGCAGTATTAACTGACAAGTATAGTCTGTGAACATTTGTTGTCATTATAGATCATATTTGGGCTAGTATTTGGCAAGTTACTTTGTACTTTCTTTTTATGCTTCTTTTCTTCTTTTCTATTTTAAAATTTTTTAATTTCAACTTTTGACAATGAAAGAATGCTGCCATCGAATTTTTTTTTCTTTTATGATCACAAAAGGTTGTTTGTAGTAGGCATGTATTTCTTGCTTTTACTGAAGTTTGTGATTCTCCTTTAATCTTCATTATTTACTTTGAGTTAATTTTTGCAGCTAGTATAAGGATGTCCAACTTAACTCTTTTGCTTTTGGATACGAAGTTCTACTAGCAATGTTTGTTTAAAAGACTATTGAATAATCTTGGTACCCTTGCCAAAAATCGACTGACAATAAATTAAGAGTTTATTTCTGGACTTTTAATTTTGTTGCATTGATCTATATGTTAATTCTTGTGCCAATATCACACTGTCTTGATTTTTTTTTCATAGCATGTTTTGAAATCCAAAAGTGTTTGGGGGCCAGGCACGGTGGCTCATACCTGTAATACCAGCACTTTGGGAGGCCAAGGCAGGAGTTTGAGAACAGCCTGGGCAATAGCAAGATCTCTTCTCTACAAAAGAAAAAAATCAAAAAATTAGTTGGGTGTGGTGTGCACTTGTAGTCCCAGATACTTGGGATGCTGAGGTGGAAGGATCACCTAAACCCAGGATGTTGAGGCTGTGGTAAGTCGTGATGGTGCCACTGCACTCCAGCCTAGGTGACAGAGTAAGACCCTGCTCAAAAAAAAGTTTGGGGTTTTAAAGATTTTTTTCTTCTTTTTTTCTATTTATGATCCATTGCATTTCCATAGCAATTTCAGGGTCACCTCGCCAATTTCCACAAAAAAACCCAGCTTGGATTTTGATAGGGAATGTGTTGTATCTGTAGATCAATTAAGAGAGTACTGCCAACTTAACAATAATAAGTCTTCCAATCCACGAATGTGTGAAGTCTATTTATTTATATCTTCTTGAATTTGTTCAATAGTGTCGTATAGTGCTCACAGTACAAGTTTTGAACTTCTTTTGATAAATCATCCACAAATATTTTGCTTTTAAATCCTATTGTAAATGGAATTGTTTTCTTAATTACATTTTCTGATTGGTTATTGTTAGAGTATAGAAAAACATTTGACTTTGTGTCTAGCTGTTGTTTCATGCTACCTTGCTGAACATATTATTCCTAGTATATATATATATTTTTTTATAATCAGTATTTTTTATTATCGTTTTGTAGGGTACAGTTAAGGGTTAGGTGTACAATTACGTTTCATTCAGGTACCCTATTGATAAGAGGTGTTTTCCCAGTCCCAGATAGATATTAGCTACTGTTAATCCCATCCCCCCCCCCATAATTTCCCAGTACCATCAGTCATTTTCTTATAGTATTACATTGGATGTTCAAGGTCCATTATATGAGTGAAAACATGTGATATTCTGATCTTTGTTTCTGTGAGAGGTCACTCAGTATTATAGACTCTAGTTCCATCCAGGTAGCTGCGAAATCCATGATTTTGTTCTTTTTCATGGCTGCGTAGTATTCCATCGTGTATATGTACCACATTTTTTTAATCCAGTCCTCTTTTGATGGGCAGCATGGTTGTTTCCAGGTTCTTGCTATTGTGAATAACGCTGCGATAAGCATACGTGTACAGGTATCTTTTTTATAGAGTGATTTGTGTTCTTCAGGGTATATTCCCAGTAGGGGGATTGCAGAGTCATAAGGAAGGTCAATATTTAGAGCTTTCAGGAATCGCCACACTGCTTTCCACAGAGGTTGCACTAGTTTACACTCCCACCAACAGTGTAGAAGTGTTCCCTTTCACCACAGCCTCTCCAGCAGCTGTTATTTTTTGAGTTGTTGATAATTGCCATTCTGACTGGAGTTAGGTGATATCTCAGTGTGGTTTTGATTTGCATCTCCCTGATGATTAGTGAGGTTGAGCATTTCTTCATGTGTTTGTTGGCTGCTCGGATGTCTTCTTTTGTGAAGTGTCTGTTCATATCTTTTGCCCATTTTATAATGGGGTTGCTTGTTTTCTTCTTTTCAGTACGTTTCAGTTCCTTGTAGATCCAGGATGTTAAGCCTTTGTCAGACCTAGAGTTGGCAAATACTTTTTCCCAGTCTGTAGGCTGTCTCCCTACTCTCTTGATGGTTTCTTTGGCTTTGCAGAAGCTTGTCAGTTTAATAAGGTCCCATTTGTCTATCTTCTCTCTTAAGTCCTGTGGGTTTCGGGTTTTGTACAGGAATTGGATGCCCGTTCCGATTTCCATGAGAGTATTTCCTTCCTTTTCTAATGTTCTTATGGTTTGAGGTTTTACATTTAGGTCTCTGATCCATTTGGAGTTAACCTTTGTGCATGGGGATAGATAGGGGTCCTGTTTCAATCTTCTACATGTGGTCAACCAGTTTTCCCAGCACCATTTACTGAATAGGTTCTCCTAAGGCTACAATCATCAAAACAGCTTGGTATTGGTACAAGAACAGGCATATAGATCAATGGAACAGAATTGAGATTCCAGAAGCAAAACCTCAATTCCTCAACCAACTCATTCCTAGTATATTTTTAGAGAATTCCTTGAGATTTCCTATGGACAAAATCATGTCATCTGAAAATAGTGGTAGTGACAATTCTTCCTTTCAAAACTGGATGCATTTTATTATAATTTTGTGATTAATTTCTCCTGCTAGCACTTCCTGTACAATATTTAAGTGTTGAGAACAGGCACCCTTGCTTTGTTTCCAATGAGGTGGAAAGCATACTACTTCACCGTTAAGTACAAAGTTAGATCTGCGATCATTTTAGATGCATTTTATCAGGCTAAGAAAGTCCCTTTCTACTTTGAGGTTTTGACTGTTTTTATTCTGAAAAGCTTTTGATGTTTTTGAATACCTTTTCTGCATCTGTTGAAATGACCGTGTGTTTTTGTCCTTTCATATAGTACTATGATGTATTCCACGAATTTTTAGATATTAATCTAGCCTTTCATTTCTGGGATAAATACTACTTGGTCTTGGTATATAATCCTTTTCACGTGTAGCTGGATTTGGTTTGCTAAGTTTTCATTGAGGATTTTTGCATGTATATTCATGAAGAGTATTGATCTGTAGTTTCCTTTCTTGTGATGTCTACAACTGGCTTTGATATCAGGGTCATACTGGCCTCATAGAATGAGATGGTGTTTCTTCCTTTGTTTTATTGAAGACATTGCTAAGAATTGGTATTATTTCTTTCTTAAATGTCTGATAGAATATACATATGAAGTCACAAGGGCTTAGCTTGTGTTTGTGGGGAAATTATAAATTACTAATTAAACACCTTTTATGGTAGTCTTATATAGATTTTCTATTTCTTCTTGAGCCAGTTCAGTAATGTATGTCTTCTAGGAATTTTTCCATTTCATCTAAACTGATTAATCTGTTGGCATAAAGCTGTTCATAATATAATCTTTTAAATTTCTGTTAGGTCAGTATTAACGTACCCCCTTTCATTCTTCATTTTGATCGTCTGCATTTTCCTTTCTTTTTTTCTTGATGAGTCAAACTAAAAATTTGTAAATTTTTTTATCCTTTCCATGAGCCAACTTTTGTTTTTTCTTATTTTTCTGGTTGCTATTTAACTGATTTTCTCCTTTAATCTTCATAATTTCCTTCCTTCTCCTTACTTATATTAAATATATAAATTTAAGACTTCAGGAGTAAATAAAATTATTTGTTTCCCTGAGACACATTTAGACCAGATAACTACCAGTAGATTTGGTCTCCTACAAACAGACAAGACTTTGTGTAGAACCTTTGTTCAATTTGAAAATATCCAGTCTGGTTTGCAGGAAGGTGTTTATTACACCAGTGGGTTATTTTTTAATATTTGGAGTGCCCATTTATTTACACCAAATCTCTATATTCACCCACAACTTTATTTTTGCAGGCTTAAAGAGAATTGTGTGTTAATCAGCACGTATACTACGCTCTTCGCGCTTTATATCAGATATTTCTTATGAGTCCATGAGTTAGTTACCGTTTTACACGTTGCTACTTTATGAAAATAGAATCTTAGAGAAAGCATTTAAGCAGTTTTCCCAGGTTTATTTAACCAGTTTGAAAGAGGCAGTACCTAGGTCTGTCAGATTCCAGGGACTGCACCCCCAAATACTATATCATACTGCCTACTGTTTTAAGTTTAGCAGATACTTCCTCTTTTATAAGGAAATAGTGAAACTGATAGTATCCAAGATAATTGGCATCAATTTACAAACGCTCTTTATCCCAATTTTGCTGATTTTAAGTGGGGTCATCTGTTTACTAAATTAGCAGATCTTAGATTGGACACACCCCTGAAATTACACACCAAGTTTGTGTGTAAGGGTGCTTTTCCAGGGGAAAAATATCTGTAGATTGAATCAAATTATCCAAAGGTAAAGCATTTAGAAACAGTACTTTCAACCATCCTAAACTCATCTTTTATGGGAAATGCAAATGCCTGAGACACACTACTCAAAGTGCTCTGAATAATAAGAGAATGCCATAGAGCTTAGGCTCTTCCAATAGTGGACAAGTATGGCTTTTGAGTTGGGATGGTGGTATCAGAAAGGTCAGCCCAATCTCAAACCTGGCTGGAGACTTAAGGGAATTGTCCTCGGCCTAGTGGTTTGAGCTTATAGGCAGTAGTGATTGTGGACTGAGTATAACTTAGATGAAGGAAGATGATTCTAGACCTTAGATCATAATATAGATCACAGATATAAGATTCTAAAATCTATTTGGTGCCAAGGCACACATTGCTGTAACAGTCTAGGATCATGTTCTCTCAAGAGGATCACATTTTTCAGCTATATCATGTCAATTTCTTTTGCAGTGACACTTCAATTGTTCATCAGAGTGTTGTAGTCACTATGAGGAATATCAGCAGTGTCTTCTCCACTTCGAGAGGATGATCGGGATCAACCTGAAGAAGATCAGACTGTCGGTGATATGTTTAAAAATGAAGGGCAGGTAGGACAATTATTTCTCTTTCCGCCCAAATTGTGACATTCTTAGTATAATTATTTTCTTCTTGAAAAGATGAATATAAATCATATGTGTTACTTTTCTTGATTGAAAACATCAAATATGACACAGGAATTCTTATGTGAACAGAAAGTGGGAGCTTCCTAATCTAAGTGTGTTAGTTGAGCCAATATAGCAGTTGACATTCATTGTACTAGGAACTGTTGTTTTTAATTATCACATTTAATGATCATCCTTCTGTAGATGAGTATTACTATCTGCCCTTTTATAAACAGAATTCAAGACTGACAGTGGACAATGGCTTGCTCCAAGTGACACAGAGGATAAGGGATAGAGCCAGAGTTTGAACCCACATACTTTTGAATTCAAAGTCTATATAGTCTCCTATTCCCCACACTAGCTCCTATAATATCAAGATTACAATCTACATTCTGTTTCCATTATTCAGATCACGAGTGCTCTCTCTAGAAGATGACTAAGCATTCCTCTTGAAATATGAAGCACTAGGTGATGTTGCCACAGTTGGATTGTTCTGATGGAGATTTTCATGCGAGGTGTAAGAGGCACACTAACTTCACCATTAAAACACAAAGACAACGGAGATTAGGTCATGGAGGAGACAATTGGTATAAAGACACAGACAGGCAATAATCTCTTCTGTAACAAAACTAGACTTAAAGTTATCACACTGCATTCCCCAAACTCCTCAATTAATTGAAGTTTTTCTTAATTAATAACCTTGATTTTCTCATTTTTAACAATGGAAAGAAGAAGATACCTCACTCATGAGGCTTGGCCAATAATTGAGTTTCTTCACATAAAGCATTTAGAAACAGTACTTTCAACCATCCTAAACTCATCTTTTATGGGAAATGCAAATGCCTGGGAAATTTGTAAATTAAAATTATATTCAAGTAATGCAGGACTTGGGCTATCTTTTGTTGAAACTGCTTTTAGCTAACCTACTATATCCGTACATTTTATGTTTTATCTACCACTGACATTGAAAAGCACCCCAATCTTTGTCCGGCTCCAAGAGTGACATATTTGAACTCCATAAGGTTGAAGGTGGGAAGATTTACATTTTCAATCTACCCTACCCTTTACTCCACATATGTATAATTTAATAATGTATTAATCAGTATTTGTTAATAAGTTCAAAGACAAAAAGAAAAGAGTTACTTCTTTTTCCTCCTTTAGCAAGGGCTGAAATGAAATGATATATACTTCACCAACAAGATATCTGTATGTTTATTGTTTCTTTTTTATGAGAGCAACTAATCCCCAAGCATTCTTGTTAATCATGATTGCACCATGTTTGGCTTTGCACAATGTATTTTATTATACCTCCTTCTTGCTTCACTGAGACTAGATTAATATTAGTTCGCCTTTTCTGAGAACATAGTGAATGTTGGGTGATGATAAGTCTTTAGCCTGAGATTAAAACTTATATTAATGAGGTATATGCGTGGCTGTCTATACAAATATTGTGATTTTGCAATGGTTGGATATTGTCATTAATGAAATATGTTCTCTGATTTTTTTCAGTACATAAGGAATGATGAAGTAGATCCATTGGTTGCAGAGCACTCCCCCAAAAAGAAACATCCTGGGGAAACCAACAGTTGCTCATCATCTAAGAGAAGGAAGAGTATGCCCCTGTGGTTAATCAAACAGGAAAGGGGGAATTCCATCTTTATGGCTCAGTCATGTCAAAGGAAATGTGTAGTCAGGTCCTTGAGGGGTGGACAGATATGAGCACATTGGCAAGTGGAAGGGCAAGGCTCTAGTTAGATCCACCAATTTGGAGTTGCTGCAAGAGTTAGAAGAATCAAGCAGCTTTCTGAGGCAGAAAGAGATGATGGACTCAACAAGAGGAGGGTCTGCTCACTTTCTGCCTGTCCCCACATTCTAAGCCAATGAATTCTGGTTTCTTCTTACTGTACTCCAAGACATGCTATTCTCCAGGTCAGCAATAACTGCTGCACTTTGGCATTAATTTATCAGCAGCATTTGATACAGTAATTCATTTCCTCCTCCATAGAAAACACTTTGGGTTCCTAGACACCACATTCTCCTGGATATCCTACCCTCTTCATGGAGACTCATTTTCCTTCTTTTTTTTTTTCTGTTTTTCCCCTCTTCCTTCCCACCTCTAAATATTGCAGGGCCCCAAAACTTGCTTCTAGGCTCTCTTTTCTTCAATATACTTCTTCCTATTTGATGCCATACAGTCTTAGAGTTTTAAATATGATTTACACTACAAGAACTCTCACCGTTGCACCTCTAGACTACAATTGTTCTGGAAACCCAGACTCAAATACAACTGCATATGATGTCTATTGGGTATCTAATAGACATCTAAAATTCAAGTGGCTCTACATGCCCTAACTTCTGACCTACCCTTCTGCCCCCCAAAAGCTCTACTTTTATCCAGCTATCTCAGTGAATGACAGTATTCATCAAGTGTAATATCCACAAAGGTGTAACAGCCATCTGTTCACAGGCATGGAAGTTTAAGAAGTCCTGGTTTTTGAGTTTGCAGTTATCCATAGGGTATATATTCCCACCATGGCCTAGTTCAAACTGTCAGCTGAGATCACTGAACAAGAACCAGGAAAGGCTGGCATCACTCTGTTCTCCCAGTCAATTGCCTTACACTTGTACCTGTACACCTGTGGTGTACTTCTACCCAATAATTCAGGCAAAGCCAATTATTTCTCTTCTTATCTCATTATTATTCTCACTTCTAATTTCTTAGCAAGCCCAGCAATTGATACCCAACATAAATCCTGCATTCCACCATTTCTCTCTTTCCTACTATTCCACTCTGCCATGACCTCTCACCAAACCACTACAATAGCTTCTTATCTGATCTACATGTTTCTTATTCTTGCCTCAGTCTAACACATTGCTAACCCTACAGCCAGGTGATCATGTTGGCACATAAATCACATCTTGCCATATCCCTCCTGGAAACCTATCCTAAACATTTTTAAACATTTAAGAATCGGCCCTGACCTCCCAACTCTAGTGTACAAACTTCTGAATGGCCTGGATCCCACCATCCTCTCCTCCTAGGGTCCTATCAACACAGCCTGGCTTCCTCTGCATATGTCCTTCACTTCGTGGTGCTAGTCCCTTCCAGTCTCTATCCCCTGCCCTTACCTTTGCAGCAGCCCAGAACTGTCCCTCTTCACTTGCACAGATGGTTCTGCCTTCTCTTCCTGACTCTGCTCAAGTACACATCCTCAGAGGCCCTGCTTCACACTCCCACCCACCAGTGGCCCCAGAGTTCCTGCTACTTCCCTCTCTCCCACAAGCTTGTGGACTATGTCCCTACTAGAACCCAAGGCTGCATGTTTCCTTTGCCCACTGTGCACTAACTGTCTGATCTCCTCATTAGAATGTGAGCTCCATGAGGCTGGGGAAAGTTTCTCACTGTGCTGTTCACTGCTGATCCCTAGTTCGTGGCATGGTGCCCAGCACAGAGGATGAATAAATGAAATAGCGGTGTCAGACTTGGAATGAAAAAAAATCTACATTTTTTGACACAGAAGGGAAAGATGGGGAGAATCATATATAGACAAAGATGTTTGCTGATGGAGTCGAGACAGAGTGTTCAGCCTTAAGGGCCGCCTCTATTTTGTCAGAGTATTTGAGGCACAGAAGATCAGCTTGAGAGAGACTCACTAAGTCTGGCTTTCAGCTCACTACAGCATGGCATTTTATAGGTAAGTTATAAAAAGCACGACATGAAGTGAGAATTTTATTTTTTATGTTTTTAATTCTTTAAAAAAATATTTTAATTTTGAAGATGTGGGGTACAATTCAGGGTTAGATATACAAATGTTCATTATACAGGTACCCTTGTTGATGGGGTGTGCCCTCCCTCCCCTGGCAGTTTCCCACTGCTGCCAATCCTGTCCCCCTGCCTCCCCTGGCAGTTTCAAACTATTGCCAAACCCTTTCTTATAGTATTTATGATCATTGTTCAAGGTCCGCTTATGAGTGATAACATGGGGTACTCAGTTCTTTGTTTCTGTGATAGATCACTCAGTATTATAGACTGTAAGTTCATCCAAGTTGCTACAAAGTTCATAATTTTGTCCTTCTTTATGGCTGCATAACATTTCATCGTGTATATGTATACCATTTTTTATCCAGTCCTCTTTCGTTGGGCAGAATTGTTGTTTCCATGTTTTTGCTATTGTGAATAATTCTGCAATAAACATGCATGTGCAGTATCTTTTTCATAGAGTGATTTGAATTCCTCCAGATATATTTCCAGTAGGGTGATTGCAGGGTCATATGGAAGGTCGATTTTTAGATCTTTTAAGGATCACCAAACTGATTTCCACGGAGGCTGTACTAGTTTACACTCCCACCAACAGTGCAGAAGTGTTCCCTTTTCCCCACATCCTCTTCAGCATCTGCTGTTTTTTCAGTTATTGATGATGGCCATTCTGACTGGAGTTAGGTGGTATCTCAGTGTGGTTTTAATTTGCATTTCTTTGATCACTAGTGAGGCTGAGCATTTTTTTCATGTATGTGTTAGCTTCTCGTATGTCTTCTTTTGAGTGGTGTCTATTCATATCTTTTGTCCACTTTGCAATATTTGCCAACTGTATATATGACGAAGGCCTCACATCTAAGATCTACAAGAAACTCAAACATGTCAAAAAGAAAAAAACAAATGTCCCCATTATCAAGTGAGAATTTAAATGGCAACAAGGTGGACACTAAGCTATAGTTGCTAGGGATGTGTGAGTGTTTATTAGTTCTGCTGTCCTACTTGTTTTCTGTATATACTCATAATTCCCGGGGGGGGGGAAGGTAGTTTACTGTATTACCTTTTTTGAGCTTTATTTGTGAGATCTGCAATTTCTACCTGGTTCATTCTTCTGTTTTATGAAATAAAAAAAATTCCCTAAAAATTGGCATGTATACGGATGATCCTGTGGGGAAGGGTGGAATAAAATATACTTACCTGGCAACTCAATCTCATAATTTGGTTTCCAGATGCTACTGTCATTCATGATGTCCACGATGAGAAGATGGAAAATGCTCAACTGCCACTTGATGGCTTCCTGTCAGAATCAGCTCCACCAGAGCCTATGAATATGGTAGGAGATGATATTCCACCCAAGCCACTGGATTCTCTGTCTGACAACTTCACTAGTCTCAATAAAGATGAGCTGGATGGCCGGGCGCGGTGGCTTAGCCTGTAATCCCGCGCTTTGGAGGCTGAAGTGAGTGGATTGTCTGAGCCCGCGGGTTCAAGACCTGCCTGGGCAACTTGGCGAGACCTCATCTCTACAATAAATCAAAAATCAGCCGGATGTGGTAGCGCATGCCTGTAATTCCGGCTACTTGGAAGGCTGAGGTGGAAGGATCGCCAGAGTCCAGCAGGTCGAGGCTGCGGTGGCCGGGAACGGCCACTGCACTCCAGTCTGGGCGACAGAGTGAGACTCCAACTCAAAAAAACCAAAAACCTAAAAACAAAAGCAAAAAACAAAACAAACAAACAAACAAAAAGATGAGCTGGATTACAAACCTGTTAGTAATGCAGTTGTAGGAGAAGCCAAGAACTGCAGTGTCTCTGTAGATGATCCAAAAGTCACAACACTGTCTTCCTTGGAAACTGTGCCCAATACATTGCAAATAAGTCCTGCTATGGCACAGAAAATTAATGATGATATAAAATATCAGTGATATTACCTTACTCTAACACATTCTCCCAAGGTCACAGTCTTCCAAGTTTATCATAATATGGGGTGGGCATGGGCCGTCAAGTGATTCACTTGGTATTTTGCTAGATTTTATCTTTCCATGAGGATGCACTTTCTATTAGCATGTAGAGTGCAAACTCTATTTTGTATCTACTACTATGCCTTAGATATCACAGATGCTGTAGATGCCTTGTGGTTAATGAAAAGTCTCTTTAATTTCAGGTTTTAAAAAGCTGTCTTAATCCAGCAACTTGAGAAGGTACTTAAAGAAATAGAGTCCTACTGCCATCTCAGCAAAGTTAAACACATAAAAAAGAGATAATCATGCTATTGAAAAGACCAAAGAGAAACAAGGAAATGTTTTCTATGCTATAGGATGAAACAGAATATTGCTTACACACCTTATAAATTTGAAGTTAAGAAAGACTTTTCTTCCAGAAGCTAAGAAGAAGAAAACAAAAACCATTGGAGCACTGTAAATGTTGTGGCTCTCTGTTAATAAAACTTTCCTTCACAAAAGTCAGGTTTGTTTATTTGTTTATCTGAAGAGGGGGATGAATTAATAACTCATCAAGTCATTTAGCACTAGAGTCTTGATTTCTGCAGCACATCACGTTGTTGTAGCTGGAATTTCTACCTCTTTTCACCACCCAGTTCGTATTCCCTTTTCCCTAATGCAGCACCTCAACTGGTCATGGTGCTTGGCCTGGCAAGATGATTCAAACCTTCAATGATGAAGGGTCTGGGGCATTAGATGTCCTGCCTGAATTGGGTTGCTGTAATTTTCCCTGAACTCCAATCACAAAACAATGGGAGTACTAAGAAGGGCTCTAGACATATCAGACATACTTTTCTTAGCCCTTGTGTGGTTAGAACCCAATGTTCCCTTGAAGGTAAGGTCCTATCTCTCCAGTCAGTACAGGAACTCCTCCTTTGCCTCTTGATTGAGAGCGATGAAGAGACTAAAATGGTTAGCTGGAAGTATTTGTTTTCTTTCATTGGAATCACTGCTCTGTCCCTTGGTGAAAGTATTTTTCCTTTAGGAACTAAGACCTCTAGCTCAGCAGAGCCTAAAATCAGAGGAACGTGAAGCAGTTTTGCTAGTGGATCACTGGGGTAAATAGTGAGTTGAAGCACTCCCATTTTCACCCCTTGGTTTTAGGACCTGTGAATCCTGACTATGGGAGAGAAAGCAAATTGCTGGATACTGATCTATAGCAAACATTACTTCCCAGAAGTAATTGCTCAGCCCTGAAAGTTATTGGCACTTAGCTAGCTCTGTAACTGAGTCTTCACGAGGCCATTCCACTGCTGTTGCTTCAGTCACTTCAAGATAATGGAGGCACATAATAAGACCAGTAAATGTCCATGAACATGAGTGCATTAGTGAACTTTATTTCCTGTGAGCGGAGTCTTGTTTAGAGGTGATGTTCTGTGGAATACCATGACGGTGAACAGGGCATTCTTTACATCCAAAAGTGTTGGTTTTCTCAAAGTACTGTGGGTGGGAAGAAAAACCCACATCCAGAATAAAGGTCTCTTTGAGTAAGAACAAAGCACTTTCCCTTCCATGATGGAAGTGGCCCAATGTAATCACCTCCCATCTGCTAACTGACTGATCACTCTGGACACTGATGCCACAGAAGATGCTGAATTAAAAGTAAATTTTCTGGCTTTGCCAATTAAAAAATAAAGGTTTCTCATAGTCTTTAGAAAACATGTATAGGCCAGGTGTAGTGGTTCATATCTGTAACCCCAGCACTTTGGGAGGCTGAGGTGAGAGGATTGCCTGAGTCCATGGATTCAGGACCAGCCTGAGCAACTTGGTGAGACCTCATCTCTACGATAAATCAAAAAATTAACCGGGCATGGTTCCAGCTATAAAGAAGGCTGAGGTGGAAGGATCATCTGAGCCCAGCAGGTTGAGGCTATGGTGATTATGAGCAAGCCACTGCACTCCAGTCTGGGTGACAGAGTGAGACTCCTACTCAAAAACAAATAGACAAAAACAAAACCAAAAACCCACTATAGAGAAAAAAGGCATTCACATCATACACACATACGAGGGTGCCAAAAAATATATACATATTTTAAGCGATGTTATCTATGTATTACTTTTTGAAGTTGAATTAAATTACTGTAGCAATGTGTAGTATGTTTTCTCAACCGTGCTTCTGCCATTTTCTTTGACAGTCCTGCCTCTCGCATGGTGATGCCAGCATTCATTTGATTAATGTCATCTTTTGAGAGAACGTCATACTTAAAATGTGTATACATTTTTGGCACCCCCAAAATATACATATATGTGTGTTTATATACATATATAATTTTAAGTATCTATCATCTATCTGCTATCTACCCATCTATCTAAAAGAGAGCTGTCCCCAACCTCGAATCAGGAAGATATAGAAGCCCTGAACAGATCGATAACGAGTAGCAAGATTAAATCAGTTATTAAAAGTCTCCCCAAAAAATAAAGCCCAGGATCAGATGGATTCACAGATAAATTCTACTAGACATTTGAGAAGAACTGGTACAAATCCTACTGAAGCTATTTCATAAGATTGAGAAAGAGGAAATTTTCTCTATCTCATTCTACAAAGCCAGCATCACCCTGATAACAAAGCCAAGAAAAAACACAAAACAGCAACACAAAAAGCTACAGACCAATATCCCTGATGAACATAGGTGCAAAAGTCCTCAACAAAATACTAGCAAAATGAATCCAACAGCACATCAACAAAGTAATTAACCACAATCAAGTGGGTTTTATTCCAGGGATACAAGGATGGCTCAACATACACAAATCAATAAATAAGATTCACCACATAAACAGAATTAAAAATAAAAATCATAGAATCATTTCAACAGGTGCTTAAAAAGCATTTGATAAAATCCAGCATTCCTTCATGATTAAAAAAAACCCTTCAACAAAATAGGCATAGAAGGAACATACCTCAAAATAATAAAAGCCATATACAACAAAACCATCATACTGAATGAGGAAAAGTTTAAAGCATTCCCCTTCAGAACTGGAACAAGGCAAGGATACCCAATTTCACCGCTTCTATCCAACATAGTACTGAAAGTCCCAGCCAGAGTAATCAGGCAAGAGAAAGAAATAAAGTGTATCCAAATTGGAAAGAAGAAATCAAACTATCCGTGTTTGTCAATGATATGATCTTATACTTAGAAAATACTAAAGACTCCTCCAAAAGACTCTTGGACTTGATAAATAAATTTAGTAGATTCTCAGGTTGCAAAATCAGCACACACAAAATCAGCACACACAAATCAGTAGCACCTCTGTACACCAGTAGTAAACAAGCTGAGAATCACATCAACAACTCAATCCCATTTACAATAGCTGCCAAAAAATATATAAAATACATAGGAAAATATTTAACTAGGGATATTAAAAATATCTACAAGAAAACTACCAAACACTGATAAACAAAATTATGGGAGATACAAACCAATGAAGAAGAACCCCATGCTCATGGATTGGAAGAAACAATATTGTTAAAACTACCATACTACTCAAAGTAATCTGCACATTCAGCACAATCCCACCAAATTAGAAAGACAATTATAAAATTCACATGGAACTGAGAAAGAGTCTAAATAGTCAAAGCAATCTTAAGCAAAAAGAACAAAGCTGGAGGCATCATATTACCTAACTTCAAATTATACTACAAGGCTATAGTGACCAAAAGAGTATGGCACAGGGCAGACACTTGGACCAATGGAACAGAATAGAAAATTCAGAAATGAACCCAAATACCTACAAAAAATTGATATTTGACAAAGCAGACAATAGGGGAAATGACATCCTATTCAATAAATGGTGTTGGGAAAATTGGATAGCCACATGAAGAAGAATGAAATGGGATCCCTATTTCTCATTGCAAACAAAAATTAACTCAAGTTGGATTAAAGACTTCAATGTCAGACCTGAAAACATAAAAATCTTAGAAGAAAGCCTAAGAAAAACCCTCTGAGGCATTGGTCTTGGCAAAAAATTATGGCTAAGATCCCAAAAGCAAATGCAACAGAAACAAAAACAAATAAGGTGGATCCAATTAAACTTAAAAGCTTCCTCATAGCAAAATGACTAATCAACCTAGTAAAAGGCAATCTACAGAATGGGAGAAAATATTTGCAAACTATACATCTGACCAAGGACTAATAAAATATATATAATATAATCATATATATATATAAAACAAATATATAGATAAAGAACTCAAACAAATCAGCAAGAAAAAACAAATAACTCCATTAAAAAGTGGGCAAAATACATAGGAAATTATAAAGTGAGGCCAAGCTTGGTGGCTCAGCCTGTAATCCCAGCACTTTGAGATGGCGAGGCAAGTGGATTGCCTGAGCCCGCGGGTTCAAGACCAGTCCAGGCAACTTGGCAAGACCTCGTCTTTACAATGAATCAAAAAATTAGCTGGGCATGGTAGTGCTTGCCTGTAGCTCCAGCTTCTTAGAAGGCTGAGGCGGAAGGATCGCTGGGGCCCAGAAGGTCGACACTGGGGTGGCTATGAGTGTGCCACTGCACTCCAACCTGGGCGACAGAGTGAGACTCCAACTCAAAAAAAAAAAAAGAAAAAACTGTAAAATGAATGAAAACATTAGTGACCAAAAAAAATTTTTTTAGGTGGGGAAAAGACATGAGCAGACATTTCTCCAAAGACGATACACAAATGGCCAAAAAGCATATGAAAATATGTTCAACATCACTAATCATCAGGAAAGTGCAAATTTAAACCACAATGCAATACCACACAAGACCACTAAGAATGGCCATTATTAAAAATACAAAAAACAATAGATATTGGTACAGATGCAGTGAAAAGGGAATGCTTATACACTGTTGGTGGGGATATAAATTAGTACAACCTCTATGGAAATCAGCATGGGGATTTCTCAAAGTACTAAAAGTAGATCTACCATTGGATCTGACAGTTCCTCTATTTGGTATCTACACAAAGGAAAATAAGTCACTATACAAAAAATTCACAATTGCAAAGATGTCGAATCAACCTAAATGCCCATCAACTGATAAGTAGATAATGCCCATCAACTGATAAGTGGATAAAGGAGATGTGACACACTATTCAGTCATAAAAAAAGACCAAAATAATGTCTTTTGTAGGAATTTGGATAGAATTGGAGACCATTATCCTAAGTGAAGTAATGCAGAAACAGAAAACCAAACACTGCATGCTCTCCTTTATAAGTGAGAGCTAAACAAAGGTTCTGCAAAGGTATATAGAATGGTATAATGTATGTTGGAGACTTAAAACAGGGAGGGTGTGAAGTGGGGAAGGAGTGAAATATCACCTATGAGGTACAATGTGCACTAGTGAGGCTGATGGGTACACTTAAAGGCCAGACTTCTTCACCACTATAAATTGCATCTATGTAACCAAAAGCTATTTGTATCCATAAAGCTATTGAAATTTTAAAAGATAAATCAATAAACATAAAAATTAAGACAAAAAATAAAATTTGGGGCTATATAAAAAAATATATAAAAAGGAGTTACATGGAATTAGCCTGATGTGGTATACTGAAGTGGCTAGTTTCTCTCTATAAGGCTGTTGTCTTGTGTACAATGCTGGTCTGGAGGTAAACATTTCTGGGTTTGGCAAATCATATTTTACGCTAGAACAATAGAGTAGAGGCATCCAATGAGGATGTGTTTGCAGAAATACTGTCCCCAGTGAGCAGAGATGCACTCATCCCAAACAGTGATGCTGCTGGCTCTGGGGAAGGAGCAGCCTCGTGCAACAGGCAGTCTAGTCTGGACACTTGGATTTTAGATTCTTCTCTGACTCTCTATATTCTTGGATGGGCCCTTCCCTTCTTGGGGACTCATTTGTATCTCTGTCAAGTAGCAATCCCAGGATAGGTGATATCTGAAGGTCATTGCAGACTTGACATTCCTGTCTGGGGAGATGACTTTCCATGACCACAGAGTGGAGTGTCTCTACAATTCCTTTATTCTAAAGACTGAAAGCCACTTTTTGGGAACTCCAAGAAGTTCTTGTCAAGAGCCAAAGGTAATCATCAGACAGTCATTTACTTCACTCAACAAATGTTCCTTGAAGTTTTCTAGTGCTGGGTTTTCTCCTAGACATTGGGAGATAGTGGTAAGAAGGTCACATGACTGGCACTTCTGCATCTTACACATCAGGGGTTGTATGATCAAGCAGTGCATCGGGTTGAAATTAGTAGAAAATCTGCTTGCCTATGGGGATTGCCAAAGGCCTCACACAACAAGAAGTCCACAGGGAAGTAGGCAGGGGAAGGCCAAGACTAGGTTGAGATGAATGGGAAAAAATTTTAAGGAACAACAAAGCACTTGGTAAACAAGATGAATAATAGTTGGTCATGATTTGTTAAAAATCAAAATCAATACAAAAAAAATCCTCAGCAGCAAAATATAATTTTTTTTAAAAGACAGAATTTGACCTTGCACACACATAGCCCAGAGAATCATGTACATGGAGAAAGTAGGTGTCAAAAAGCTATGACTTTAAAAAAAAAAAGTCTTATTTGCAATTTCCTCTAAAGGCCATCACTTCCTTCTGAGGAAAACTGACAAATGGTCCCCTTCTATGCTCCTGCAATCCATAGTGCTACAGGGTAAAATAATTCGTTTGATTTAATTATTATAAATGTTTTGTGCAGTTTTTAAAAATATTTTAAGAGCATTCAAGGAAGTGTAATGCAAAATGTTTATTAATGTATTTGACCTTTCAAAAATGAAATTTGGTCAAATATATGACACTTTCTGAAAAAGTATTCTTTTCCAGGAAAAAAAAAAACGATCAAAAAATGATATTTTAGTCATTTAAAACAGCTATAAATACTGCACTGGTCTTCACTTCATTCTAAAAAATTAATTTTCAGGAGTTTTTAAGGTCAAATTTGTCTGGAAATCTGGTAGGAAATTTTCTACTCTTTGTAATTGTTGACTTTTATATCTTTGTACAAATTTTATGTACACATGTGATTACTAAATATTTTAAATCACATGAGCATAAATAATATACATTACTTGATTGTGTATTAAATAGTATATTTGTTCTAAGTTGATTATATCAATTTAAAGTAAATATTTGTTTTTAATTTTACTAAAATTATTTTGGACAAGCAAGGCATCAAAGGTAAGTGGTGTAATGCGCAAGAAAAAACTAAAATGCATGTGTCAATTTAACGAAACTATGGGAGTCAGTCAGTTATGAGTTTGACTAGAAAAAAGTATTGCAGCTACTGAAATTGCATTACTGTCATTGACATTATTAGAATCTAGCTATCTTCAAATCCACAGTAAACTAAGCACTCTTTCGGAATTATGAGAAGAAATTGAAGGAAAGCATTAGATATTTCAGAAAATTGTGGACATGAATCTGAGTCAACAAAACAAAATGAATTTTACTATAATATGAACAAGAATAACAAGCAGATTCTAGAGCATCTATTTCATATGATGACTAGAGATTTTGTAAGGACTGGTATACAAGAAAACACTCTAATAGCAAGTGGATTCATCCTGAATGGTTCATTTATTCCAAAGAATATGACAGAATCAGAGGTTTGAAACTCAAACAACAACAACAACAACAACAACAAAAACTTCAAAGACTGGAAGAATTGACATGGTAAGGAGGTCAAGACCAGTCTAGGCAACACAGTGAGACGTTGCTTCTACAAAAGGAAAAAAAAAAGCTGGGCATGGTAGTCCCAGCTGCTCGGGAGGCTGAGGCAGAAGAATCATTTGAGCCCAGGAGTTCAAGTCTGCAGTGATCAATGATCATGCCACTGCCCTCCAGGCTGGGTGACAGAGAGAGATGCCATCTTCAAAAATTTTTTAACTACATTAAAATATCTATGGAAAAAAATATATGGAGAATCTCTGGGCATGAAGATTAAACGCAATCAAGATACTGTTGCAACAAATTAAAATATTTATAAAATATTAAAAGATATTATATGAAATGACATAAAACATTATGCCAAGTAGAAAGCATCTTGCCACATATAGATTACAAATTTTTATGGAAATATTTTGTTTGATAATATTTTCTACCAAGTAGAAAAATTCAATAAAGCTCTACAATAAAAAAAGACTATATATATATATATATAAAAGCAAAGCTTACTTTGCTTACAACAAATGGAACAAAATAACTTTGAAAGTATGTTTGATGAAGGTGAATATTTAGCAAGATATATGAATGTGTTTTCCGAATTTGAAAATGTAAAGAACAGGAAGACACATAACATTAATAATGGTACCTGATCTCAAACCAGGCAAAGTGGAAACCAAAGAGAAGCCCAAACTTTACCTGTACGATGACTGTTTGGATACCTAATCCTGAACTGTAACCCCACATCTTTAAAATAAAAGAAAAGAAAAAAGGAAAATGTAGAGAACAGAAAAGTAGAGAAATTCAAAATATCCAAATCACACCAGATAAAAATATGAATTCTTCTGGTAAAAGTAAAATTCAAATAGAAAGTAAGAAGTTTATAGAGATTCTAGTTTCATATTATTAATGGAAATATGAAAAATTAAACCAAGTGTTCAGGTCCGGAACTTTAACTGGAAAAATATTACTCTATGAATACATGTGATTTACAAAAGAAGCCACTGAAGTAACTCATAAATATTCTGACAATGTGTTTTGTAGACTTTCACCTACAATGACTGGTTTCAGGTTGAATGCGATATCAATACTTTGTAATACATCAGCATCATGTTTGGATCTTGTAAAACTGAGTCACAAATTTTCCTTTGCGGAGTCGTATTCACATTTAGTAGTAGCCTTGAGATTTTTATTGAACAATATCAGTCACAATGGTATCCCGTAAAAGAACTTTTGGTAAGCTGAAGTTAAACAAAAATCACTTCAGTTTATCACCCAGTCAAGGGAAATTGTCAACGATGGCAATTCTCCTAACTGAAAATAAAAGCGGCAAAGATATATATATATTGAAAATACGATGAGTTTGCTTCCACTAAAACCAGGAAAGTAAAATGTTAATACATGTTTTAGGGGACATAAATATATTCAAATATAAAATAATATTGTAAGTTTTTATACACCTACTTTTCAACTTGTCAATGTTTTCCAACAACTTTAAAGTTCTGGAAAAATTGTCAAAAGTTTACAAAAATATGTATATATTTTTAAAATTGCATTATTATTATTCTTAGAGTCAGAGTCTTGCTCTGTCACCCAAACAAAAGTGCAGTGGCATGATCATGGCTCACCACAGCCTTAAACTCCTGGGCTCAAATGATCCTCCCACCTCAGCCTCCAAAGTAGCCGGGACTACAGGCATGCGCTATCACGTCAGCTAATTTTTTTTTATTTTTGCATAAATGAGGCCTCACTATGTTGCCCTGGTTGGTCTCAAACTCCTGGGCTCAAGCTATCCTCCCTCCTCAGTCTTGCAAAGTATTGGGATTACAGGTGTGAGCCATTGCACCCCTGTCAAAATCTGCATATTGAGAGACACATTTCTTCTGTGCCTCAGGCTCCAGTATGACTTGGGATAGCACTAAGTAAGGCAGGGAATTAGGGCTCTCCCCTTCCAGGCATCATGACTCTTCTAGGAATATAAAAAGGAGAGACACAGAAAGAAGGGGGCGACTGAAAGCAAAGGTTTCCTCAGACCGTCTCAGCTGACACTTCCCTGTCAAGAAGTGTGTCAGTAGACTACCCCTCACCACACAGGAGTCTGAGGAGGGCAACAATTTTGAAGGACCTCCCCAAAAAATCAGGGTTCCAATACAGAGAAAAAAGGAATGGATATTAGGTAGTCATGTAGCAGCGCCTGCCTACAAGTGACCGGCACAGAACCAAGGAACAGATTGTTAGCAAGTTGTAGTACGATTCTGGAAAGCAGAAGCCAAAAGAGAACATTATCGAGGATCTTACTCAAGACTGGGCGACAAAAAGATCTCTCTGAGAAGGTGATATTTAAGAAGAAATGGAGGGCAAGCCCTTCAAGTCCCCTCCCACTGTGGGAGCTTTTTTGTCTTCTCAATAAATCCTGCTTTCTGAAGAAGAAGGAGGAGGAGGAGATGGAAAGGATGGACAGATGTGGAAAACAATGGTTTGGGCAAAGGAAAGAGCAACTGCAAAGACCCAGCAGTGGACCACATGCCTGCCCTGTTTGAATAACAGCAAGGAGACGTGAGTGGCTGCAGCACAAGGATGGATGGGTCAGGTGGGTGGCACCAAGTGTGTTTGGGGATACCGAGCAGCGGCCTCCCTATGCAAAGTTCTTTCAAATGCCCCTTCTGTGAGTAAATTTGTCAGTCTTTTTTGGCTGAAGGTCAAAGGATATGTGGAATTTTTTCTTATTGGTCTCCACCCACAATATCCCCCCTGCCCATCCTGGAACCAGGCCTGACCAGGGCAGGAGCCCGTTATCTCTCCAGTTTCTCTAGCAGCTGCAGCCTGGAATCGGTCTTGGCACCAGATCTGCTCCCTGATGGGTAGGGTTTGCAGCATCCCCTAAAGCCCTTTTCCCTGGACATGGCCTAGGACCCTGGGACTGCACTTTTACTCATTTTCCTTGACCAGCACTCCTGGGCCCTGTAAAACTTGGAATCTACAAAATCTTCCTTGTATTTTTCCCAGTTCTACACTTTACGAAACCTTGTACCTATTTTCCCATAGGAGCCCAAACCTGCTCCTTATATCTCCTTTCTCTTCCCTCTTTCTAAGAGACTGGCAAAGAGCCCACTATTTGTTGGGCTCTCAGCTGTTAACTTAGGAATCTGTATTGCTGAGGCTCCAGGACCCGCTAGAAAGATCTAGTCTCATAAATGACAGATCCCCGGATCCTCTGAGCATGTATCTACCCTAAGCTCTTCCTTCCCAGTACTGGGAACCCATAGTGTCTAAGCTGAGTTCTGGTGCAGACAGTGTCCCTGTGGGCATGACTCTGGGGAGGAAATATTCTCTTGATCTACTCGCTGCAAAGAGAATGGGGCTACGATGGAAGACCATGCTTCCCCAGAGCACCAGCGTCCTGAGGGCTTTGACTTTCCTACACAAAGAGCAGCCTGAAGGCAGCAGCGTATTATGGCTTGCTATTGACCACTGGCACTTAGTACAGTGCCTAGTGCCTAGCACAGCTCCTAGTGCACAGAGAGCACCCATAAACTGTTTTCAGGTAGGAGGAATGAAAGAACATGGCGATGATTCTGTCTTTCTGATCATTTTACATGATTACTCTTTCTAAAAGGAAAACCCAAGACAGCAAACCGCTCACTCAAGACTTAGGGGAGTGAGGGCTTGGTGCCTAGAAGCACCATCTCTCTCTTTCTGGCCACTGCAGGGTATTAACAGGACTGAAGAAAGCTGTCTGACAAAATTTGGCAATTTAGCTATTATTCCACACAAGTGAAAACGATTAAACAGATGTTCTTGTTTCCAGCAGTGCACATGATGGAGAGAAGCTTGCAGTGCATCTGGTCTGGGCCAATAAGTCACTTTCAGCTTCCACATCATACCTGCCTCATCCCCAGCAGATGTGGAGTGCCTAGTCCCCTGGGAGCCAAATAACGGTCTTCAACATCCTAAATACTAGGCTTTCTCAAGGTCACTAAGCTCACCTTTCAGCTCAGACTGAGGAGACTGAGCTGGGACTTCCTTCAGGTACAACTATGGCAAAGGTCTATAGTGATGGCTGTTAAATTTCAGGTGCTTCAGATGACTGGGGGTGGGGAGAGAACTGTTAAAGCCCAGATTGGACCACTCTTTGAGGACCACTGGTCTATATAGCCTTGCCACTCACAACACAGTCCTCATACCAGCAGCATCAGCTTCACCTGGAAAGCTGCTAGGAATGAAAGTTCTCAGGTCCTGCTAACAGTCCCTCAGAATGGAATCTTTGAGAGTATGGCCCAGGAATCTGAGCCTGAATAAGCTCTCCAGGTGATTCTGATGCACACTGATATATGCAAAGGGCCCATCTAAGGCCCTTTCTTTTTTTTTTTTGAGTTGGAGTCTCACTCTGTAGCCCAGACTGGAGTGCAGTGGCCGCTCCCGGCCACCGCAGCCTCGCCTGCTGGGCTCCGGCGATCCTTCCGCCTCAGCCTTCCAAGTAGTTGGAATTACAGGCACGCGCTACCACGCCCGGCTGATTTTTTGATTTATTGTAGAGATGAGGTCTCGCTGCCCAGGAGAGTCTTGAACCCGCAGGCTTAGGCAATCCACTCACCTCAACCTCCCAAAGGCGCGGGATTACAGGCTGAGCCACCGAGCCCGGCTTAAGGCCCTTTCTTAAGCCTTTGCTGCATACTAGACTCACCTAGGGAGCAGTTCCAATTCCTAGACTTTACTCCAATCTCTGAAGGTGGAATTCAAGTCTCATTTTTTAAATTTTTGATAAAATACATGTAATTTACCATCTTAGCCACTTTTAAGTGTTCAATACAGTAGCGATAAGTATACTCACATTGATGTGCAACCAGTCTTCGGAACTTTTTCATCTTACAAAACTGAAATCCTATACTCATTAAACAACAATGCCCCATGATATACAAATAGGAAACAATCATATGAAGACATGCTTAACATCATTGGTCATTAGAAAAATGCAAATAAAAACCACAATGGGATATCACCTCACCCCAGATAGGATGACTTATAAAAAAACTATCTGCTATCAGAAAATAACAAGCATTGGCTAAAATATGAAAAACTCGAAATGCTTGTGCACTGTTGCTGAAATTATACAATGGTGCAGTCACTGTAGGAAATGTATAGCAATTCCACAAAAAAATCTTAAAATAGAATTACCATATGATCAAGCAATTCCAATTCTGGGTATATACCCAAAAGAGTTAAGAGCAGGTTCTTGAAGAGATATTTGCACACCAGTGTTTATAGCAGCAATTATTCCCAATATCACAGAGATGGAAGCAACCAAGTTTCCACCGACATATAACTAAACTAAAATGTGGTACATATATAATGTAATATTCAGCCTTAAGAAGGAAGGAAATGAGGACACATGCCATAATATGTGTGAACCTTGGAGACATTATGCTAAGTGAAATAAGCCAGTCACCAAAGACCAAACGCTGTACGATTTCCCTTATATGAGTTATATTGAAAGAAGTCAAAATCATAGAGACAGAAAGTAGAATGGTGATCACCAGAAGCTGGGGAGGATGTGTTTGAAGAAGTTCAAACACGGGTTTGCAGAGCCCTCTGCTGGCTGCATAGCAAACATTAGTTAAAGATGCGTATCCATATCCCCCCTTTGAAGCTTCCTTGGGAATCACTTTTACTAACCTACCTTATAAGACTTGCAGAACACATGGAACTTGCTCAAATGGAAAGATCATTGTATACATAATTTTATGTCCTGCAACAACTTGTTCGGAAACGTTTCATTCTGGTTCTGAGACTAACACATTACATAAGTTGTATAACTCGTGAAAGTCAGCTTTAAGCAGAACATCAAATAGTATCAAGGGCTAGCTGCACATCTGTGGGCAAAAACATGTGAGAGCCCTGGTTTTTTACTTTGGAGAAGTACTAATTTGTAAGCAAAAGCTCTTTTTACAGTCTTCAGGTGTGTTTGGCTTGGCAGTAGGAGCAGAGAGATTATACTGCAGGTTAATGTCACCCCTCTCATCCAGATCCTGAAAGTATTAGATGGCTTCAGTGGAAGCACAGGTGGCATCGTAACTTGGTGCCCATGGTCAAGCACTGAGTGTCATCAAAGACTTAGTAGCAAGCCAAACGTTTTTGTTGTTGTTTTTTAAGGGCCATAATGATGTTTGTCTTCAAGAAATTGGCGTCAGTTCAGAGCTGGGATCCTGTAATCATTGAGAAACCTGGTAATTTCTTTTTCCCTGTGTACTCTCACCTTAGTAAAGGGCTGCAGGTATTCCTTGAGTAAGAATTGGAGAAAGATTAATGGTATGAACTTTTTCCATGTAGAAAGGTCCCTCCTCAAGAGGCCTCTTCTTCATTCATGAGATTTTTGTGTCTATACACTACTCGTCTGCGATTTGATTGAAGCTCCGCCTCTTAATCATCATGGAGTTAAGGAAGAATTTGTCTAAAATGCAGACGATCCTGTAAGAGCACTTCATAGTATTCCCAAGTCCAGTGATTAAAATCAATGAAAACACAACAACCTAACTCCTCTAGGATTGCTAATGGCCATGAAGCCCAGGAATGAAGGTTGGAGTCATTCTACCAGAATAATAACTGTTACCAGGGAAGATAATTGCTGAGGACAGAGGGATTAAGGAATGGGTAGTGGAAGAAGTGACCACATGATCACATGCAGAAACAAGGACTGTAAAAAGTTGTTCTTTCTTTCCTGATTTCAAAATAAGGAGTATTACTTCCTTATTCTGATATGAATTCATTCATATATATATTGATCAAATATTTTTGGTTCTGACCCCCTGCCATCTCCTAATCACCTAGCACAAGATGTGTTATTAATTTATTTTTCAGTACTTAAGATACAGGAATTAAACATAGGGTGTGAAATGGGTAGCAGAAGAATAAACAAGATAAGAAAAATATAGGATTTTAGTGCCCTCTTGTGGAGAAGGGTTAGTTTTTTTGTTTGTTTTCAGTTGTGAGTTGTATCATGTTCGGCAGAATTATGACTTTGTCATTGTCTCTACTTAGAGATTAAGAATGGCGTAAGGAGATATGTATGGATACTAAAGTGACAGGGGCATCGCTTGCAATGTGTCTGCTTGGCTAGGCTGAATTCCATGACCCACAAATCTCTTTCTGGGGTGTATCTGGTATGCCCCAGGGAGGGTCTTCAAAGGTGATGCATGGCGCTTGAAAGGAAGCAGCAGCCATCCGTAGCCCACACACGTTGCTGCTGATCTGCGAGTTCACCTTATTGGCGTGAAGCAGCAGCCAGAAATGCTATTCTTCTAACTTCTCTGGATCCTCCTTCAGCTTCTCTGTCTTCTGAGGCAGGCGTGTGTGTTTAGCTCAATAACAAATAACTCTCCCTGGCTTCTGAAGGGTCACCAAGGTCAGAAGCCACAAGAATTAAAATGAGCCTCAATATGTCCTTATAGCACTCCAGATCATGATTGTTGGTTTCACTGTCTTCGTTAACTCCCTGTCCTGTTGAGGTGACAAAAGTCTTACAGAGAGGCTGTTTATCCACCTTCCACAATTACATAAGATCAATTCCTTTAAACAACCATATCATTCAATTTATCTCCTACTCTTTTAAAAATAATTTTATTTTAAATTTAAGAAGTACATGTTTATTATGTGGGTATATTGTGTGACGGTGAGGTTTGGACATCTACTGAGCCTGGCACCCAGATGGTGGGCATGGTACTTAATACTTCGTTTATCATCCCTTTGCTCCCTTCCTAACTTCCTGTTTAGAAGTCCCCGGTGTCTGTTGTTTCCATTCTTATGCCCGTTATATTCACTGTTACCTCCCACTCATAACAGCATGCAGTATTAAGTTTTTTGTTTCTGTGCTAATTCTCTTAGAATGATGTTCTTCAGCTGCATCCATGTGGCTGCAAAGAACATGATTTTGTTCTTCTTTAAGGCTGTGTAGTGGTCCACGGTGTATATGTACCACGTTTTCTTTATCAAGTCTGCTGTTGATGGCCACCCTTGGTTCGTTACATGTTTTTGCTATTGGGGATATTGTTATGGCCAACATATGCATACAAGTGCCTTTTTGTTAGAATGATTTATACTTGTATATACCCAGTAGTGGGATTACTGAGTTGAATGGCATATCTGTTTTTAATTCTCTGGGGAATCTCCAAACTTTTTTTCATAGTGGTTGCACTAGCTTACATTCCCACAAACAGCATATGTGTATTTCCTTTTCTCTGCAAACTTGCCAACATCTGCTGTGTTTTTTTTCTTTTTTACTATTTATTTTTTGTATGTGAGTTGGAACTGTGTTGACCAGACTTGAGTGCAGTGGCATGATAATGGCTCACCACAGCCTTGACCTCTTGGGCTCAGGCAATCCTTTTGCCTCAGCCTCCCGAGTAGCTGAGACTACAGTTATGCATCACTATGCCCAGATAATTTTTCTATTTTTTGTAGAGATGAAGTCTTGCTGTGTTGCTCAGGTTGGTCTCAAACTTCTTAACTCAAGCAATCTTCCTGCCTTGACCTCCAAAAGTGCTGGGATTGCAGGCATGAGCCACTGCACCCAGCCTGACTTTTTATTTTATTTTATTATAAAGATGTAGGGTACAATTCAGGGTTAGGTATACAAACATTGATTATACAGGTACCCTTGTTAATGATGTGTGCCCCTCCCTCCCCTAGCAGTTTCCTCAACTGCCAATCCCAACCCCCCGACAGTTTCCCACTACTGCCAGTCCCTTTCTTATAGTATTATAATTGTTTAAAGTCCTCTTATGGGTGAGAACATATGGTACTCGTTCTTTGTTTCTATGATAGATCACTGAGTACGATTGACTCCAAATCCATCCAAGTTGCTGCAAAGTTCATATGTTTGTCTTTCTTTATGGCGGCATAATATTCCATTGTGTATATGTACCACTTTTTTTTAATCCAGTCCAGCTTTGATGGGCAGCATGGTTGGTTCTATGTTTTTGCTATTGTGAATAGAGCTGCAACAAACAGACGTGTGCAGGTATCTTTTTTGTAGAATGATTTGAGATCCTCCGGGTCTATTTCCAATAGGAGAATTGCTGGGTCATATGGAAGTTCAATTTCTAGTTCTTTCAGAAATCACCACACTGTCTTCTAGAGAGGTTGCAGTAGTTTGCATTCCCACCAGCAGTGTAGAAGAGTTCCTTTTTCTCTGCATCCTTGCCAGGATCTGTTGTTATTTGTTTTATTAATGATGGTCATTCTTACTGGGGTTAGGTAGTATCTCAGTGTGCTGACTTTTTAATAATAGCCATTCTGACTGATGTGAGTTGGTATCTTATAGTGGCTTTGATTGCATTTCCCTGATGATTAGTTGTTGAGCAGTTTTCCTTATGGTTGTCGGCTGCTTCTACAAGGAGGACCAATAAAACCCTGAGATTTATTTATTAAGAATTGTCTATTTATTCTTACATGTTTAAATGTCAGTCACCTTCAAAGTACTCAATCGTTTGTTGCAATACCCCATCGAGATGCTTTTTCCACTGATCAAAATAATTTTTGATTAAAAAAAGTTAGCCAGGCTTGATGGTGCACACATGTGGTTCCAGCTACTTAGAAGGTTGAATCAGAAGGATCACCTGAGCCCAGCAGGTAGAGGCTGCAGTGGCCGTGAGCATGCCACTTCACTCCAGCCTGGGTGTCAGAGCGAGACTCTGACTCAAAAACAAACAGTCTTTGAGCTCATCAGTTTTGATGCCTTTTAGTGCTTCTGCTGTTTTTTGTTTCACTACATCGGCAAAACATTTCCCTTTGAGGACTCTTTTTCATCTAAGAAAACAAAAATGTTTGTTCAGGGTGAGATTGGGTGCATTGAGTGGCACGGGAGTTGATGTTTTGGTCAGCGTGGTGTGGACAGGTGTGCTCGTAAATCAACCATAATGAACTAGGCAAACGCATTGAAAGAATTTCCAAAAACAATTCATTGAAGCTGAACTCAGCCTCTCACAACAACACTAGCTGGTACACCAATGCCAATGGGTTCCTAGAACACTTACCCAACAGGGGAAGCCTGTACTACAAGGGGCCTGCCTCCAAAAAAATAATTTTTTTCCTTTAGGGTCCCTCTTTATGTGTCTTCCTTTGAGAAGCATGTGTTCATGTCCTTTACCCACTTTTTTAGTGTGTGTGTGTGTGTGTGTGTGTGTGTGTGTGTGTTTTCCTGTTGATTCCTTTGAGTTCCTTATACATTCTGGATATTAGGTCTTTTTGCGAATATTTTCTCCTATTCTGTGGGTCCCTTTACTCTGTTGATGGTTTTATTTGCTGTGCAGAAGCAGAAGTTTTTTAACTTGATAAGTTCCCATTTGCACTTTTGGTTTGTGCTACATTTGCTTTGGATGTTTTGGTCATGAATTCATTGCCTAGGCCGATGTCCGGAAGAGTGTTTCCTAGGCTTTCTCCTGGAATTTTTATGGTTTGAAGTCTACATTTAAGTCATTAATCCATCTTGAGTTTTTTTCTGTGTATGATGAGAAGTGGTTCAGTTTATTCTCCTCCATGTGGTTAGCCAGTTTTCCCAGTTTCATTTGATAAATAAGGTATTCTTTCCTCTGTGTTTGTTTTTATCAACTTTGTCAAAGATGAGATGGTTGTAAGATGGTTGTAAGCCAGCAGTTTTATTTCTGGGTTCTCTATTTTGTTCCATTTGTCTATATGTCTATTTTTGTACCAGTACTGTGCTGTTTCAGTTACTGTAGCCTTGTAATAAAGTTTGAAGTCAGGCAATGTGATACCTCCTGCTTTGTTCTTCTACTTTAGGGTTGTTTTGGTTATTTGGTCTTTTTTTTGCTTCCACATGAATTCAAGTATTGTTTTGTTCTACATCTGTGAAAAATGACACTGATATTTTAATAGAAATTGCATTGAATTTATAGAATGCTTTAGGCAGTTTGGACATTTTAACCACATTGAGTTTTCCAATCCATGAGCATGGAATTTCTTTCCATTTTTTTTTTTTTATCACATGACCAAGTATGTGGTCAACTGTGAAATAAAATTCATGTATGGATGAGAAGAAAGTATATTCTGCAGTCATCGGGTGAAATATTCTGTAGATGTCTGCTAGATTGAATTGATCAAATGTCAAATTTAAGTCCCAAATTTCTGTATTCATTTTCTGCCTTGAATATCTGTCTAAAGCTGTTAGCGGTATGTTGATCTCTCCCACTATTATTGTGTGGTTATGTAGCAATTCTTTTACAAATCTTGGTGTTCCTAAGTCGGGTGTGTGTATCCATTCAAGATAGTTACTTATTGTTGTTGAATTGAGCTCTTTATCATTATTAAGTGTCCTTAATTGCCTTTTTTAAATTTAATTGGTTTAAAGTCTGTTTTATCTGAGACAAGAATAGTGATTCTTACTCTTTTTTCTTTTCCATTTGCTTGATAGATCTTTCTTCATTCCTTTACCTTGAGGTTATGGGTGTCATTAGAGGTGACATGGGTCTTCTGGAAACAGCAAAAGGACAGGTCCTGATTTTTTAAATCCAGTTTGCCACTCTACAGCTTTTACGTGGGGCATTAAGGACATTGACATTCGGGATTACTTTAGATACGTGAGGATTTCTTCCTGTCATGGTGTTGTTAAGGAGTTGTTTGGTGGTCTCAGTTTTATGGGTAATTTGTATGATCTGTAAGCTGTTTACTTCCTTTTTTTGAGTTGGGTTTCATTCTATCACTCAGGCTGGAGTGCAGTGGCACAATTATGACTCACCACAGCAATGACCTCCTGGACTCAGTTGATCCCTCCAGTTCAGCCTCCTGAGTAACTGGGACTACAGGCATGCACCACCATGCCCAACAAATTTATTATTGTTATTATATTATTTTATAGAGGGGTTATTGCTATGTTGCTTAGGCTCCTCTCAAACTCCTGGGCTCAAGCCATCCTCTTGCCTTGGACTCCCTAAGTACTAGGATTACAGGCATGAGCCACCATAACCAGTCTGGTGTTTTCATTCTTTTGTTTCCGTGTTTAGAATTCCCTTAAGTGTCTTTTGCAGGGCCAGTCTAGAGGTGATGAATTCCTTTATCACTTGCTTGTCTGGTAAAGACTTTATTTCACCTTTGTTTATGAGACTTAGTTTGGTAGGATAAGAAACTTTTGGCTAGCATTTTTTTTTCTTTAAGAATGTTATAAATGAGATCCCAATCTCTTTCAGCTTGTAAGATTTCTGCTGAGACGTCTGCTGTTATTCTGATGGGTCTCCCTTGGGAGATGTTCTGTCCCTTCTCTCTAGCTGCCGTTAAGATTTTTTTTTCTTTCATGCTGACCTTGGGTAGTCTGATGACTATGTGCCTTGGGAGTAGTCATCTCATATAGTTTTTTGCAGGAGTTCTCTGGATGTTTTGTATCTGCATGTTGACCTCTCAGGCAAGATAGGGGAAGGTTTCAAGGATTATGTCTGTAACTACTTTCTTCAGAGTGTTCCAATTTTCTCCTTCTCTCTCAGAAATGTCAATCAGACATAAATTTGATCTCTTTACCTAATCTCATACCTCTCAAAGCTTTGTGCACTTTAAGAAATCATTTATTCTTTATTTTGTATGACTGTGTTGGTTTGAGGAATGGGTCTTCAAGTTCTGAAATTCTTTCCTCTGCTTGGTAAAGTCTGTTGTTAAGGTTTGTGACGGTGTTTTGAAATTCCTGTAGCGAGTTTTTCAATTCCAAGAGTTTGGACCATGTCAGTTTTCAATTCCTGAACTTTTTTCATGGCTTCTTTGATTTTGGAGTCCACTTTCTCTTGGATCTTAATAAGTGTCTTTGTCATCCATATTCTGAATTACATGTCTGTCATTACAGACAATTCATTCTCTGTAGGATCCATTGGTCAGGAGCTAGTGCAACCATGTGGGGGTGATGAAACTCTGTTTTGTGTGTGTGTGTGTGTGTGTGTGTGTGTGTGTGTGTGTCAAGAGTTCTTGTACTGACTTCTTCCCATCTGAGTGTGCTCTCTATTTTTTATTTTGTTCTTGTTGGGATGGAGCTTTTTATTTTTTTCGCCTTTTATGGGCGTGGCTGTGGTGTGTGCTGTTTATGGTCAATTGACTTCATTTCTGAGTACTTTCAGAGGACCAGTGCTCTAAACAGTTTCCATGGTTGCGGCTAGAGTCACTCTGTGACTGTCTCTGAGGTTACTAGTAGTGATTTTTTTTGTTAAGTGATGTAGTTCAGACTGTAAGCCTGTAGATGGCGCTTAAAAGTGAGGTCTGGTAGCAGCGGCTGCACTATAATTGAACTTTTTGAGGACCACCAGGCCTCAGCTGCGGTGATCAAATGGATGTGGTGTTCCCCTCACTTTTCTGGGGCCTAGAGCAGGTGGAACCCTCTAGGGAGAAACAGTTGAGACGGGAGAGTATGCAAGGCACCCCAACAGCTTGCTGCTTCCACTCTTTTTGGTTGTGGGGTCTGTGTTGTATGGGCCACACACAAATGCCACAGGGGGCCTGCCTAGTGGCTCTGTTGGTTGGCTTGATTGAGAGGCAGTGTGTCTTTGCCACTGCGTTCAGACAAGTGTGGTTATCCCCACATGCTCTATGGGCCTGGAGCAAATGACCTGCATCTGAAGGGAAGCAACCAATGGGGAAGAGTGAGGAGGGGCACCTGGACCACTCACTGCTCCCGCATATTTTGGCTGCAGCATCTGTGTTGGGGGTGGGCACATGCAAATACCATGAAGAGGCTGTTTAATGGGTCTGGTGACTGGTTTCCCTAAGGGGTGGTGGGTCTCTGCCACAGTGTTCAGGTAGGTGAGATTGTCCCTGTATGCTTTGCAGGTCTGGAGCAGCTCAGAGGGGGGAGTATGTGGGCCACCCTGGCAGTTCACTACTCTTGCTTATTTCTACTGTGGAGTCCATGCTGGGAGTGCATGACATCACTCGGCCAGGATGCTCCCTTCCTGGCCGGGAGGCAACACCTGCAGAGGCTACAGCAGTAAAGTATTTGCTCTTCACAGAAGAACGCTCAGCTATCCTCCTTGGTGGCAGCAGCAGCTGGTACTGAGCTGCACAGGGGTCAGTGGCCTGAGGGGTTCCACATGGGCTTGGGCAATGGCTCTAAACCAGGGGTCTCCAGCCCCCAGGACACAGATTGATACTTTATGTGGCCCGTTAAGAACCAGGCTGCACAGCAGGAGGTGAACGGTAGCCAGCGAATGAAGTGAAGCTTCATCTGTATTCATAGCCCCTCCCCATCGCTCTCATTATCACCTGAGCTCTACCTCCTGTCAGATCAGCCATGACATTAGATTCTCATAGGAGTGTAGACCCTATTGTGAACTGCACATGAAAGGGATCTAGGTTGCCTGCTCCTCATGAGAATCTAATGCCTGACGATTTGAGGTAGAGCTGAGGCAGTGATGCTAGTGCTGGGGAGTGGCTGTAATTACAGATTAACATTAACAGTGAGGTTTGATTGCACAGAAACAATAATAAATCAATTGCTTACAGACTCACATTAAAACACTATTGTGAGTTGATGTACTTCAATTGTACAGTTGCATCTGGGTGGTAGGCTTTAAGTCAAAATCTGACACTTATTTTAGTCTGCGTGTGGCCCACTCATTATTTTACTTACCACTTCCATCCATGCCTCTTTTTTTTTTTTTTGAGTTGGAGTCTCACTCTTTGTCACCCAGGCTGGAATGCAGTGGCATGCTCACGGCCACTGCAGCTTCGGCCTGCTGGGCGATCCTTCTGCCTCAGCCTTCCAAGTAGCTGGAACTACAGATACATGTCACCATGCCCGGCTTTTTTTTTTTTGCAATTTATTGTAGAGACAAGGTCTCACCAAGTTGCCCAGGCTGGTCTCGGGCTTGCGGACTCAGGCAATCCTCTCGCCTTGGCCTCCCAAATTGCTGGTATTACAGGCTGAGCTACCACGCCTGGCCTCTGTGCCTCTTTTTTCACGATGAATTGTATAATTATTTCATTATATATTACAATGTCATAATAATAGAAATAAAGGCCACAATAAATGTTATGTGCTTGAATCACCTCAAAAGCATTCTCTCCCCCAAAATTGTCTTCCACAAAACTGGTCCCTAATGCCAAAAATGTTAGGGACCACGGCTCTAAAAAATTGCCAGTTGGGACTCTATGGTGGTCAGGGGTCTGGGGGATTGCAGAGCCTTTCCCTTGCCTCAGTTATAATGGTCCCTGCTGGTGATGTGGTTTCCTGGGAGTTTCTCACTCACCCCTTTATCATGTTGAGGGACTCCTGCAGTTGTGCACTGGATCTGAAACAGCAGAGTGTCTGATTTCACTCCTTTCTGCTTTTTGTGGGACACGTCAATTCTCTAGGGAGTCCTGGGATGTACCTCCATCATCCTGCTTGGAGTGCAGAGATCCTCTCCCTATTTTGGCTTGTCACTGCAAGAGAGGTGTACATTAGCTGTTTCTAGTTGACCATCTTGAAAACCTTTCATCCCCTACTTTTATTAAGCCCATTTCATCACCTACTTATAGAGTTGTGTAGTTTTTATCTTTGTTGATAGCTTGTATACACACCTGTCTTGAAATCCATCTTTTAAAATTTCCTTGCTGTAAAATTCAAAATTTTCTAATCAGGTATGAACAAATTCCATTGTTGAGAGTGATGTTTTAAATTCTAAATCCTTATGTTCTCATTTTAATTTTTATAAAGAAAACAGTACCATGTATTTTTCTGTGAAAAAATACCAAAGGATGAAAAACACAATCAGAAATATCTCCAGCATTAATGAACTTGTGAAAACCAATAAAATGTTTCATTCATATAAGAACAAAGTAAAAATCTTTTTATACATAAAATATTTAAAAATTAATAAAAATGTAAAATTTCTTCTAACTATAAACCTTGTGTAAACATGAAAGGAGAACTGCACAATATTTTGGGTTTTTTTGAGTGCTTTAAAAGCATAGAATGTATTTGTCCTATCCAAGTCAATAGCCTTACAGAGACTGCTGCTGTAGCTCCAGATTTATATTATATTATATTATATTATATTATATTATATTATATTATATTATATTATATTATATTATATTATATTATATTATATTCAAGGAAATTCCATGTAGCAACTACTTGTATTACACATGCACATAAACCCACATGCACATTGGAATACCCTATTAGTTCTGCCTCTCTGGTTGAAGGCTGACTGATACAGATTTCAGTATTGAAAGTGGGTAAAGGAACAAAATCTTAACGATGTCTTCCTTGAATGTTTTTTTAGTTTTTCTGGAATATGTCTTTGAAGTGATTACAATTAGTAACTTTAGTGATCCTGATTCTAGTGAAAGTGAGCACCAGCAATCCATAGCAGGAAGCGGCAAAATAATTACTTCAATTTCCACCTTTACATTCCTGTAATCAAGTGACTATAAAAGCCAAGTGGATGAGTGATCAAGTATACGATATCTTAGAACTTTTTAGTCAAAATAATATGAGTATTACAGAGTTGATTTTTGTTGTTTCTAAATGTGCTGGAGAACACGAAGAGAGAAAATGATGAGCTCAGGCCTTAAAGTCCCTGCTCAAAGTCCAAATGAAGGATCTGAAAATGTCGTTTTTTTTTTTTTTTAGTAGTAGTGTCAGTCTGTCACCCAGGCTGGAGGGCAGTGGCACACTCACGGCCACCACAGCCTCAACCTGCTGGGCTAAGGCGATCCTTCTGCCTCAGTCTTCCAAGTAGCTGGAACTATAGGCATGTGTCACCACACCCAGCTAATTTTTTGATTTATTGTAGAGACAAGATTTTGTCAAGTTGCCCAGGCTGGTCTTGAACCCCTGGGCTAAGGCAACCCTCTGGACTCAGCCTCCCAGAGTGTGGGATTATAGACCTGAGCCACCACACCCAGCTTGATAATAACCATCTTAATGAGTGTGATGTACTATCTCTTTGTGGTTTTGATTTTCATATCTTGATGATCAGTGATGTTGAACATCTTTTCATATACATATTAACTATATGTATGTCTTATTTAAAAATGTCTATTCAAGTCTTTAGATCATTTTTTAGTTGGGCTATTAGTTTTTTCTATTGAGTTATTATATTTCCTAATATATTTCAGACATTAACCCCCTTATCGATATATGGTTTAAAAATCATTTTCTCATTCTGTAGGTTACCTTTTCAACTCTATTGGTCATTTCCTTTGTTTTTGCAGAAGGTTTTTAGTTTGATATAGTCCCGCTTGTCTATTTGTTCTTTTGTTACCTAGGCTTTTTGTGTCATGTCTATGAAATTATTGCCAAGACCAAAATCAAGAAGCTTTTCACGTATGTCTTGTAGGAGTTTTACAGTTTCAGGTCTTACCTTTAAGTCTCTAATCTATTCTAAGATTTTTGTGTATAATATAAGGGTTCAATTTTATTCTTTTGCATATGGATAGCCAGTTTTTCCAACAGCATGTTTTAAATAGACTATCTTAACCCCCTCTTTTATTCTTTGCACTTTTGACAAAGATCAGTTGACTATATATATGTGTGATTTCTATTTTGTTTTGATTGCCTTGTGTGTCGTTTTTATGCCAGTACCATACTGTTTTGATTACTGTAGCTTTACTATATATCTTGAAATCAGGAAGTGTGATGCCTCCAGCTTTGTTGTTCTCTCTTAGGAATGTTTTGCCTATTCAGAGTTCTCTGTGCTTGCACATATATTTTAGAATTATTTTTCAATTTATTTAAAAATGCCACTGGAATTTTGATAGGGCTTTCATTAAATCTGTACATCACTTGGGGTAGTATGTATGGTCATTTTGACAATATTAAGTTTTCTAATCCATGAACATAGAACGTTCTCTTTTTGTTTCTCTTTTTAAATTTTTTTTTTCAATATATTTTATTATGGTTTTGTGGGGTACAGTTAAGGGTTAGGTGTACAATTACATTTCATTCAGGCACCCTGTTGATAAGAGGTGTTTCCCCATCCCCAGACAGATATTTGCGACTGTTAATCCCATCCCCCTCCCCCCCCATAGTTTCCCAGTACCGTCAGTCATTTTCTTATAGTATTACATTGGATGTTCAAGGTCCATTATATGAGTGAGAACATGTGATACTCAGATCTTTGTTTCTGTGAGAGGTCACTCAGTATTATAGACTCTAGTTCCATCCAGATTGCTGCGAAATTCATGATTTTGTTTTTTCTTATGGCTGCGTAGTATTCCATCGTGTATATGTACCACATTTTTTAATCCACTCCTCTTCTGATGGGCAGCATGGTTGTTTCCAGGTTCTTGCTATTGTGAACAACGCTGTGATAAACATACGTGTGCAGGTATCTTTTTTGTAGAGTGGTTTGAGTTCTTCAGGGTATATTCCCAGTAGGGGGATTGCAGGGTCATATGGGAGGTTGATACTTAGAGCTTTTAAGAATTGCCACACTGCCTTCCACAGAGGTTGCACTAGTTTACACTCCCACCTACAGTGTAGAAGTGTTCCCTTTACGCCACACCCTCTCCAGCAGCTGTTATTTTTTGAGTTGTCGATAATTGCCATTCTGACTGGAGTTAGGTGGTATCTCAGCGTGGTTTTGATTTGCATCTCCCTGATGATTAGTGAGGTTGAACATTTCTTCATGTGTTTGTTGGCTGCTCGGATGTCCTCTTTTATGAAGTATCTGTTCATATCTTTTGCCCGTTTTATAATGGGGTTGTTTGTTTTTTTCTTTTCAGCACGTTTTAGTTCCTTGTAGATCCACGATGTTAAGCCTTTGTCAGACCTGGAGTTGGCAAATACTTTTTCCCAGTCTGTAGGCTGTCTCCCTGCTCTCTTGATGGTTTCTTTGGCCTTGCAGAAGCTTGTCAGTTTAATAAGGTCCCACTTGTCTATCTTCTCTCTTATGACCTGTGGGTTTCAGGTTTTATTCAGGAATTAGATGCCAGTTCCGATTTCCATGAGGGTATTTCCTTCATTTTCTAAGGTTCTTATGGTTTGAGGTTTTAAATTTAGGTCTCTGATCGATTTGGAGTTAACCTTTGTGCATGGGGATAGATCAGGGTCCTGTTTCAATCTTCTGCATGTGGTCAGCCAGTTTTCCCAGCACCATATACTGAATAGGTTCTCCTCTCCCCAGTGGTAGGTGGTGGAGGCCTTGTCGAAGATGAGTTGGTTGAGAAATTGAGGTTTTGCTTCTGGAATCTCAATTCTATTCCATTGGTCTATATGCCTGTTCCTATACCAATACCAAGCTGTTTTGATGATTGTAGCTTTATAGTAAAGTTTGAAGTCTGGTAATGTGATACCACCTGCTTTTTTTTTTTGCTGAGGATTGTTCTGGCTATTCTTGGACGTTTGTGTTTCCATATGAATTCCTGTGTTTTCTTTTCTAGGTCTGAGAAGAATGTTGCTGGTAATTTGATGGGTATTGCATTAAATTTGTAGATTGCCTTAGGTAAGATGGACGTCTTCACAATGTTGATTCTTCCAATCTATGAGTATGGGATATTTTTCCACTTGTTTGTGTCATCTTTGATTTCTTTGAGCAGTGTTTTGTAATTTTCATTGTAAACGTCTTTCACGTCTCTGGTTAGGAAGATACCAAGGAATTTCATTTTTATTTTGGTGGCTTTTGTGAATGGAAGTGTGTTTTTTATTTAGGTTTCTGTTTGTTTATTATTGGTGTAGAGAAATGCGATTGTCTTTTGTACATTTATTTTGTATCCTGAGACTTTGCCAAAGGCCTTTATCAGTGTAAGGAGGTTTTTGACAGATTCTCTTGGGTTTTCAAGGTACATAATCATATCATCTGCAAAGAGAGATAACTTGACTTCCTCTTTTCCTGTTTGGATACCCCTGATTGCCTCCTCTTCTCTGATTGCTCGAGCCAGGACTTCCAATACTATGTTGAACAGGAGGGGTGAGAGTGGGCATCCTTGTCTTGTTCCAGTTTTCAGGGGAATGGTTCCAATTTTTGTCCATTTAGGAGTATGCTGGCTGTGGGTTTCTCATAGATGGCTTTTACTATTTTGAGGTATGTTCCCCGTATGCCTAGATGTTCAAGGGTTTTTATCAAGAAGGGGTGCTGGATTTTATCAAAAGCTTTTTCTGCATCTAATGATATAATCATGTGGTTTTTGTTTTGACATCTGTTGATGTACTTAATTACATTTATGGTTTTACGAATGTTGAACCAGCCTTGCATCCCAGGAATGAAGCCTACTTGGTCATGATGGATGATTTTTGAGATGTATTGCTGAATCCGGTTTGCTAGGATCTTGTTGAGAATTTTAGCATCAATGTTCATCAAAGATATTGGCCTGTAGTTCTCTTTCTTTGTTGGATCTTTACCTGGCTTGGGTATCAATGTGATGTTGGCTTCGTAAAATGATTTGGGGAGAGTTCCGTCTTTTTCAGTCACCTGGAATACCTTCAGTAGGATTGGTATCAGCTCCTCCTTAAATGTCTTGTAGAATTCTGCTGGAAAGTTATCTGGAACAGGGCTTTTTTTTGTAGGAAGTTTTCTTATTACGTAGTTGATTTCCTTGATTGCTATTGGTCTATTTAGGGTCTCTACTTCTTCTTGTTCCAATCTAGGTAGGTTGTGTGATGTCAGAAAGTCCTCCATTTCCTTAAGGTTTTCGAGTTTGTTTCCAGACAAGTGTACGTAGTAGTCTCTAAAGATCTTTTGTATTTCTTCAGTGTCAGATGTGACTTCATCTTTGGTGTTTCTGATTGTGCTTATTTGATTTTTTTCTCATTGTTACTTGGTCAGTCTAGCTAGGGGACCATCGATCTTGTTTATCCTTTTGAAGAACCAGCTTTTTGTTTCATTGATTTGTTTGTATTATCTTTTTTTCTTCTATGTCCTGGATTTGGGCTTTATTTTGGTGATTTGGATTCTTCTGCTGAAATTAGGGTTTTTGTGGTCTTGCTTTTCCAGCTTCTTTAGGTGGCTTGTTAGGTTGTTAATTTGTGTTCCTTCCATTTTCTTCATGTGTGTTTGTAGGGATATAAATTCCCCTCTTACTACAGCTTTCAAGGCGTCCCAGAGATTTTGGTAAGATGTTTCTTCATTTTCATTTATTTCCAGATATCTTTTGATCTCTGTTTTTATTTCATCATTGACCCAGGTGTTGTTTAGCATCATGCTGTTTAGTGTCCATGTCTTTGTGGGTTTTGGGGGGACTTTGTTGGTGTCAATGTTTATTTTTATTCCACTGTGGTCTGAAAAGGTGCATGGTAGAATTTCGGTCCTTTTAAATTTGCTTATGCTTGATTTATGGCCAATTACGTGGTAAATCTTAGAATACGTTCCATGTGGTGATGAGTAGAATGTATATTCTGTGGTCTTTGGATGGAGTGTTCTGTAGGTATCAATTAAGTCCATTTGGTCCAAAGTCACATTGAGGTTCTGGATCTCCTTGCTGATTTTTTGTCCTGATGATCTGTCTAGGGTTGTGACTTATTAAAGTCCCCAGTTATGATGGTGTTAGAGTCAATATCTTCCTTTAGTTTTCCTAGAAGTTGCTTTATGAAAGTTGGCGCACCTATGTTGGGTGCATATATGTTTAGGATAGATATTTCTTGTTGATGGATTGAGCCTTTTATCATTATGTAGTGGCATTCTGTATCTTTTTTGATTTTTAATAGCTTGGAGGGTATTTTGTCTGAAATTAAGATCGCTACTCCTCCTTTCTTTTGTATTCTGTTCACCTGAAAGTTTGTTTCCCATCCTCTTACTTTGAGTCTGTGGGTGTCCTTTCTAGTGAGGTGAGTCTCTTGAAGGCAATAGATTGTTGCCTGATGATATTTTATCCATTTTGCCATTCTATGTCTTTTCAGTGGTACATTTAGTCCATTCACATTTAGGCTAATAATTGAAATGCAAGGGTTGATCCCTGTCATAAGGTTCTTACAGAGTTGTTCCTGTTTGTTTGTTGTCTTTCTTTGGGTTTTGGAGTTGGCTCATGTGTGTTTTTAATCATTGCCTGTACTCTTGTGGAGAATGTTGTTGTTCTTTTTTCTTTTTCTTCTGTGTCCAGTACTTTCTTAAGTGTTTCTTGTAGAGGTGGTCTGGTGGCAATGTAGGTTCTTAGGGATTGGATATCTGGAAAAGATTTCAATTCTCCCTCACTAATGAAGCTTAGTTTGGCTGGGTAGGTTATTCTTGGTTGAAATTGTTTCTCTTTTAGAACTTTGAACATAGGGCTCCAGGCTCTCCTAGCCTGAAGGGTTTCTGTGGATAAATCTGCTGCTATTCTAATTGGTCTTCCCTGGTAGTAGTCTAGCCTTTTTCTCTTGCTGTCTTTAGGATTTTTTTCTTTTATAGCTACTTTGTTTAGGCGAATTATTATGTGTTTGGGAGTTGGTCTTCTCATTTGTTGTCTTGCAGGGGTTCTCTGAATCTCTTGTGTTTGAATTTTCTCATCCTTGATGAGATGAGGGAAGTTTTCTTGAATGATTTCATGAAATATTTGTTCCAGTGTGGCTTCTGTTTCTCTCTCTGCCTCAGGAAGCCCAATTACTCTTAGGTTTGGTCTCTTGAAGTGATCATTCATCTCTTGCAGGTTTTGTTCTGTCTTTTTGAGCTTCTTTTCTATGCTTTTGACAGTTTGGGTTAGTTCTGTGTTTTGGTCTTCGAGCTCTGAGATTCTTTCTTCTGCTTGGCTAATTCTGCTTTCCATGCTTATTAGTCTGTTATTCATTTCCATCACAATATTCTTTACTGCTGTTATTTCTGACGCAGCCCCTTCCTCTTTTCCTCTTGTCTCTCCTCAATTTTTTAAATTCTCTCCATTAATGTCTTGATGTCTGGGGTTGTTGCATGTGACCAGTCATTCTGGGGGCTCTTCATTGTTTGTGTTCCAGTATCTGTTTTCTCAGTGTCTGATCTCCCAGGGGTCTGTGTGAAACCTATATTCTTCTTTTGGTTTTTCTTCATTTGTGCGTTTTTTCCCCCTCCCTACTTTTTCCTTCCCTCCACGTCACTGTCTTCTTTAATTCTGTTATTCTGGGGTAAAGGGATTGGTTTTACTTCTGTTTTTTCAATCTCCTATTCTTTATGTATGCCCTCTTACTTTGTTCATTTCTGGAGTTGCACTGTAGGTTGGGGGTGGTCCTTTTTGCAGTTTTGAGATTTACTTAAGGGAGGACCTGTGATTCAAAATCTATCTGCAGGTCCTGGTATTCGCTGACAGGTGTATGGATAATCTGGAACCCACTTCCCACTGCCTTGGAATCTGTCCGTGCAGTGGGGCTGTAGGTTTACTCCCTGAAATAAAATGTGGTTAGCAGAGGGAAGAGAATGGAGCAGACAGTGGGTTGAAGAGGGCGGTGGAGAGATAGAGGAGTAAGGGGGGAAACAAACGAGTGTGCCAACAAATGGAGAGAGAGACTTATACTGAAACAGATAAAAACAATAGACCACAGTTGCAGACGAACCAACTCCTATACAAAAAAAAATAAAATATATAGTGATGCTAACATATAAGCTAACCAACCACCTTATGGGTGTGCTATTCCTCTATACAAAGATATGGTTTACAGAGAATAAAAAAGAGAATAAAAGGAAGAGGGGAAAAAAAGGAACAATACAGTAGGAATAGAATTAAGTCATTAAACTAACAGAATCGATGAAGCACACTCTGAGACTTTTCGTTTAAGTCCAATGTCCTTTCAGTTCTGATTTCTAGCTTTCTTTTCAGGCTGATAAATTAGTTTGCAGTTGGGGTCAGTTGCCCCTGGTCTGCTGTGAAGGACAGTTCAGATCTCCCTCCGTTCACCACTCTGGCCTATGTCCTTTTCAAGCTTGTTTCTCCCATTTCGGTTTTGTTACCTTGAATCGCCAGCAGGTGGTGCTATCTCAGATGCTCGCCCCAGAGGGGGTGGGGCCAGACAGGAACCAGCAGAGACTGGAGATGGATGCCTGCCTCAGGGCACAGGCAGGAGACTCATGGCGGGCAGGATGTCTTGGTCACAGGAGAGGTGGCAGCGATCCCAGCAGATCTTCCCTGAAGGGGCTTCAAGGACTGAAGTCGTGGATTGCCTCCCCAGGTGGTGCGATGTGCTACTGGTGGTGGTGGTGGTGGTGGCAGCGGCAGCAGCATCTGCGCTGCAGTGGCTGTCCAGTCTGCTGTGATGCCCCAGCGGTGGCAACTGCCCAGCTCTGTATGAAGAGCAGGCTGCGATATTGGGGTCCGCAGCCCTCCAGGGTGAGAGCCAGAGACCCACTGCAGTTCTCCTTTGCAGAGGGTTTCACAGACCAGGTTGCCCCATCGCCATCTTGCCGGAAGTCCCGTCTTTTTAAATTTTATTCATCAATGTTGTGCAGCCTTCACTGTGTAAGTCTTTTACTTTCTCAGGTTTTTTTTTTTTTTTGAATCAAGGGTCTCATTCTGTCATCCAGACTGGAGTGCAGTAGCACAATCATGACTTACTACAGCCTCAACCACCCGGGCTCAGGTGATACTAACACCTCAGCTTCCAAATAGCTGGGACTACAGGTGTGTGCCACCACACCTGGCTAATGTCTTGGGATTTTTTTGTAGAGACAAGTTCCTGTTATGTTGCCTAGGCTAGTCTTGAACTCCTGGACTCAAATGATCCTCCTGCCTCAGCCTCCCAAAGTGCTGGGATTAGAGATGTGAACCACTGTGCCCAGCATTAGTTATGCTTATTCCTAAGTATTGTATTCTTTTTGATCCTATAGTAAATTGAATTATCTTCCTAATTTTATTCTCAGATAGTTTGTTGTTAGTGTATAGAAATAACATATTTTCATTTGCTGATTTTGTATCCTGCAACTATACTGAATTTTAAAATTGGTATTAACAGTTTTTGGTGATGTCTTTAGAGTTTCTATATGTAAGATCATATCATCTGCAAACAGGTATAATTTCATGTCTTCCTTTCTGATTTGAATGCCTTAATTTTCTCTTTCTCTTGCTTGAATACTCTGGAAAAGACTTCTAGTACTATTATCTTAGCCTACTTTATGTTGCTGTAACAGAATGTCATAGACTAGGTAATTTTTTTTATTTTTTATTTTTAAATTTTTTTTAGACTGGGTAATTTTTTTTATTAATCAATATTTTTTATTATGATGTTGTGGGGTACAGTTAAGGGTTAGGTATACAAATATGCTTCATTCAGGCACCCTGTTGATAAGAGGTGTTTCCCCGTCCCCAGACAGATATTTGCTACCATTAATCCCATCTCCCCCCCCATAGTTTCCCACTACTGTCAGTCATTTTCTTATAGTATTCCATTGGGTGTTCAATGTCCACTATATGAGTGAAAACATGTGATACTCGGATCTTTGTTTCTGTGAGAGGTCACTCAGTATTATAGACTCTAGTTCCATCCAGGTTGCTGCGAAATTCATGATTTTGTTCTTTTTTATGGCTGCGTAGTATTCCATCGTGTATATGTACCACATTTTTTTAATCCAAGGACTGGGTAATTTTTAAAGAACAGAGGTTTATTTGGCTCACAGTTCTGGAGGCTGAGAAGGCATCTGGTGAAAGCCTTCATTCCCCATCATCCCACACAGAAGGCAAAAGGGTAAGAGAGAATGAGACAACACCAAACAAAGGGGATGGAACTCATCCCTTTCATCAGGAGCCTGCTCCCAAGGAAATTAACCCATTCCTGTGATAAAACTATTAATCTACTCATGAAGGCAGAATGCTCAGACCTAATCTCTTTTTAAAGGCCCCATCTCTCAACACTGTTGCATTTGGGGTTAAATTTCTAACATATAAACTTTGGGGGACACATTCAAACCATAGCAATTATGTTGAATAGAAGTGGGAAGAGCAGGCATCCTTGTCTTCTTAATATTAGAGGAAAAGCTTTCAACTTTTCACCATTTAGTATGAAGTTAGTTGTGGGCTTGTTGTATATGACCTTTAATGTTTTGAGGCACATTCCTTCTCATACCTAATTTGTTGAGAGTTTTTATCATGAATGGATGTTGGATTTTGTTGGGTTTTCTTGCATGTATTCAGATGACCATATGGTGTTTGTGTTCCATTGTGTATTAATGTGGTGATCACCTTTATAGATTTCCATGTGTTGAGCCATGCTTGCATCCTGGGAGCAAATCCATCTTAGTTTGACTCATGATCTTTTGAATGTGCTGTTGATTTGTTAGTATTATGATGGCATTTTTTTTTGAGTTGAAGTCTCACTCCATCATCCGGGCTGGAGTGCAGTGGCATGCTCATGGCCACCGCAGCCTGAACCTGCTGGGTTCAGGTGATCTTTCTGCCTCAGCCTTCCAAGTAGCTGGAACTACAGATGCACGCCACCATGCCCAGCTAGTTTTTGTGATTTATTGTAGAGATGAGGACTCATCAAGTTGCCTGGGCTGGTGTCAAATCCCCAGGCTCAGGCAATCCTCTCGTCTCAGTCTCCCAAAGTGCTGGGAATAGACTGAGTCACTGCACTCAGTGGCATTTTTAATAAAGTATTTAATTAAAAATATATACTACGTTTTAAAAAATAAAAAAGTATTAACAGTGAAATTTAAGTCTTTCTCTTATCTCTGATATACAAAGTCTCTGAGGGTAAAGGATAAGAGAGATAAGAAAGTTGAAAGAAAAAAACAGACAAGGATTGTGGTTCTTACTCAACTATTAATTAGTTCTTTGAACTCAGTGTATCCCTTCACCTCTCTGGGCCTCAGTTGCCTGATCTGCTGAATGTGTATATTAATTTTTTGTATTTTCCTTTAAAAAGTTAGTTAGTTTTGTAGTTATTGCTCAATGAAAAGTGATGCATTGAAAGATTAAGACAAAACAATATAAACAAAAGCAAAGTGATATATATGACTCAGAGCAAGGTTTCCTGTCATCCATAGACTTAGTCTTCCTTCCCAGGATTTTTGTAGTCATATCCAGGCATCTGTTCATAATTTTATTTGTGTTTTCCTCAAGTGGAAAAAACAGAGGACTCTATTTAGGAAGAAGAAGCAAAGCATGGTAGTTGATATAGTGTAATCTTGCAAACCAGACTCTAAGGCATGATATCCTAGTTTTGTCACTATTTGAACTTGGCTATGTCACTGAAACAGAGGAACTGATATCGCCAGTTCCTTATTTGTAACATGGGGATGATAATAGGGCCTACCTCATAAGACCTGATATAAAGAGTAAGTGAATTAATATATAACGTGCTAGCACATTCACTAAGTAAATGATCATTAAATGAAAGTTAATCTACGTCTTCTTTTTTTTTCATGACAGGTATATAAGGGGAGACCCCCCCCCAAAAGTGGAATGATCTTTTGAGAGGTGGGCCCCTTGTAGTATAGGCTTCCCTCACTAGGTAAGTGTTTTAGGAATCCATGGCATCAATATACCACCTAGCATTGTTGTCAGAGCTGCCTTTGGCTTCAGTGAATTTTTTTTGCAGATTCTTTCAATGCGTTTGCCCATTTCATGTTGGTGATTACCAGTGCACCACCTGCCCACACTGGGTTGAGTTTACCATTTCATGATGGGTGATTTACCAGTGCACCTGCCCACAGTGGGCTGCGTGTTCAGCAGTTCTTGACCCAAAATGGCCATGAGCCCTGTGCCCCAACCTTCCTATTCACCCAATCTCGAGTGGTTTTTATTTTTTTTTCCGAGATGAAAAAGGTCCTCAAAAGGAAATGTTGTGCTGGTGTAGAAAGGGTGAAACAAAATGCAGCAGAAGCACTAAAAGGCACCAACATTTTGTATTGCATCAAACGGAGAGTGCTTTGAAAGTGACAAGTTTAAACATGTAAGAATAAATGTACAAGGTTTTATAAATAAATTCCATTTTTTGGTCCCCCTCCCTTGCATACAGGATCTTGCACCATGAACAGTTTATCTGTCTACTCCTATTTTTTTATGGCTCTATGTTTTTACAATGAACCAAAATTTGTATAACTGGTCTTCTGCTGAAGAACATTGAGGTTGTGTCTAGTCTTTTGCTATCAAAAACAGTATTGCAAGAAAAATCCTTGTCTATATTACGTTTGCATGCACTTGTGAACATATCGGTAGGATAATTTTTTTGTTATAAAGATGTGGGGTACAATTCAAGGTTAGGTATACAAACACTGATTATGCAGGTCCCATTGTTGATGAGGTATGCCCCTCCCTCCCCTAGCAGTTTCCCTCAACTGCCAATCCTACCCCCCTTTTTGTAAAGTGGAATTTCTGTGTTAAAAGGACTATGCACTTAAAATGTGGATTGCTGGACCGGGCTTGGTGGCTCAGCCTGTAATCCTAGCACTTTGGGAGGCCGAGGCCAGTGGATTGCCTGAACCCACGGGTTCGAGACCCACCCGGGCAACTTGATGAGACCTCCTCTCTACAATAAATAAAAAAAACTAGCCAAGCGTGGTAGCGCGCACCTGTAGTTCCGGCTACTTGGAAGGCTGAGGCGGAAGGATCACCGGAGCCCAACAGGTTGGGGCTGCGGTCGCCGGGGGTGTGCCACTGCACTCCAGCCTGGGCGACAGAGTGAGACTCCAACTCAAATAAAATAAAATAAAGTAAAATAAAATTTTAAAAAATGTGGATTGGTATTGCCAAATTGACCTCCAATAAGTTATACCATTTTATTCTTCCATCAGCATTATATGGGAGTGCTAGTTTCCCCACACGTGTACCTACTCTGTGTACCACTAATTTTTTTATGTGATTACCATACCAATGTGTAAGAAAAGTACTTAATAACTGTTTTAATTTGCATATTTTAAATTATAATTAAAGCAAAGTATCTTTTTGTGTGCATAAGCTCGTCATACATGTTTTTATATTAACTATTTTGTTTTTTGACAATTGTATGGTTTTAAATTTGATGATCATTCAAAAATTATCTTAGATTATTCCTATTTTTGAAAGCCTCCAGAATTTTGACTCTAAACAAATAAACAAAAAGCAAAACAACAAAGCAGAAATCTTCCTTGAATTACCCATTTTACAGAGAAGCAAACCAAGCATCAAGTCTTCACTTAAGGTTAGAGTTAACTAATGACAGAGCTGACATTTTAAACATCCCTAAATTTTGTTTTAATTTTGTTTTATGGGAGCAGCTCCAATGTTTTTGAGATAATACCATGATGTTTTTAAAATCTTTGCTTTGCTAATAAACAGCTACAACCATAACTACCTCCCTATCACACTCTTTGTTTCACTGTATAGCAGCCATATGCTTTAGTATATGTAATGGCCTACTAAGTTGGCTTTCCTATAAATATTGTAGAGTGCTAATGAGTAAGAAATCTCATCAGCAGTTTCTACTCATTAGTGTCACCAATAAGTATTTCCTCTTGAGGAATTGTCATCCTTTCCCAAGGAATGCATTTTCACAGAACATCTTTATAATAGCACCTTCAGCATTCTTTGCTAGTGCCACAAAGTGCCTTTGGTTTGTTTTTAATCTATCATGTCTGTTTTGGAAAATTGGCATGCTCACACTGTATTCTACTATTTAATATTCTGAAAATGACATATTAGGGAATAATAGGGTTAATATATTTTTATGAAAATAAAACTTATCAGGAGTTAATTTCAGACTGATATGGATCTGTATAACTCAGACATAAATCTGGAGGGAAGGCACTGGGGAAAGGAGGAGATTTGAATATGGGGATGGAGTTCATAGAGGTGAGAACAATATAGGATTTCATTATGTGCTAAAACTAGCACTTTTCATTCTCATTTGTGAATGAAATGAATACTGTTATTGTTCGAGTGCTTACTTTCTTCCAGACACTGTGCTAAGCTTTTTACATGTGTTATCTTCTTTAATTCTCACAACATGTTGTGAGATGGGTATTACTATTTTCATTTAGTAAATAAAAAATGGTATTCAGGGCCGGGCTCAGTGGCTCAGCCTGTAATTCCAGCACTTTGGGATTGACCGAGGCGAGTGGATTGCCTGAGCCTGAGGGTTTGAGACCAGCCCAGGCAACTTGGCGAGACCTCTTCTCTACAACAAATTTTTAAAAAATTAACCGAGCGTGCTAGTTCTGGCTACTTGGAAGGCTGAGGCGGAAGGATTGCCTCAGCCCAGCAGGTCAACGCTGGGGTGGCTGTGAGTGTGCCACTGCACTCCAGCCTGGGCAACGGAGTGAGACTCCAACTCGGAAAGAAAAATGATATTCAGGAAACCTGAATAATGCCTAGGGTCACAGAATTAGTAATTGGTAGAGCCACGATTCAAACTCAGGGCTTTTTACAGTATATTTCACATTCATTTTGCTATGCTGAGTTGCTTCTAGATATAAAGCGTATGGTCTGATCTTAGGTTATACAAGACACAGAAGGCAATATGCTAACACACGTGTGAATAGAGATGGCAGAAATAAATATTGGCCTCTAATACTAGTGAGCTCCTGCCCAAACATTGGATAATGTGTTCACACATCTGATGAACAGTGCCCTAGATCACCATTTCCCAAAATTATTCCACAGAACACCTGATTCTTTAGGCTAATAGGTGACATGTTTTGAAAAGGTCTGTATTCAAATAATTAAAAAAGCATTAATTTTAGTAAAGCTAAATAAGTTTATTTGCTGCAGGAATTCTCAGAGTGCTTACTGTAATGTTAACACACCAATGCATATGATAGAGTGTTCTATGTTTCTTGATCTAATTTAACTTTGTAATTCCCCTTTTAAAGGTCTCATGTGCCATAGGAAAGTTCTGTGAGAAATGCTGACTGATTGGAATCTCAAGTTCTTGTTAACTCTGAGCATTTATGATTCCATGATTTTGTTACTGACCGTGAAGACATAGGAAAAGGATGTTATGTATATACATTCTTATTCTGTGTACTTGTCCTCATTTGTAGGTGTTCTACTGTATAAGTTCCTAATTGAGCTCAAGGTGATATTTTCCATAAAACTTGTTGGCAAGATTGTTCCAAGCACTAGTTGAAATATTGAACTGCACCAGAAGTTCTCAAATCTAGTATCATGACCCTATTAGGGTACTTGTTATAAGTGCAGATTTCTGGGACAAACTCCCAAGAACTCTGATTCTATATTTTGAGAAAAGGCCCTGGAAATGATTTTTGATATGTCATCATTTGGAAAGAGTCTTTGATATGGTCAAGAAAGTCTGTGAGGATGCTAGAGTTCTTCTCAAACCTTTCTATGCACCAGTTCCTGGAGTTCACCTCAATGCCTTGGAAACTACAGCAGTGGGACCTGTGGATGTCTCCTTAAAAAGAAACTCCACAAGTGAATCTGATGTTGCTGAGTTACAGATATATACTTAAGGACCACTGGCTTAAATGTCTTCCAATTCCTTCCAACCACATATTCTTTGATTTTATGAGTGTGACCTGAATTCTGAAAATACATGTACTACCTGAAGAGAATAGTTGTGTCTAGAATGAGGCTGCTTATAGTTCCAACTGTAACCTACACTGATGAGACTAGCACTGGGACCTTGTACTCAGATATGATTATCTCTATAAAAAGGAGCAGAGACAAACTGGAACAAGGTCAGAGAAAAGGGACCAAGATGGTGAAGGCATTAAACACATGGCATATGAGCAATTGTTGAAGAAACTGAGGCTATTTACCTTGGAGAAGAGAAGAATTGTGTTCAGACAAGAATGCCACCTTTAAATATTAAAAGGCTGTGGGGCTAAAGACCTATTAGCCTGGCTGTTTAGAATGCTAGAAAAAAAGAAGAAATATCTTATAGACAGACAGGAAGGCCCCGTTAGGCCAGGGACGGTTTGGGGCATATTATGCATGTTACTTTATTACTACCCATAACAAATCTGCAAACAAGGAATTGCAGACCTGACTTACAAATGAGAAAATAGGCCCAGAAATGGTAAATTATCCCACAGTCAGTCATATGAATATATGGATGGTGTGGTAGACATTAAAGCTCTTCATCAGCATTTCATTTATCCTTCCTTCAGAGACATGGAGGATTGTAGTTTCTAACCTTCTTTGAAGCTAAGGTTGGGTATGTGGAATTTCTAAAAATGATTATGTGATTTACCATATACTTTTCCCCGCTGAAGTGGTGATAATGAAAACATATACCAAGATAAAGCAGAGGTCCCCTGCCAGTATGAAATGGATATGTAAAATAAATGAGAAATACCTTTCTCATTGGTTATGAGGACCCAAAAGAAGCCTGTCAACTATGTACATTTTTTGTTGTTATTGGGTTGGAGTCTCACTCTGTCACCCAGGCTGGAGTGCAGTGGCACACTTATGGTCACCGCAGCCTCGACCTGCTGGGCTCAGGCAATTCTTCCACCTTAGTTCTCCAAGAAGCTGCAACTACAGGCAAGTGCCACCACACCCGGCTAATTTTTTGATTTATTGTAGAGATAAGGCCTCACCAAGTTGCCCAGGCTAGTCTCGAACCCCTGAGCTCAGTCTCCCAAAGTGCTGAGATTACAAGCATGAGCCACTGCGCCCAGCTATATACATTTTTATTCTATGTTCTTAGTATAAGCCATAAGTTGTATACGTCCTATTGTCACTGAGATTTTGAAGTTATTTGCTACTATAGGATAACTCAGCTCATCCTGGCTGATAACAGTACAAGTGGAAGAGTCAGAGTTAAACTTAGCCTATTCTGCTCCCCAAATCTGTATGCTCTTTCCATTGTAATACAAGCCCTCCCAGCTCTATAGCAATGAAAGAGAGTATCATAATTCATTCATGCAAATATTTAAACATTTGTTGGAGCTATTGTAGTTAGGATTGATAAATCCGATAGCTGAATGGTCTGTTTTCTTCCAACTCTGGTATTCTATAATTTCCTGGTGCTGTGACAGGCTGTAAACTCAGGTGCAAAATTGGTATGTGTGTGTGTGAGGTGAAGTTGGTGTGTACTCACCCTTTTTGTCTTGTATAGGCCTAAGGCAAATTCACTTTATTTAGGCCTTTTACAGCCCCATCTCAATTGGTCTTTTAAGAAAACAGAGGTTCTGTTTTGCCTTTTTTCCTCTAACAACCAGCCATAAAATTTGGCTCAAAGTCACAATGACCTGTTTTTTTTTTCATAATGACTCCCCTCCCAAAAAATTGCATTTTCTACTCATTGTTTTCTGGAGTACAATACATTCTTAGACTTATTTATAATTCTGCATTTTTCTGCAGGTTCTCAAAGTTTAGTGCTGTCCCAAAATATCAGTTACTGATTTTATAATAATGGGGACATGTAATAATTTCTGATTTGAGACCTTACCATCACTATAATCACTTTCATGTCATTATCAAAGCAGATATATCTTAGGAGTGACTTCATTATAGCCAAGATGTCAATCAAGAAACATATTTGTTACATTCTTGTCCTCCCATACTTTAAATACCCTTACTTCTCATAGTGGCTATTACTTATGTAACTCATCCAATTGCAGAGGCACTTCTGAAGAAAATGAAAGGGTTATATTTAAATAAGTCTTACAAAAACAGAAACCACAAGTTATTTTTTTGAATATGTGGGGTACAATTCAGGGTTGGGTATGCAAATGTTCATTATGTAGTTACCCTTGTTGATGAGGTGTGCCCCTCCCCTGCAGTTTCCCACTACTGCCAATCCCGCCCCTGGCCTCCCCTGGCAGTTTCCCACTACTACCAATTCCTCTCTTATAGTATTACGATAGTTGTTCAAGGTTCTCTTATGAGTGAGACTTTGTTTCTGTGACAGATTACTCAGTATTGTAGGCTCTAAGTCCATCCAAGTTGCTACAAAGTTTGTAATATTGTCCTTCACAAAATTATATCACACATTATTGGCAGCACCCTTGCAGATGGTTGTTAGTATACAGGACATGGGATACTTGCAAACAGGGACTTCTCTCTAGAACACTAGAAAAAAATCCTGAAAGTATCATTCTAAAACTGAATGAATATCTCTTGGACAAGATCAGACATCTTCAAGATAAAACACCGTAATGCATATTGAGGAAATGCTATATCTTATATCTCTACCATGAAAATCAGAGTACCTCTTAATTGAATACAGAAATCAGAATGTCTTTCAATCTAATCCGGGTCACTAGAATATGTGTGTGCTCAAGAATGTAGTTATGCATTTAGTCAAAGTAGTTTTGCTGAACTTGCTGGTAAGGTACTCTAAAAAAACAAGTTCCGTGATCAAGTTGCTAAAACATACCTGCCCTGGCCAAAGCTTCAAAGGCATATTAACATATCAAAGGTATTGTGACTAGAGCTGCAACAAACATGCATGTGCAGGTATCTTTTTTGTAGAATGGTTTGTGTTCCTCTGGGTGTATTCCCAGTAGGGGGATTCCTGGGTCATATGGAAGGTCAATTTCTAGTTCTTTTAGAAATTGCCACCAACCATGCTGCCTATCGAAGCTGGACTGGATATTAAAAATGTGGTACATATGCACAATGGAATATTATGCAGCCATAAAGAAGGACAAACATATTGCAGCAACTTGGATGGATTTAGATTTGATCATACTCAGTGATCTATCACAGAAACAAAGAACAGATTGCCATATGTTCTCACTCATAAGCGGACCTTGAACAATTATCATAATATTATAAAAAAGCGATTGGCAGTAGTGGGAAACTGCGGGGGGAGGGAGGGACACACCTCATCAACAAGGGTACCTGCATAACGAACATTTGTATACCTAACCCTGAATTGTACCCAACTTTAAAATAAAATAAAATAAAATAAAAACATATCAAAGGTATTGACAACAGTTTTAGAAAATATACCTTTTGAGCTTTGCTTAATCCAGCTTTCCCCAAATGTATTTGTTGATAGAACATTTTATTTTTTGGAATGTCTTAAAACATATTTATTTTTAATTGACAGATAAAAATTATATGTATTTATCATGTACAACATTTTTTGAAAAATATATGCATGGTGGAATGGTTAAATCAAACTACCTCACATACTTTTTTGTGTGATGAAAGCATGTAAAGTCTACTCTTTTAGCAATTTTCAATGATATAGTACATTGTGATCCATCATAGTCACCATGCGCTACCACATTGTTCTTGAGTTGATTCCTTCTAACTGGAATTGTGTGTCCTTTGGCCAACATGTCTCCACCGCTTTCCAAGACCTTTTTATTCCAACTTCCAGTTTTTAGACAGTACAGATATGTTGGAGATGATACATCCATCTATCAAAATGTAAGAAAATACCTGGCTTTCTTGATCATGCCCAGCATGTTTTAAATTTAAAAGACTTGATGGAACATTCTAAAAAATCTATAAACAGACCAAGACACACACTTTGGTGAATATCAAGTTACAAAAAAAGCAAGCTCTAAATAAGACAAGTGTTTTATAAATGTGAAAAGAGTGATATGCTTGCCATGAGGATTTTGTTTTCTACTTGTATCACCTTAAACAAACAATCCTTTGCTCTGAACTTCGATTTTTTTTCATAAAATGGAAATAAAAATATTGAGTGAAATAAGTTATTCAGACTCAGGAAGGCAATAATGCAAAGTGGTTAAGCATGTAGATTCTGGAGCCACATTCACTGGGTTTGAATTCTGGCTTCACTGCCACCTACTTGTTTAAATGTTGGGCAAGTTATTTCAGTTTACTTCTCCTCTGTCTTTTCATTTGTACAATGGAATAATAAGATGTACTTACCAAAGAGGTTTGCTCTAAACATTACAGAGTGACCATGGAAAGAAATTCCAACTCTGCCAAAATATGTTGAAGGGGTCTATTTTCAGCCAAGTGTGAGTGAGCTTAGGCCCGCCACACAGTCCCAGGAGGTCCTGAGAACATGTGCCCAAGGTGGTTTTACTGCAGCTTTGTTATATACATTTTAAGGGGATAGAAATCACACACACCCAAAAAAACATAAATCAATACATGTGAAGTTTATGTTTGTTGGGGCCCAGAAAGGTGGAACATATAGAAGCAGGGGCATGCAGGTCACAGGTAGACTCAAAGAATTTCTGATTGACACTTGGTGGAGTTAAGCTTTGTCAAAATTATTTGAAATGAATAAAATAAATGCTTGAGTTAAGATAAGGAGGTTTGTGGTAGCAAAGTTATTGATATGTAAATGAAGTCTCTAAGTAGCAGGTTTCACAGATAATAGGTGGTAAATATCTTTTTTTTTCTTTCTTTTTTTTTTTTTTTTTTGAGTTGGAGTCTCACTCTATGACCCAGGCTGGAGTGCAGTGGCACACTCATGGCTACTGCAGCCTCGACCTGCTGGGCTTAGGCGATCCTTCCGCCTCAGCCTTCCAAATAATTGAAACTACAGGCGGGTGCTATCATGCCCAGCTAATTATTTTATTTATTGTAGAGATGAGATCTCACCAAGTTGCCCAGGCTGGTCTCGAACCCTTGGGCTCAAGGCAAACCTCTGGTCTCAACCTTCCAAAATGCTGGGATTACATGTCTGAGCTTCAGTGCCTGCCAATGGTAAATGTCTTAAAAATCATCTGACCTCTCCTAGCAAAGGAGATTCTATACAGATGCAAATCTCCCCAAGAGACAGCTTTGTGAAGCCTTCACAATGTGTCAAATAAACATATTTTGGGCTAAAATAGTTTTGATTTTCTTCTTTATCTGTTATGTGAAGTTATGCCAGAGTTGGGTTGGAAAGTAAGCCACATTATAGAGGGTTAATAAAAAATCATATTATGGGACTTTATGATTTGTAGAGTGTGACTCCCCAGACCTCTTTGCTAGGAATTTGGGCAAGAGCAAAAAGTCAGTTTAGTCCTCAGTCCCCCGTTTTGGCCAAAAATCATTCCATGAAATACATATGCTGACCAATAAACAGCAAAAGGCCCTACTGAGTTAGGAAAGCTCATTCCTAGAGTTGTCTATTTTAGCTACCTGGAGAAGTCTCATGGCTCTAAGAGTGCTCATTCATAAAGTTGCCTGTTGGTGACAATTATTTCAGTATTCACAATGTCAAATCATGGGGGAAGCACATGGGTTGACCTGATTTTATAGCAAATTCTTTAAAGAACAAGAGAATATCTGGCCTACGGTTCAGGCTGAAAATCATCCCAGATCAGATGTATTTTGTGAGCTATCATGATCTGGGTCTTTGTGTTTTCTTTTTCTGTATCTGGCATAGCATTTACAAGAGACATATAATAATAACAGTGATAGTAGAGCTTTTGTTTCTCTATTATTCTCTGTTTTGTGACACTTATAACATAGTGATAAGTGTCCTACAATGGTGAAGATTACGTGTAAAAGAAAGTTATAGGTAGAATCAGAAGGCAGTAAACAATCTAATCAGCCAAAAAATCCCCTGCATGTCGCATAATATTCTATCATCAGACTTAAACTGTGTTTTAGCTTCATTATCAATGGTTATTTGAACCTTATAATAAATCTTATTTGAGGATTGTAGGAGTGATGCCAAATCAGAAGCTAATAAATTTAAATTTTATTCTGGCCAATTTGACTTCATACTTAGGACATCCTGAAGAAAGTATATATCAAATTTGAGAAATGTTTCATCTTCAATCTCTAAACTGTCTGACAAATCTATTTTTCCCACCACTTTTGTTTTACACTGTATACTGTATATTGGTATTTGGGAGAGAAAAAGAGCTTTTTTTTTTTTTTTTTTTGAGTTGGAGTCTCACTCTGTGGCCCAGACTGGAGTGCAGTGGCCACTCCCGGCCACCGCAGCCTCGACCTGCTGGGCTCCGGCGATCCTTCCGCCTCAGCCTTCCAAGTAGCCGGAACTACAGGCACGCGCTACCATGCCCGGCTAATTTTTTGATTTATTACAGAGATGAGGTCTCGCCAAGTTACCCAGGCGGGTTTCAAACCCGCGGGCTCAGGTAATCCACTCACTTCAGCATCCCAAAGCGTGGGATTACAGGCTGAGACACCGAGCCCGGCTGAGCTTTTTTTTTTTTTTAGAGTCTTACTCTGTTGCCCAGGCTGGAGTGCAGTGGCATGCTCATGGCCACTGCAGCCTCAACCTACTGGGTTCAGGCAATCCTTCCACCTCAGCCTTCCAAGTAGCTGGAACCACAGGCATGCATCACCATGCCCGACTAATTTATTTATTTATTTATTTATTTATTTATTTATTTATTTATTGTAGAGACGAGGTCTTGCCATGTTGCCCAGGCTGGTCTCGAACCCGTGGGCTCAAGCAATCCTTTCGCCTCCACCTCCCAAAGTACTGGGATTACTTTGCATGAGTCACTGCACCTGTTTTTTGTTTTTGTTTTTTTAAACAGGAAAAGACATACAATTCCACAGTGTCATTTTGTTGTGTTTCCCGACAAAAATGACCCTATCCCATATACCAAATGTTACGTCTTATAGGGCTGCATATTAGGGACTAAATAAAGGTTCCAAGTGCCTTAAGGGCACAACCATTCTTCCTTCCTTCTCACCATCTGAGAGGGAATAAGATGTCATGTTTTTATTAGTTAAAATAGCCTATCTACTTCCCATGGGGAGTAGTCTCATATTATTTACAATGGTTCCAATGTCCACCAATTGGACAACAGAATACTTTTGAGCCTCATTCAACTTTGGTGCCTGTGCTTTAAGAATGCAGTATCTGAGGTCATATTTGCTATCTAAAAATTTCCATAAATCTGGGGACCATACATCTTTCTCAGGTGCCATTGCTTCATACATCAGATTCTATTTGGAATAATGTGGATATAAGCTCTTGTTGGGTTAGAGTACATGCTCATTCCCGCTTTGAGGTTTGGGAGTATGTTTTCATGGTTTTTCTGGTTTCTTATATCTATTTGATGAGTGCTGTGTTATCTTTTGGGGCAGCTTCCCATCCCTTTCCCTCTTCTTGGGATAGTATTACCTCTATGAGGCCTATTTTTGAGAGGGAACTTTTCTCAAGGAATGCCTCTCTTCACTAGCCATCGACACAACTTATCCCAGTATACGTAGGCCAGCTCCAGTTCCTCCAGTGAGGTTACATTTCAGTCTTTTGGATGGCAAATTTTGGTGTATCCATCAGGAATGCTATTGCCATTGTATGCTAATTGCATCAATGCAATTTGGATACATGGAGTCAATTCAGAATTGCTGGGTATTTTGAACAAGTGTCAGGTGACACCTAAGTATATCCTTGTCCGGGTGTTCCATAAAGCTTAGAGACACTCTGGCCTTAGTGTGTGATTTGTACTGTCAGAGATATCTGTCCACCAACTGACTCCCATAAATAGTTCCTTAAGAGCCGTGTCAGTGTGGTTGGTGATGGAGATGGTCACCTAGACACAAGCAGAGGGCTGGTGGTCATTTGAGCAGCTGGGCTGTGGCAGTTTATACATGAGGCAGCTAGGTTTTTTCTGTCATAAGCAGGCAATTGTCTAAGCTTGTCATCACCAATATCTATTGTTATACAATGTTCTATCTGATTTAATAATCAACCTGAAGCATTGTTATGTAAATATTCCTGCAGGGCATCATATTAGGTTAGAACCTTATAATAGAGGTACCCTGAAAATGGGGCACTTCAGAGAATGTTTTACGTGGAACTGTTTCATTTAGTAGCTTTCATTTTATTCTGACCTATGTCATATCAAATGATGTGGGCTTTTTCTGCAGGAAGATTGCTGAGTTTTGTGGGGAACCAGAAGAAGTTTTCAGGTTTGAAGAGAGAAGGAGTATGGGGTAGGAAGACAGAGAATTATGGGAATAAGAGTAAGTAGGTAAATTATTTTTCTGGTTTTAGTAAAAAAATTCACAATCATACCCATTTAGAAAGATACTCCAAGGGAGATTCCATAGATCCCAAACAACTTCTTGGGAGTCTTGATTAAAACACTCAAGGTTTTCAGCAACATATTGTTTCGCAAGGAGGGTAAGAATGAGTTATTTCTGGGTTCATGAGGACTGACATGGTCCAATGTCTCTGAAGAAATGCCTGCTTTTGTTGTTGCTCTGGAGACCAGCTGAGGCTCAGGTGTTTTCTTAAATTGCAGGCAGGTGTCAGACGTTTGTTCAGAAGTTTAGGTTTGGTCAAGGACGTAGTTGGGCCCTTGCTTTAGGTGTGAGATATGAATCTAGGACGCGGCTTCCATTAATTTTGCAGCACAAGAGTTAGTTAAAAGTACCTGGTAAGTTTTTTTTCCCCCCAGCTTGGTTGTAGGGAGTCTTTCAGTTGATGTTTTTTTCCAGTATACAAAATCATCTGTTTGTAATCTGTGATCCTTGGAGTCTTTAGCCCCAGAAATCCCACTGTGGAAAGATTATGCTAACGGCTTTATATTGTTTGTTAAAGTTTTAAAAAGATCCATGGCAATAATGCAGCATCTCTCCCTTGAGTAGAGCTGGCTTGTACAAGCCCTTGTCTAGCCTCACAGGTCTTCCTGTTATTATTTCATAAGGTGATAAACAGTGTTTTCCAAAAGGAGTAGATTTAAGATTAAGCAAGACCAATGAGAGGGTTTTTTTGTTTGTTTGTTTTTTTGCCAAGGGAGGTTAAAAACCTCTGTTAACTTAGTTAATTGAGTTTTTATTGTGCCATTTGTCCATTCTACTAACCCAGAGGATTAGGCGTAATGGAAATGTTGTATTATGGGACAAATTTTGCAAATGGATTGAGTAACTTGTCCAGTAAAACGAGTTCCACGATCATTGTGTAGCTCAGAGAGGGTTCCATAAACCAGAATGATTCTCTCTGACAGTACTTTGCCTACTCTTCAGGTAGTAGACCACTGACAATGACATACTTCACCCAACATACAAATAAAACATAAAAATAAAACATAGCACATAAAAATCAAGACCAGCACATACTTATAATTGCGAGGCAGCATCTGGCTGAAACCCAACTGCCATAGGTGTCTCACTGGTAAAGAAAAATGACTTTGGGAGCCATATAAGAGTTCTGTGGGGAACCAGAAGAAGTTTTCAGGTTTGAAGAGAGAAGGAGTATGGGGTAGGAAGACAGAGAATTATGGGAATGAAAGTGAGCAGATAAAACATTTTTCCAGTATTAGGCTTTTGACATATACTACAATGAAAGCATACTTTTTGGGGCTAATTTTGGGGAATGGTTCCCAGAAATATTGTTTTCCCCATGACGTCCTTTTTGGGGGGGGTCTCAATGAGTCATTTCATGAATACATTGAAGGAGAAAGTGATAATTGTGCACCTATGAAAACTATGGGTTTTTTGTTAGCGCTTAGCCACAATTCTTTATTCGGGTCAAATATGCCTCATTTTTGCTGCCATATTTGTTTCTGTCAAGGGGTCGATGCCTGTTGGTATTGTAAAAGAATGTCAGTGAGGGGATTTGCAGGAAAACGGGTACATTCTTGTATGGGACAGGCCATTTTCCTAGGGGGCATTCTTTGCTGCAGCTTTAGCTAAATTATTTCTTTTTGGTTACTTAGTGTTATCTTTTGAGCACCTAGGAGTTTTTATGATTGCAAGCTGCTTTGGCATTTTCATTGCTTCTAAAACCTCCAAGATATGGTGCCCATTTTGTATGAATGGCCCGGATGAGATGAGAAACCCCCTCTACTTCCACAGCATGCTCAAATTATGGGCTGCTCCAAAAGTATATTGGCTGTCAGTGTATATATTTGCCACCTTTTCTTCAGCTAATTGGCAGGCTCTATCTAATATTATTAATTCAGCCATCTGGGCTGATTTTTTTTTATTTGGGCACTTTCAATAATGCTACCACAGAAGTGATGGCATATCCTGACCAGTAATGCCTCCTTGACTGTCCCTTAGATAAAAGCCATCCATGAACCAAATTAATTCAACATTTTTGATGGGAATTTCCTGTAAATCTTCCCTAGGGAAGAGTAAGATATCAGTTAGTAGACTGTAGTTGTATACTTCCTCTTGTTGCTCAGCTGGAAAAGGAAGCCGATAAGTAGGGTTAAGAGTGTTACAGTGCTTCACAGCAATATCAGGGGTAGAAAGCAAGTGCACTTAAGAAAAGGCAAGGTGACTGACAGAATAGTGTTGAGTACGGTGGAAGCTTAGGAGAGATTCCACAGGATCCTTGGACCAATTCTTCAACGTTTTTACAGAAGACAACTGCAGCTGATATGGCCTTCATACAAGGAGGTTATCATTTTGCTACTGGAACTAATTATTAAATGAAATAACCAATTGGCCTGTGATTGTCACTGTGTTTTTGATGCTCATGTGAGAGCCTGTTTTAGATGCTCTATGCATTGTTTTATCCTTTCTTCCCAGAAGACTGGGTGTGTTTGGGTCTATTTTAGTTTTTACATAAGGACTGAAGCGTTAATGAGTAATTTAGAATCCAACTTCTACAACAGCCTGTTAACCTGTTGGGAGCAGATGCGATGTGGGGAGCAGACGACACTGTCACTGTAGCGGGCCTTGAGTAAAGGCCCAAGTGAAGACGAGGTCTCGCTTAATGGCCCCAGGCTCCTTGGCAAGGTCTCGCTTGGAAGCTCTTCATCCCAGCCAAAGGCAGGCTGTGAGGGATGCAGCCTGCTACACAAAACAGTGTCTCAGATGCCCACACATCTGGGTGTACATAGTACAGATAAAGCTTTAGCTACAAGAAGATAACTGTGGAACAGTTCACCTTTTAGGTAGCAACATAATTCAGTTATAGCTCCCTCACAGACCTTGAATGCCTTCCAACTTCCCTTGTGCTTGATTATAAAATAAACGTGCTGAACTAGTTCCGGGCCACTTCTCCTCCATCAGAGGAAAGTGTCCCACCTGGTCCCAGCTTTTCTTTATGTCTTTGTGTCTGTGTCTTTCTTTTTTTTTTTTAACGTATTTTTTATTTTAAAATTGAGGGGTACAGCGAAGTGTTAGGTATACAAATGTGCATTGTACAGGTACCCTTGTTGATGAGGTGTGCCCCCCCGTCCCCAGACAGATATCGACTACCATTAATCCCACCTCCCTTTCCCTCCCTCCCCTCCCCCATAGTTTCCTGCCACTGTCAGTCTTTTTCTTATAGTATTACAATAGTTGTTCAAGGTTCACTTATTAGTGAGAACATGTGATGCTCAGATCTTTGTTTCTGTGAGAGATCACTCAGTATTATAAACTCCAATTCCATTCAGGTTGCTGTGAAATTCATGATTTTGTTCTTTTTTATGGTTGCGTAGTATTCCATCGTGTATATGTGCACATTTTTTAAATCCAGTCCTCTTTTGATGGACAGCATGGTTGCTTCCATGATCTTGCTATTGTGAACAATGCTGCGATAAACATATGTACGCAGGCATCTTTTTTATAGAGTGATTTGAGTTCTTCAGGGTATATTCCCAGTAGGGGGATTGCAGGGTCATATGGAAGGTCGATTTTTAGAGCATTTAGAAATCGCCACACTGCTTTCCACAGAGGCTGCACTACTTTGCACTCCCACCAACAGTGTAGAAGTGTTCCCTTTTCACCACATCCTTTCCAGCATCTGTTATTTTTTGAGTTATTGATAATGGCCATTCTGACGGGAGTTAGGTGGTATCTCAGTGTAGTTTTAATTTGCATCTCTTTGATGATTAGTGAGGTTGAACATTTCTTCATGTGTCTGTTGGCCACTTGTATGTCTTCTTTTGTGAAGTGTCTGTTCATATCTTTTGCCCACTTTGTAATGGGGTTGTTTGTTTTTTTCTTTTCAGCACGTTTGAGTTCCTTATAGATCCTAGATATTAGGCTTTTGTCAGACATGGAGTTGGCAAATACTTTTTTTCCAGGCTGTGGGCTGTCTCCCTGCTCTCTTGATGGTTTCTTTGGCTTTGGAGAAGCTTGTCAGTTTAAAGAGGTCCCACTTGTCTATCTTATCTCTTATGGCCTGTGCGTTTCGGGTTTTACTCAGGAATTGGATGCCAGTTCCAACTTCCATAAGGGTTGTCCTGCATTTTCTAAAGTTCTTATGGTTTGAGGTTTTACATTTAGGCCTCTGATTCATTTAGAGTTAATTTTTGTGCATGGGGATAGATAGGGGTCTTGTCTGAATCTTCTGCATGTGGTCAGCCAGTTTTCCCAGCACCATTTACTGAATAGGTTCTCCTCTCCCCAGTGGTGGGTGGTGGAGGCTTTGTTGAAGATGAATTGGTTGAGAAATTGGGGTTTTGCTTCTGGAATCTCAATTCTGTTCCATTGGTCTATATGCCTGTTCTTGTACCAATACCAAACTCTTTTGATTATTTTAGCTTTATAGTAAAGTTTAATGTCTGGTATTGTGATACCGCCTGCTTTTTTTTTTTTTTTCTTTTGCTGAGGATTGTTCTGGCTATTCTTGGTCGTTTGTGTTTCCATATGAATTCCTGTATTGTTTTTTCTAGATCTGAGAAGACTGCTGCTGGTAATTTGATAGGTATTGCATTAAATCTGTAGATTGTCTTAGGTAAGATGGACATCTTCACAATGTTGATTCTTCCAATCCATGAGCATGGGATATTTTTCCACTTATTTGTGTCATCTTTGATTTCTTTGAGCAGTGTTTTGTAGTTTTCATTGTAAATGTCTTTCATGTCTCTCGTTAGGAAGATGCCAAAGTATCATTTTTGTGTGTGACTATTGTGATTGGGATTGTACTTTTTATGTGGGTTTCTGTTTATTTATTATTGGTGTAAATAAATGATATTGTCTTTTGCACATTTATTTTATATCCTGAGACTTTGCCAAAGTCCTTTATCAGTGTAAGGAGGTTTTTGACAGATTCTCTTGGGTTTTCAAGGTACATGATCATGTCATCTGCAAAGAGAGATAACTTGACTTCCTCTTTTCCTGTTTGGATACCCCTGATTGCCTTTTCTTCTCTGATTGCTCTAGCCAGGACTTCCAATACTATATTGAACAGGAGGGGTGAGAGTGGGCATCCTTGTCTTGTTCCAGTTTTCAGGGGAAATGGTTCCAATTTTTGTCCATTTAGGAGTATGCTGGCTGTGGGTTTCTCGTAGATGGCTTTTACTATTTTGAGGTATGTTCCATGTATACCTAGATATTCAAGGGTTTTTATCAAGAAGGGGTGCTGGATTTTATCAAAAGCTTTTTCTGCATCTAATGATATAATCATGTGGTTTTTGCTTTGACATCTGTTGATGTATTTAATTACATTTATGGTCTTGCGAATGTTGAACCAGCCTTGCGTCCAAGGGATGAAGCCTGCTTGGTCATGATGAATGATTTTTGAGATGTGTTGTTGAGTCCAGTTTGCTAGGATTTTGTTGAGAATTTTAGCATCTATGTTCATCAAAGATATTGGCCCGTAGTTCTCTTTCTTTGTTGGGTCTTTACTTGGCTTGGGTATCAATGTGATGTTGGCTTCATAAAATGATTTGGGCAGAGTTCCATCTTTCTCAGTTGCCTGGAATACTTTCAGTAGTATTGGTATCAGCTTCTCCTTAAATGTCTTGTAGAATTCTGCTGGAAAGCAATCTTGTCCAGGATTTATTTGTAGGTAGTTTTCTTATTACATAGTCAATTTCCTTGATTGTTATTGGTATACTTAGGGTCTCAATCTCTTCTTGTTTAACCTAGGCAGGTTATATGATGTCAGAAATTCCTCCATTTCCTTAAGATTTTCAAGTTTGTTTCCATACAAGTGTACATAGTAGTCTCTAATGATCTTTTGTATTTCTTCAGGATCAGATGTGACTTCATTTTTTGTGTTTCTGATTGTGTTTATTTGGGCTTTTTCTCTCTTTTTCTTGGTCAGACTAGCTAGGGGACCATTGATCTTGTTTATCCTTTCAAAGAAACAGCTTTTTGTTTCATTGATTTTTTTTGTATTATCTTTTTGTCTTCTATGTCCTGGATTTGGGCTTTTATTTTGGTGATCTGGATTCTTCTGCTGAAGTTAGGGTTTTGGTGGTCTTGCTTTTCCAGCTTCCTTAGGTGACTTGTTAGGCTGTTATTTTGTGATCCTTCCATTTTCTTCATGTGCGTTTGTAGAGATATGAACTCCCCTCTTACTATAGCTTTCATGGCATCCTAGAGATTTTGGTCATATGTTTCTTCATTTTCATTTGTTTCCAGGTATCTTTTAATCTCTGTTTTGATTTCATCATTGATCCAGAAGTTGTTTAGCATCATGCTATTTAGTGTCCATGTCTTTGTGGATTTGGGAGCACCTTATTGCTGCTGATGCCTATTTTTATTTCACTGTTGTCTGAGAAGGTGCATGGCAAAATTCCAATCTTTTGAAATTTGTTTATGCTTGATTTATGGCCAAATATGTGGTCAATCTTAGAGTACGTTCCATGTGGTGAAGATTAGAATGTATATTCTGTGGTCCTTGTATGGAGTGTTCTGTAGTTATCACTTAAGTCCCTTTGGTCTAGAGTCACATTGAAGGTCTGGATCTCATTACTGATTTTTTGTCCTTACAATCTGTCTAGTGTTGTGAGTGGGGTATTAATGTCCCCAGCTATGACAGTGTTAGAGTCAATATCTTTTTTGAGTTTATTTAGAAGCTTCTTTATGAAAGTTGGCACTCCTATGCTGGGTGCATATATGTTTAGGATAGATATTTCTTGTTGATGGATGAACCTTTTATCATTATGTAGTGGCCTTCTGTATCTCTTTTAATTTTTGATAGCTTAAAGGGTATTTTGTCTGAGAGTAAGACCTCACTCCTCCTTTCTTTTTTGTTCCATTCACCTGAAAACTTGTTTTTCATCCTTTTACTTTGAGTCTGTGAGTGTCCTTTCCAGTGAGATGAGTCTCTGAAGGCAGTATATTGTTGCCTGGTGATATTTTATCCATTTTGCCATTCTATGTCTTTTCAGTGGTGCATTTAGTCCATTCACATTCCGACTAATTATTGAAATGTGAGAGTTGGTCCCTATCATAAGGTTCTTGTAGAGTTGTTGTTATTGTTCCTGTTTGTTTGTTTTCTTTCTTTTGCCTTTGGGATTGGTTCGAGTGTGTTTTTCATCTTTTCCCTGTACTCTTGTGAAGAATTTTGTTGTTCTTTTTAACTTTTCCTCTGTGTTTAATACTTTGTTAAGTGTTTCTTGTAGACATGGTCCAGTGGCAGCGTAAATTCTTAAGGATTGGATATCTGGGAAAGATTTTAATTCTCCCTCACTGATGAAGCTTAGCTTGGTTGGGTAGGTTATTCTTGGTTGAAGTTTTTTATCTTTTAGAACTTTGAAGATAGGGCTTCAAGCTCTCCTAGCCTGCAGGGTTTCTGTAGATAAATCTGCTGCTATTCTAATTGGTCTCCCATGGTAGGTGATCTGACCTTTTTCTCTTGCTGCCTTTAGGTTTTTTCTTTTTTATCTACTTTTTAAGGCAAATTATTATTTGTCTGGGCGTTGTTCTTCTCATTTGTCTTCTTGCAGGGGTTCTCTGAATCTCTTGTGTTTGAGTGTTCACATCACTGATGAGATAAAGGAAGTTTTCTTGAATAATCTCATGGAATGTTTGTTCCAGAGTGGACTCTGTCTTTCTGTCTCAGGAATCCAGTTACTCTTAGGTTTGCTCTCTTGAAGTAATTATTCATCTCCTGACGTTTTTGTTCTGTCTTTTTAAGCTTCTTTTCTATGTGTTTTTTTTTTTGAGTTGGAGTCTCACTCTGTCACCTGGACTGGAGTGCTGTGGCCGCTCCCGGCCACTGCAGCCTTGCCTGCTGGGCTCCAGCGATTCTTCCGCCTCAGCCTTCTGAGTAGCCGGAATTACAGGCACGCGCTACCATGCCCGGTTGATTTTTTGATTTATTGTAGAGATGAGGTCTCACTGCCCAGGTGGATCTCGAACCCGTGGGTTCAGGCAATCCACTCACCTCAGCCTCCCAAAGGTGTGGGATTACAGGCTGAGCCACCGAGCCCGGCTTTTCTATGTTTTTGACAGTTTGTGTTAGTTCTGTATTTTGGTCCTGAAGTTCTGAGAATCTTTGTTCTGCTTGGCTAATTCTGCTTTCAATTCTCATCAGTTTGTTATTCATTTAATTCACAGTATTCTTACTACTGTTATCTCAGTTATCAACTCCTTCCTAGTTTCCTCTTGTCTCTCCTCAATTATTTTTAATTTCTCCATTAATGTCTTGATATTTGGGTTTGTAGTTTGAGACCAGTCATTCTGGGGCTCTTCATTGTTTGCATTCCAAAGTCAGTTTTCTCAGTGTCTGCCCTCCCAGGGGTCTGTGAGAGATCCAGATTCTTCTTTTGGTTTTTCTTTATTTGTGTAGATTTTTCCCCTCCCCTTCTTTAATTGTTTTTCAGGGAATGTGGCGTTGCTTTCACTTCTTTTTGTTCAATCTCCTGTTCTTCCTTATGAGCATCTTCTGGCTTTGTTCACTTTTGATGCTGGACTGTAGGTTGGGGCTGTGCTTTTTGCAGTTTTGAGATTTAATTGAGGGAGAAGCTGTGATTCAGAATCTACCTGTAGATCCCAGTATCCACCAACAGGTGTAAGAGCACACTGGAACCCGCTCCCCACTGGCTTACAATCTGCCCATGCAGTGGGATTTAGGTTTGCTCCCTGGAACCAAAGGAGGTAAGAAAAAGCAAAATAATGGAAGAAGGAGGGGTCAAGAGAAAGTTGGAGAGAGAGAAGAGTTAGAGGGAAAACAGACATACATACCAACTAATCAATGAAAAGAGATACAAGGCCAGAAAAGTATAAAAAACAAACACACATGATTCCCTAAAGCATACTGGTAATCCCACAAAGACAGTCTAATAAATTCATGCCTTTTGATGTGCTTTTCCCCAACACAAACAAGCAGTCTAACTCAAAAAGCAAACAAAATTGAACAAAACAAACAGCCAAAACAATAAAATAAAAAATCAAAATAAGAAACCAGACTATCTCTGGAGTCTTTCCTGAGTGTCTAAAGTCTCTTCAGCTCTGATCTCTAGCCTCTCCCCTTTGCAGGCGGATAGACTTACTCATAGGTTGGGTTGGTTCCCTTAGATTGCTGCCTGAGAGGTCTGCCACAGGACTGAGTTGCCTGTGTCTGATTCAGCATAGGGGATGGCCTTTTGTCTCCTGTTAGGTGAGATTACCTTAGAAACCAGGGTGGAGGCTGCTCACAGATGGGTGGGGCAATGCAAATGTCTACCTGGAAAATGGCTGTGGTGGGTGGCTCCTCTTTCTCCGATTCTTTCTCTCCACTCATATTTTCTTTCCACTCATCTGGTCTGTGGATGAACCACTATGATGGGCTACGGAGGTGTGTGTCTGGCATCAGGCACTGAGAATCAAGCTAGGTGCTGCATTTGTTGTGCTGCCAGCGGCTGGGGGTGGGAGGACAGAGCCCAGAATTCCCTGGGCTGGAGCCGAGAGCTGAGAGTGGCTGTTCAGCACCTCTTTAAGATCTACTGTTCCCTTACACAATGATGGGGTCTTTGCTCCCAAGTTGGAGGTTAGGCAGAGCTGGGTGGGTGAGTCACTGCAGGTCTCTGCCTGGTCACAGGGCTCCAGCTATTCTCTGGTCCATTGTAGTCAGGGGAGAGGTGGGCAAAGTGGAGTGCGAGACTGATGGGTGCCTCAGCCAGAGTGGGGACTGGAGCTCCAAAGGGCGGATGGTGGGCGATGGCAGCGGCTTTGGTCCCCCCACAGGGCACTTCAGCCAAGAATGGAGCCGGTATCTCTGAGGGATGGGTGCCTAGAGCCTCCCTGGGCAATGGCGGCTTGAGATGGGGCTGGGTGGGGACCTGGAACTCAGGGTGGGGGCTTGGAACTCTGAGGGTTGAGCACTGGTGGTGGCTTTGGGGTGCTTCAGCCTAGGTGGTGGCACAGAGCCCGGAGGCACAGGTGCTGGGGGCCTGTGTGGGCAGCAGCAGCCTTGGGCCTGGTGGGGCACCCCAGGAGGGAAGGGAGCCTGTAGTTCTGAGGGGCGGACGTGGAGGGCCTCCATGGGCTGCCACAGCCTGAGACTGGGCTGGGTGCCCAGCCAGGGAGGGAGCTGGCAGTGCCCGAGTGCCAGGCAGATCAGTGTAGCCAGCAAGGGAACCCAGATCTCCACAAGGTGGTACTGAGGACCTCCACAGGTGGCGTTCAGGTTGGGGCCGGGTGATACGGTGTAGCCAGGGAGGGTGCTGGGAGCTCCACTTGGCCGGTGCCCAGGCCACCTGGGGTGGAACAGCAGCTGCAGAGGGGCCGTGGTAGCCGGCTGTGCGTGGGTCTGAGGGTCTCCAGGCCTCCCACCAGTTCAGCTGGTGGTGAGCGGGGGGGTGGGGGTGGGGGAAGGAAAGTAAGAGTCTTTATGGGAACTCACTTTTGGAGAATCTCACATTCCCACCTGTGCTGTCATCATCTCACTGAAACTCCATCTGTGTCTTTCTTAATCTCTTGTCGCTCTCTCTCAGGACACTTAAGGCAGCCATGTGGGCCTTGGCATTTACCCTAATAACCCTCTTTTTTTCTGAATTGGGGTCTAACTCTGTCACCTTGGCTGGTGTGCAGTCGTATGCCCATAGCTCACTGCAGCCTTGACCTTCTGGGCTCAAGTGATCTCCCCACCTCAGCCTCCTGAGTAGATGGGACTACAGGCACATGCCATCATGACCGACTAATTTTTTGATTTTTTTGTACAGACGAGCTGGTCTTGAACTCCTGGGCTCAAGTGATCCTCTTGCCTCACCTTCCAAGAGTGCTAGGATTATAGGGTGTAAGTCACTGTGCCTGGTCCCTAAGAACTCTCTTAACTGCCCTTTTGTTTTGGGCAGGAAAAACGCCATAACAGCAGAGATTCTCTCAGGGTTTATTAGTAGCCCTCTCAGGGAAATTATATGTCCTAAGTATTTAACTTGGAGAAGTCAGAACTGTAGTTTATTTTTGGACACTTTGTCTTCCTTCAAGGCAAGCTGTTATAATAGGTGTACAGTGTCTTTTCTGTGTTTTGATAGGGAGGATGAACACAAAAACAAATAATCTAAGATAGATCCATTTGGGAACTCAAATCATCTAAACCTGCCTTTGATATTTGAGAAAAATGAGTAGGATTCTCAAAATAGCCCAGGGGTATAACCGTCCGTGTATATTGACAATCTTCCCAACTGAAAGCAAAAAGGTCTTGGCTCTTCTGATCTGCAGGAATGCTGAAAAAAGTGTTGCATAAGTCAATGTCAGAGAAGTGGCTGAGAGGAGGGATTGGAATATTGGACAGTAAGGTATGGGGGTTAGGAACAACAGGATTTCTAGAAATTATTATTTCTTTATATCTCTTAGGTCCTTAATGAATGTCCAGGCTTCTCCATTTGGCTTTTTCACTGGAAGGATTGATATATTGCAAGAGCTGGCGCAAGTTATTGTGAATTCTTTGTCTAAATAGCCCTGAATTAATGGTTTGATTCTTAGTAAGGCTTCAAGCCTAAGGGATATTGCTTTACCTTTGACAGAGGTTTAAATTTATTTATGATTATTGCTATAGGAACTACTGACTTAATTCTCCTGATACCTGTGAAAGAAACCACCCATAAATAATCTGATACTTTGAATAAGAAAGTCTCTAATTCTCCCCATTCAAATTCTTGATTAACTTTAGCAAGCATAATATTGTTTTTGTAAGTCTTCTGTCTCCCAAGTTGAGAATGATTTCTCTTTGCTGTGAAAATAAGATGTGGGCACCATGGGTCTCTAGGAAATTGCACATCGCAGATGTATAGGGGCACTATCTACTATAAGGAAAATGTGATGCCCTACTAGTTTTCCTAATGAAAATTGAAGAGGATCTGATTTAAAAGCTGTAATTGGGCAGTTGAGACTGACCCCTACCATTTGAACTTTTTCTTTGAGGTAGAGGATTGTTAATCAAGGTAGGATTGAGGACTGAGCATATAGCATCAGTGTCCACAAGGGCTCTGGTACTTTCTCCATTTATGGATATTTCTATTAACCTAAAGTGTTTGTTAGAAGTAGAGGAAAAACACTCTATTTCCTCGGAGCATCTTTATTCTGATTTTTTAGCGATTTCGGTGCTTTTGTCTGGGGCCTTTTGTCCTTGTGGAAGCATCCATTTAATGTTTTAGAAATCCCTTTTAAAATGTCCTTTCTTTTTGCAATAGTGGCAAATTGATCCCTCTTTGGTTCATTTGAATCTCAGGGGAGAAAAAAAATGCTTGTTACCTTCCAATTTGGTTACTAAATTGTTTTAGTTGTAAACTCATAATCGTAGAGGCTTTTTTCTTTCTTTCTTGATGATTGTGACAGTTGGTCAGCTGGGATAACTAAGTGTCTAGTGGGCAAAGAAGTTCACATTATTTCTCTTTATCATGGTTACTAACTCATCATCTGAGCCTTGTATAAGTCCAGAATTTAGTAAGGTGTCACTTTTACCATGCTCAAAGTTTTCAGGAGATATCCCAGAATGTTGTTTGAATGTTTTTTCAAACCTGATATTAAAATCAGGTATGGTTTTGTTTGAGTGTATTTTGCATTGTTGTAACTTTGCCTAATCTATAACTTTGGGTAATATTTGTGGTAGAGTCTCACAGAGATGGTGATAAAGCTCCCTGCATTTCTCTCTCCCAGTTGCATCTATATTGTCAAAATCTTCTAAAGGCTGCTCCTAATCTGCTGCTCTAAACCATTCTTTGGCTTTGTTTTAGGGATCAGTAACTTGATTAGCTGATATAGGTCAGAAAACCCTGTAGCATGGGCCTTAGTGTTAATTGAAATTCATTAGAAAACCTGAGGGGATCTTGAGTTGGGTTGGAGAATCCAGATACCAAGGTCATTAACTCTGATTTTGTCCAGGGTGTATTCAGTAGGTTAGGATCCCTTCTCCTAGTGGATTTTATCCTAAAAGAAGCAACTACTATTTTGTCTTTCCCAGCTATTTCTGGTCCCTGTGCAGCTTGAGGTGAGGAAATAAAAAAAGGAGGAAACAAAATAAAATTGCCCAGACAGGGAAATCAGGGAGCAGAAGGTTAGAAAGAGGAAGAGGAGAGACAGTTTCTGTCACCTTCCCAATTTTAGACATGGTTCTGCTAGTTTCTTTAGTTCTGAGATTGTCTCAGTGATTTTCTTCTTAACTTCCTGGAGGGAGGCAAGTTTATCATTTCCTCTTTTGGATGATTCAAGGTGTCAGCAGCAGTATAATTCACATTTATTCTCCTTAATTTGGGAACCTAATTTTTCTAATTTAGTGGACAAGAAAACCAATTTGGGACTATTGAAATTTCCCCATTTTGGAAACTGTAGACCTAGGGTCATCCTTAATAAGATCTTCCCATTTACACAAATACTTGCAAGTAGAGGCACCATAATGGTCAAACTCAAAGCCAGCTAGGCACAAGAAGGGGGCTGCTCTCCTTGCCTGTCCTCTTTTTTAGAGGATTTATTCCCATTTTTTTAAAAAGGAGGAATTGAACTGTGGCCTAGGATTTAGTGTGGTGGCTCAAATTGTGCTGATTGCGGGTGGGGCTCCACAGTGTTTCACCACTGAGTTTCCTCCCTTTTCTGTGTCTTAGTTTCTCTCTTTGAAGGTCCACCACCTCTTAGGGGGCCCAGAACACTGATTGATCAGCTCTTATATTCCTTTCCTGGTTGAGTCTTTGTTTATTTTGTTGGGGGTATTCCCTGTATGACTGGTACACATTGTAGAAGTCAACCCAAGACACTCCCATCAGGCCCCCAGTCACCCAGGGGCACCTTTTGACTGGGAGGAGTAAAAAACGTCCTTTCTCTTCAGAGCTGAGGAACTCATCCTGTTATTTATCTATGAAAATGACAGTTCAGATTTTTGCACAAATATGCAGAGAAGGTAGTAAAGGGTTTGTTGTTGTTGTTGTTGTTGTTTTGGTGGGGGAGAAAAGGGCAATAGAATGCACCTCTGAATCAAAATTAGGACTCTGAACTACAACTTCCTAGAAAAAGAAACCGGTTCAGAATAAACAAAGGATCACCAACCAAGTGGGATGTCTGGGGCTTAGGAGTACTTTTCAGTTCTACCTGAGGCAAAGTTTGAAGCTGAGGGCAAGCTTTCTTTTTTCTTTTTCTTTTCTTGTTTTTTGAATTGGAGTCTCACTCTGTCGCCCAGACTGAAGTGCAGTGGTACGCTCATGGCCACTGCAGCCTCGATCCTCTGGGCTCCAGAGATCCTTCCACCTTAGCCTTCCACGTAGCTGGAACTACAGGTGCGCACTACCACACCTGACTAATTTTTTTATTTATTGTAGAGATAAGGTCTCGCCAAGTTGCCCAGGCGGATCTTGAACCCACGGGCTCAGGCAATCCACTCACCTCAGCCTCCCAAAGCACAGGATTACAGTCTGAGCCACTGAGCCTGGGTTGAGGACAAGCTTTCAATGAGCTCCTGCTGGTTCCTCAGCTCTGGATTTGGGCTACCCCTTCTGGGGATCCTAAGCCTTCTTTGAGACTCCACGTTGAGCACCAGAAATTGACAAGGGAAAAATCCAAACTCTGCCAAAATATATTTGAAGAGGTTTATTCTGAGCCAAATATAAGTGAGCAAGGCCCAAGGCATAGTCCCAAGAGATGCAGAGAACATGTGCCCAAGAGGGTTTAATTAGAACTTGGTTATATAAATTTTAGGGAAACAGAAGTTATACAAAAAAAGTAAACCAATACACATGAAATTTACATTGGTTTGGCCCAGAAAGTCAGGACATCACAAAGCGGAAGCTTACAGGTAGATTCAAGGATTTCCTGGTCAGCAATTGGTAGAAAGAGTTAAGCTCTATCTAAAAAATTTGAAATTGTAAAAGAAATACTTGAATTAAGATAAGGAGGTTTTTTTGAACCTCTTGATATGTTGATGTAAGATCTAAGTAGTAGGCTTCAGACACCATAGGTGGTAAATATCTTAAAAGGTGTCTGACTTGGTCTAGGAAAGGAGATTTTACACAGATATAAATTTCCCCAAGACAGCTTTGTGGCATCATTTCAAAATATGTCAAAGAAACATATTTTGGGATAATATATGTTTGATTTTCTTCTTTACCTGTTACATGATATTATGCCAGAGTCAGGCTGAAAAGTAAGTCACATTATATAGGGTTAATAAAAAACCCATCTGATATGACTTTATGGTTTGTAGGGTGTGACTTCCCAGACCTTTTAGTTAGGAATTTGGGCAAGAGAAACAATGGTCAGGGTTTAGTCCTCAAGAATATTAAAGTACTTTGAGTGAACATTTCACTAAACATAAGCTATTATTTCAGCTTAACCAAATACCTGGATCAGTGTGATTTCTCAGTGAATGGTAAACATCAATCAGAGAAAAACACATAGCTAGAAGGGCTGAGGTCTTATTAAATTTTGAGGGGAAAATGTGGAATGAGAAGCCAGGATGGAATAGTTCATATTTATACAGCAGCCTGGTAGATACAAGATTTTCTTCACCTTTGACAGATTAGTCCTTAGTGCATCAGTCTGTCATAATTGGAGTATATTGTTAAAATACTCAAACTCTTTACCTTCTGGCCAGTTTCTCATTCACCAAACATGCCTCTAACAGACACTCCAAGAAACATTCTTATGGGGGAGTTAGGATTATTTCCTCTTCAAAATGTCTGCCTTAGTACTAGTTCCTAAGAAGCATTTAAATATTATTTGTAGTTGCCTATTTGCCACAGACATTGACTATGAGGAAGCTCATTGTAAAAGCATATCGAAATAAAATTGCTTAAATATACATAAAGAAAAACTCAAAACCAAGGAGAGATGGGGGAGATCATTGTACCTGGAAAAAGGGAAGGTATAATTTTAGTTCACAAGTCATTAAGACCTGAAAGTGAACTTTGTTCCCTGAAAGTGCCGTATATACAAAGCTACCCCCAAATGCCAAGGAGCAGAGAAACTAAAGAAGGGGACAGATATATCCAGTTTGCCAGTTTTGGGGGATTTTGGAGGGAGCTTAAAGACAGAAGTGTAGTCTTGGGCCACCGCAAAACAGGAGAAATGTAGTCTTGAGTGGCAGCAAAACAGATGTTTTTCTACATGATTATTCCACAGACTCAAGGCTTATATACCATAGGGAAAGAATAAGAGTGCTCTGTGCAAGATAGTTAAAGCCCAACCTACAGAACAGGCAAGAATGCTCTATGCCTCCTAGTCTATAATTTGTGTGATAACATCAAGATTGCTTTAATTTACAAGCAGGAGTACTTATTCTTACACTAGGGACAATAAATAAATTAGAAATCAGGAAGCATTCACAGAACTGGGCTAGTCAACATGGTGGATTAGTATAAAAGATGGAGTAACTTTTGTCTCTACATGTTATCCCTCTAATCAGGCTCTTATAGTCTCACGGACCCACTTCTGTGATGGTCCTTGAGCCACTAGTGTGGAAAAGCACTGCAGTCATTTTGATTGTGTGGGTGACATGTTGCATCAATTTGTTTTCTACTTGTAACCAGAGGCTACAGTAATGATACAAACAACCACAGGAGATGATACCTATAATAAGTGTAACACACAAAATTAATAAAGCTTTTGTCACCATGAACTCCTAGAACTAAACCAAGAAGAAAGCCAGTGGGGAAAGAGAAGGTAAGGTCAGTTATTCTCCATACTATGAGTTGGGAGTGCATAACAAACATTGCTTGATGGGCAAAGGTACAGGTATTAACTGTAAAGTGACAGAGGCAGGAAAATACCATGTTAAATGGCCGACCAGAGTGCCCCTTACAAGGACTCGTGTTCTAGTCTATTGGTATGTGGAACGCTTTGGCTCAGACTCCAACAGGATCAACAGAGATCACTTTAACTGACCAGAGAATTCCTCATATTCTGGCATAAAAGATTCTGTTCAACCTGAGGGAAGTTGTCAGTCCAATTCCCATTCATGTATCCACTCCCCTGGCTCAAGGTCTTGGGGGGTCCTAAATAACATTTGCCACTGGCCTTTTACCAACTTTGGTAGAAATGCTTCAGGCTAGACCGTTTTTAAAAATATATAACCATGGTGAATGGACCTTCCTCTGCAGTAGACCTAAGTCATTGGTATGATGTCATCCCTGTATTTGTTTAAACAGCGATAAGGTTTCTAATGGCCCAAGGCAAAACCTTCACTCACCCATGCAAAGTACTGAGTTGCAGAAAGGTTTGCAATTGTGCCTTTAAGATGCCATTTTTCTTTTCAATTAACCTAGCTATTTGGAGATTATATGGCAAGTGAGATCTCCAACTATGTCCTTTCATGCACCCAGTCTTGGACATCAGGCCTGGTGAATCGTGTACCTCAGTCACTATCAATGTGTGGAGAGTGTCCATACATGACACCAAGTTGTTCAAAACCCTTGATGGTGGCTGTTTGGTTTGCTTACAACAATCCTGTGGCAGTGTCTACACATGTTAGTGCATACTTCTGTCCCAAGATTACTGGCAGGCATCCAATGTAGTCTATTTGCCAATCTCTCACGGGGTGGTTGTCTTAGGTATATGTCCAGGTATATGTGAGATGTGGCAGGGGCTCAAGTGGGAGCAAACTAAGCAGTTTGCCACTGTTGCTGCTAAATCTGTATAGCAGAGGGCCAGTCCTGCTCCCTTTGCTATCTGCCGGCGCATTCATGCTCTGGGATGCCCACTATATTTATGTACCCAATCAGCTAACTTAGAGGATTGTGAGGGAGCCAGTGATTTAATTTTTTGCTAGAGTGTCAGCTTCCATGTTGCCAGTGGGCTGAAACACGGTATACAACTAGGCTCTCAGTGAGTTCTTGCAGCCCTTCCCAAATGTCTTTCCACATGACAGCTCTCCATATGGGTTTCTTAAGCACATACCAATCATCTTGGGTCCATTGGGCAAGCCAAGTTGTAAGACCCTTAATTACTGCCTCTCTTTACAGAGAACTATGGGCCATGACTTGTACAAACCAACCATGGAGCTTGGAGTTCTGCCTATTGACTGCTTTGCTGAATTCTTATCTCAAACCATATGGTATCTGTCTGCTACTGATGTCCATACACAAGGGTTACTTCTGCTCAATCCATCTGAGTACCAAGCGTGTTCTGAAACGGGGGCCGTACTTTCATGTACCATTGGACGCATCTCCAGTGGGGGTTTCACAACAGGGGCAGGACTGGTCTTATAGTATACTGAACCTAAGTGAGCATGCAGTTCGTCCCTCAACGGACTCATGGAGAGGGCACTGCATTGTTGCAGGCATTTAAAAATGGAGGCCTGGGCAATAGCTGAGACGGGACTGGCAAACAACTCTTCTATCTAGCCCTTTATAGGAAGACCAGTTCTCACTGTTACCAGCAAAATAGCAGTTATGGGTTCAACTTGTCGGGTGCCAGCCCCGACCTATGAGGGAAGGGTTAGGACTGCAACTGTGAATCAAGACGGCGAGAAGAAACAACTCAGAGGCAGTTCTTCTGGGAACAGTCTGGCCAAGACTGAAGCCAATTTTTATTCGGACTCTTTTCAACTTATATACCATTTTCTATACCCTCCAGCAGTGTGATAATCACTTGCTGGGGGCGTACAAATCCCATGCATATCGCGCTTTACAAACTACGCATCACAAGACCATCATGAGACTTGCAAGTTCCAAGCAAACAATTACAATTTCATGATGCATGACGTGCTTCACAAAACTTACATTAAAATCATAGGTGCACAATTTCAATACAGATTGTTCAAAGTGTTTTCCATAATGTTCAATAAATCATTCATATTATACTCTTTGTTCCAGACCCTGATTAATACAGAAACTTTTCTAAGTTAAATCCAAGTTTACTGACTCTTAATATTTTTAATGATTAATATTATCAACTTAACACTATACTATAATCTATAAGTTTACTTAAATGACTCAGTTATTCTATTAACCTATTATGGTTCAACGTAGTGTCCTGTAATTCTATAACGATTAAAACTTATTCTTAAACTATAAAACCTTACCATGACTTAAATGAATTTCCTATGTCTAAACTTTAATTTTTATATAATCTAATGATTGACCTTTAATACTATGCTATATCCTATTAAGCTAATACCTTATCATTAATTCTTTTATAAATCGTATAGTAACTATTATATTTGAATAATGTAGCAAAAGGAAACAAAACAGCAAGTACAAATTTACTCAAATATACTATAAAATGTAAATGCAACTATAAGTGTATATGTATATATTTTATCCTAACAAATCTACTCTAAAAATCAAATAGTAGCTGTTACACTCTTGAACAAGGAAATCCATGACCGCCATGACGATGGCCACGGGCTGAAGCAAACAGAGTTTCGGTAAGTAATGAAACTAGAAAAAAAGTTCTGCCTGGCTAGAGGCAGGGCGATAAAACTATTATGGTAATTTAGTCTCTAATCCTAGCTCTAGGGGAAACTGCTTTTGGGAACAAGAGCTGACTAACCAGTCTACCAGGAAATAGAAGTTTGAAAATCTCTAGAAAGAAGTACAACTTAGAAGGGACAAGGTCATATAAAATAATTCTGCTGTGCAACTTTCCATCAGGTGTATAGAGATTTACTTATAAGTTTTACTGCCATGTATGCACACTGGTCACTAATCACACGCCAATATTATAGGTGTTGCTTGTTAGAGGCGATCCTTCAGATGGGCCTTTATAGGCCTCAGTCATGTAGTTATAGATGTTGGCTCCCAACATCAACTTGCTGCAGGGCCTTGTATATTCTCAGGACCTGTTGTTCAATCAATTAGGGCATAGTAGGTTTCAGCACCCTTTCATAGTTGTGACCAGAATTTGAGGGGAACCTGCTCAACTGCTCAAGTTCAGTTTCCGGTGCTGAACTTGACAGAAGGCCCAGCTGGTCTCCTCAGGGCTTATGGCTGCATCTAAAGAAACTGGTTTTCTGGGAAAGGGGAAACCTAAGGCTTGTGTCTGAGACACTAGTATTTTAGGCTTCTCAAATGCTTTCTCTCTCTCTCTTTTTTTAATCCCAGCCCCAACTAGATCCTTTCTTTACTAACCAGTATAATGGACTCAAACACTGAGCTAAATGTGGGATAAAAAACCTGTCAGTGTTTCAAAAGACCTAGGAAAGTTTGTAACTCTTTACCTGTTTTAGGCATGGAAAATTGTTGTATTTTGTCAATGACTGTGTCTGAGATAAGGCGTGACTTACCCCACCAAGTGACCTTTAGGAACTTTATGACTGGTCCTGGGACTTGTATCTTTTGTGGGTTGATGAACCAGCTTCTGGATTGAAGAAGAGTGCACAAGGTGTCAAGGTATTGCTGTAGCAGTGATAGGTTTTCAGAGGTTGCTACAATATCATCAATGTAAGGAAATTGTTTAACAGCCAGTTCAGGTGGACATAAAATTAAGTCTCTGGCAATCATTCCATGACAAATAGTGGGGTTATGTTAGAGAACTATGGGGAAATACTTGGAATGTCTATTGCTGGCCGTTTCAGGTAAAAGCAAACTGGTCCTGTGAGTTGGAGTGTGAGGGATTGCTACGGAAGGCATTAGTCAAATTGAATACAGCATGACCAGTGCCTATGCGTTGTATTATTTGCTCTGTCATTTGAGTTAAGCTAGGTATAGCAGCAAAATCTCAGGAACCACCTTATTTAGTTCCCAGTAATCTACTGTCATACATCAGATGCCATCTGGTTCTCTTATCGGCCAGTCAGAACTGTTGAAGGGACTCTGGGCTGGCCTGATAATATTAGCTTTGGCCAGTTTCTGTATGATGACTGTGACTTCTTTTATTCCTCCAGGAAGACATTATTGTTTCTCATTAATAATATCCCATAGGGAGAGAGTCATACATGCTCCCATTTGCTTTCCCTCTAAAAATAGTTTTACCATCCAAACTTGTAGGTGGAATCCCCCCACAGATGTTTATAAAGATCATCTTAAAAGGACATCCATACTCAAACTGTTTTCTGTAATAGGTTCAGTAAGAAAGACATTATAGTAAGCATGGGAGCTCCACACAATATCAATGGGGGAGAGAAGAGTTTGTTTCAATTGGAATGTTCGCCCTTCATAACCATTTATAACTGCCCATTAATCATGGTGTCTTTCTGGGTTTCCATGAATTAAAGTACATCCTGCACCTATGTCAAGTAAAACTAAGGCTTTCTACTTGGTTTATTTTTGGACTCTAATAGATTGGGACCTCTTGTAACCCCTTATTGCTCTTATGTGGAGGCAGCCATGGCTCTACCCCTTGTTTCTGGGCTGATGAGGAGTCCACTCCTGGAACACAGAGACTGGGGTTATTTTATGTGAAGTTTCCTCTGCTACCTCTCCGTCTTTGCTGTTTCTGAGGAGCACCAATACAACATTTGGCTACTATTCTATTTTTTTATTTGTCTACTCCATCTGAGATCAGATCATGCCACATTTGATACCTGGTAACCCTAAATAGGCCTTTTAAATTTCTCTTTTTTAGTTTGACGGACTGATTGTTCCTTTTCCTTTAGTAACCAGTAGGACCTTATCTTCTCCCTTTTTTAGTTTCTCCAAAATCAGAAATGGCTTTCTTCACCTCATATGTGTTTTGCTCCACAAGGGGGCCCAAGAGGGATATGAAGGGGACATGCTACTCTTAGGGGGCACTTTTTCTCATTTTTCCAGCTTCTCTCCTTGTTAGGGAGATGCCATCCCCAACCGTATCCCATAGCTGCACCATCCATGTTGGTGAAGCTTTTCCTTGGCAGCTGTTTGCAAGTTTTCTCTGCGTCCAATAATCCTGCCAAAGGCTGCTTGAGTTGGGCTTTTGCTTTCTTCTGCGTGAGCTGTTTTGTTCTCAAAGGAATAGGATAATTATTTGAGTTAACCTCTAAGTGGTCATCTGTCTCACTAGTTGGCTCCTCAAAATGCCAGGTACTTGTATCCCAGCCTGGTTTGGCAGCCAGTGTTCCCAGCCATACAAAGCAGCAAAGTAAGGTCTCCATCTGTGCCTCCTGGATATCAAGCTTATTTGCCAAACCAGACCCTAATGCAGACATGGATGTTCTCATTTTTCTTTCTAACTGCAATTCTTCCTCCAGCTTTCCTACACTTGCCTCATCTGCTGCCTGTGCTTTCCTGGTCACCTGCACAGAACATAGCAGAGGCAAATTCACTGTTGTCACAACTCAGTGACGTTTCTTATTACAGTGAGTCATAGGGCTTCTTATTAACTAGCCATTTAGACTCTCCATCATTTTCAAAGCATCCCAGTACTCACATGGTAGTCCAGAGGCATCTAGCAAATGTGCAATGCCACCCCACATAGACAAGAAGGGCCACCCCGGGAATATCCCCCAGATACATATTTTGGTTTCTTGCCTTCTCCTGACCAGATTGCCACTTTTTCCATGAAAGGGACATATAAGGGAGGACACAAAAAACTCAAAATTTATTTATAAAAAATTGTGTATTCATGTAAATTTCAATCACCTTCAAAGTACTCTCCATTTGATGCAATACACCTATCAGGATGATTTTTCCACTGCTCAAAACAGTTTTGAACTCATCAGTTTTGATGCCTTTTAGTGCTTCTGCCATTTTAATTTCACCTCTTCCACTTTGGCAAAACATTTCCCTTTAAGAACTTTTTTCATTGAAGAAACAAAATAAAGTTGCTTGGGGTGAGATTGGGTGAATGTGGAGGGTGGAGCATGGGGTCATGCTGTTTTTGGTCAAAAACTGCTGAACACTCAGTGTGGTGTGGACAGATGTGCTGTCATGGTGGAGGAACCAGTCACCTGTTTGCCACAACTCGAGATGTTTCTTCCACAAATCATGACACAACCTCTCAAAACTTCCAGATAAAAACGTTGGTTGACTGTTTGATCTGGCCTGCCCCCTAAAAGATAATTCTTGGTTTTTTTGATACTCTCTTGTATATAAAATAGGACCCCCAAATGCCGAAGAAGCTGAGAAACCAAAGAATGGAACAGAAAAATCCAGTTTGTCAATTTTGGATAATTTACTGAGGGAATTTACAGACAGAGGCAGAAGTGTAGTTTCAGGTGGCTGCAAGCCAGATAGATCCACACTGTTACTCCTCAGACCCAAGGATTATATCATAAGGAAAGGATATGTGTGCTCTGTGCAAGACAATCAAAGGTAATTCTACAGAATATGCAAAAATACTCTTGGATTTATTTATTTATTTATTTATTTATTTATTTATTTATTTATTTATTTATTTTTTGTAGAGACGGGGACTCACTATTTTGTCCAGGCTGGTCTTGAACTCCTGGGCTCAAGGAGTTCTCCCACTTCAGCCTCCCAAAGTGTTGGGATTACAGGCATGAGCTGTCATGCCCAGCCCAAGAATATTCTATGTGTCATAACCTATAATTTGTATGATAACATCAAGGTTGCTTTGATCTAAAAGTAGGAATACATGTTCTTACACTAGGGGCAGTAAATAAAGTAGAAATCATAAGGCATTCATGGGACTGGGACTAACTAGAAGTCAACATGGTAGACTAGAATCCAAGATGGAATCACTTTTTGTCTCCCCACACTTACTTTTCAAACTCAATTACTGCGTTCCATGTTTTTATCACCAGTCTTAGACATTTATAAAAGAGTTATATTGGCCATTTATTCAAATCTTTTTCCTCACTATTTTCAGTTCCCTAAAGAATATTCTTTTAATGTTTACTTTTTCAATCCCTGCTATCAATTTTTAAAATGAACTGTTATGTATTTATGGTTAATATATATACACACACACATATATACACACACATTTTCCTTTTTGGTATGTGTCATTGGAGCTGATTCCCTCTATTCTAGATCGATATGTCTGGTTACTTTTATGCTTCAATTTTTTCAACTCTTTTCAACCCACTACAGTATATCATATTATCCCCTCCCATCCCACCAAAACAACTGAAACAGCTCTGGTATGGAAACTCACAGTGTACGTTTTGCCAAGCCCAAGTGACTATCTTCATCTTGCTTGACTTCAGAATGGCATTTGACATAGTTGACTACTTAGTCCTTTCCTGTCTTGGCTTCTGAATTCATGCTTGTTTTTTTCCTTTTCTACCTCACTAATCTGACTCTCTTATGCTGATATCTTTTTCTCTCCATAGCCCCTAAATATCAGAGTTCCTTATCATTCTGTTTTAGAATCATGGTTCCCTATCTCTTTATAAGAAAACACAAAGGCCTTTAAGACTCTACATGATTTGCACCCCATTCCCTTTCTGATCAAGTAGACATATTGCTATACTCTCCTGTATATCAATATTCTGAAATATCTGTCTCTGCTTTCTCTCTTCCCACTTTCTCTTAAACCCACCATAATCATTCTTTCATTCAAACCACACTACTTTACTTAACAGCAGTTGTCAAGGTCACAAGTGACTTCCTAGTTGCCAGATATAAAGCTCAATGCTCATTCCTACCCTTTCCTGACTTTTATGCGGCATTTGAAATGCTGATCACTCTTTCCTGATTCACTGGTTCTCGGACACCGCTATTTGTTTCTTTTCTTACCTTCCTAGTCTCTCTTGCTCTGTGTCGTTTGTTTATATCTTCCCCATCCTGTTACCGCTAAACATTTAAATGCCCCAGAGATCAGTCTTGGTTTTATTTTTTTCTCCATTAATACTCATTTCCTGGGTGATCCTATCTAATTGCATGGCTATAAATATCATACATGCTGATGACTTCCAGATTTTTATCTTCCGCTTGGACTTCTTACCTGAGCTGCAGATTCATATATCTAACTGCCAACTGTACATATGCACTAATAGGCTTTTCAAAGTTAGCATATCCATTACCTAATGACTAATACCCTAGCCTCAAACTTGCTCCTCCCACAGTCTTCTCCTTTTAATTAAATGGCTGTGTTTTTCAAAACAATTTTGTTCAGTTGTTCAAGCCAAATGCTTTTGGATCAGCTTTACCTCTCTTTTTATTCCACACCTCTTACCAATAATTTAGTAATTCCTGTCAGGTCTACCATCAATCAATCAATAAAAATCGAATCAAATCCAAACAAATACAGAATCTGGTCACTTCTCACCATACCATCTCCATCACTTCGACCTTGGCGCAAACTATCATGACCTCTTGCTTGGATGACTTTAGGAGCCTTTTAACTAATCCACTAGCTTCTACCCTTGCCTCCCTTCAAACTATTCTCTTCACACAAGGCAATCCTGTTAAAATGTTAAGCCAGGCCATGCCACTCCTCTGCTCAAACCCATCCACTGGAGCCCTTAATTCAGAAAACAAGCTAAAGTCTATATACTAGCTTTTGAATACCTACATAATCCAGGCCCTTCTTCCTTGGATCTCGTCTTCTACCCCTCCTCTTGCTCACTCTCCCCAGGTCACACTCACCTCCTTGCCATTTCTTGAACATGAAGGTGTTAGCCACGCTCCTGCCTTAGGGTCTTTTCACTTGCTATATTCTCTGCCTGGAATACTCTTCCCACATATAGCCACATGTCCCACTGCATTTCATTCAGGTCTTTATTTAAATATCATCTTCTCAGAGAGATCTTCTCTGACCACTTTCTACTGAAAACACCCAGTAACTTTCTAACCCCATTATGCTGCTTTATTGTTCTTCATAGTATTTTTTACCAGCTGAAATATTACATGTTTATTAGTTTATTGTCTGTCTCAACTAGCTAGAATGTAAGTTCATGAAGATAAATCTTCCACTGTTTTGCTTACTGATTTATCTTCAGTACCTGGAATTCTACCTGGCACACAATAGTAGATGCTCAATAACTACTAGACCAATGCAAAAAATGGGCTTTCTTTTCACTCTATAGCAGAGTTCACAGAGTCAAATACTTTCAGTGGCACTTCAAAAACAACCATTACTTTTTCTCATTAAATAATTCTAGGATTTGTTGAACCAGGCACTGGGGCTACAGCAATGATAAATAAGATGTTTTTTGCAGTCATGGAGTCTAATCAGTTTCCCATTTCCTTCTTCCCAGTGTTCTACTTCTGCCACCACTCCCATTGAAATGTATTCCTTAGGGATTGGCAGTAGTAAGAAACTGCCAGGGTGGGGGGTGGGGGTGGGATTGGCAGTTGAGGGCAACTGCCAGGGGAGGGAGGGGCACACCTCATCAGCAAGGGTACTTGCATAATGAACATTTGTATACCTAACCCTGAATAGTACTCCGCTTCTTTAATACATAAAGAAAAGAAAAAAAAAGAAATGTATTTCTTCTGTTTTATGTGTCTTAATACAATGCTATTAATCATGCCAACCAAACTAAAATCTGAGGGGTTATTTTGCCTCTTCTTTTCCCCTATACCCCCAAATTCAATCACTTACCATGTCCACTCAATTTTCCCAAATAGTATCTCTAAGATGTATCATTTCCATTTGATTTCTGCTGTCAAACAAATTCTGCTTTTTCCAGTCTCACCACCATTATCTTCTTAGTCTCTCATCATCTTTCACTTGAAATCGAATTCAATTAATTGTTCTGCCTTCTCTCTTGCTCCCTTCCCCTCCAATCTATTTTCTACACTGCAACCAGTGGTCTTGCTCAATTGCAAATATGACCAAATGGCTTTTCTGCTTATAGTCCTTTGATGGCTCTCCATTGCTCACAGGACAAAATTCAGATATCTTAAGAAAGCCTTTAAGACCTTAAATGATCAAGCCCCTACTTACTTTTCTAGCATTATGGTCTTTTATTTTTTATTTTTTTGAGTTGGAGTCTCACTTCATCATCCAGGCTTGAGTGCAGTGGCATGCTCATGGCCACCTTCGTGTCCATCTGCTGGGCTCCAGTGATTCTTCCGCCTCAGCCTTCCAAATAGCTGGAACTACAGGCACATTCTACCATGCTCGGCTAATATTTTGATTTATTGTAGAGACAAAGTCTCACCGTGCTGTCCAGGCTGGTCTTGAACCTACAGGCTCAGACAATCCTCTTACCTTGGCCCCCAAAAGTACTGGGATTACAGGTTTGAGCCACTGTGTCTGGCCGGTCTTTTATTCTTTTATTTTAGTTCTACATGTGACCTTCTTCCAGAACCTTTCCAGATTTCCCTGTGCTCCTGCCAATACTCCATTTAGACCACCAGGATAATTTGATCACACGGCATTAGAGTGAGTAGTGTGTCCGGAAGACTGGTGGTCTTTTCTACTAGAGTGTCAGCTCTAGATATCCACTATGTAATTTCAAATATCTCCCCTGCTGGGATTGCTCTCTTCTTTCCATGAATTCACTCTGTGTTTCCTTGGATACCTTTTATTACAGTTAACTCTACACTGCTGTCACCACTACAGGCTGAGGGCTCCTAGAGGGCAAAACTATCTGTCTCCTGCTGTAGTCAGCTCTCCAGTCTATGCATCACTGGTCCTGGTGGTTTGTTCAGAGTAATAGACCTTCAATCAGTGCTTACTGAATGGATGAATACTGCTTATAAACATTTGTGCTTATGTTGCATTTCTATCTTTTCCCTTTGATGACACAGCCTCATCATTTACAAGATGCTGTTATAGTAATGCATGTATATTCACTTTTCTGCTAAATAATTGCCTGGTACTCCTGCTTTTCCAAATGTAGTACCAAAATCATTAAAAAATCATTTAGTAAGTTTCTCACAAAAAGTCAAACAAGCAAACAAACACATAAGCTGTATTTGATTATTTCTATGTTACTCCTACACAGCTCTTCAAATAATATGTATATATTTTTGTGCTGATTTTACTAAAGCAATTTCAGTGGAAAGCATATGAATAAATATTCTCATATCTCAAAATACTAATTCAGAGTATCATTTTTGTTAATTTTTCTTTTGATCATTTTTTACCTAAATGCTTGAAAACAGTGTTATTTTGTTTCTCTTAACTAAAGTCAACTGCTGAGTGAAGTCAATCAATAATGAAATCAGTTATAAAAGATGAGTTTTGATAAAGAGAAAAAATGGTGAATTTGGGAACAAACAAATATTGACTTGATAGAAACACAACAAATCAAATCCCTCCTGGTTCCATGACATGCACCAGTTCTGAAGATCATTCTAGCAATTCTTAAATACAAGTTATGATTCTAGTTTACTATTTCAATCTGGCTCTGTTTGTAACTCACAAGTGTCTTGGGTAAGTCTCATGAGTAATAGAATCTGACAAGGAGCTAGAGCAGAAATACTGGATATGGGTGATTATAGCAAAATACAAACTTTGACCTTTCAAATTATATCAAGTGACAAGGTTATTTTTGACACATTAAAATGACCTGATCTCTTCAATATTTAATTTATTACAAATGAGGGACTACAATTGCTTTGAATTAAGTAGCCTATATTTATCATAAGGTCTGGCACATTTCTACTCCCATTTTAAAAAGAATATCTGAAAGAAAAAATGTAGAAAATTAGATGCATGAAAATACATTGTCTGATCAAAAACCATGTGTACTACCAGCTATAAAGATATGCTATATCTTTTTAATGGAGATTTACCTGTTTGTTGACCCTTTGTTCTCACTCTAGTAGAGCATAAACAAACAAAAATAGCAAGCAAGAGAACAACAGAATACAATAGAAGAAAGAACACCACTCCAGGAGGCAAGAAACCCAGCTTGACCAAATTGGCTGTTTGACTTTGGGCAAGTCACGCTTCCCCTATACATATCCATTTTTCCTTCTGTAAAGTGAGAATGTTGGACCTGATCAGTGGTTTCTGATTGACTGGTAGCTCATGCCTATTCCATATCCATAAAATTCAATTTAGTTCTGTTCAAATCAGTTCAATACAGCAATCTTGAGGGATAGCTACAGGAGCATGTTATAATATTGCAATATATAATATAGCATAAGCAAAATAAAATCAGATAGGCAAGAATTTGACTCTGAGCTCTCAACTTATTAGCTATATGACCCTAAAGAAGCTAATTCACCTTACTGGACCTTTGCTTTTTAATCTTTAAAACAGGGATGATGATACTATGCATCTTTCATGATTGTTGTTAAAATCAAATGAGGTGATGAGCATTATACCATTTTCTGTATTGCATAATGTTGAGAATTCAAAGATGAATCTAGCACTGTGCCTACTCACCTTTAAAGTTATTATAGTGCTTATAGGCTGGGGCAAAATAACCAGCAGGTAACCAATGAATTGAGATGCAATACATTATGTAAAAAAATAAATAACTAAAACAAAAAAGCCAGAAGGGACTTACACAAGTGATTTGGTAATCACAAAGACCAAGAGAACAATTTTAAGTTGGAGAATTAGAGAAAAACACATTTATTTCTTCATTGATAATTTACTGAGCACCTATTTTGTGCTAAGTGGGGGTCAAGTCTTGATAAAAAGAAATGCTTGCTTTTCAGGTGTTCACAAATTTCATGAAGTGATTCTTAAACATTTTTGATTCATAGATTCCCTTTAAGAAGCCGATAAAAATAAAGGACTCTATCCCCCAAAATATGGGCACATAATTGTGCATTTAAGTTTGGAGAGTTCAAAAGCCCTGTGGAAGTTTATTCTCACATGCTTCAACTCCTTGGATACCAGATTCAAAACTCCTAATTTAATTAGAGGCTTTATAAGAGAAGTAGCATTTGAGTTGAGTCCTGAAGAATGATTATAATTTTAGATGGTACCAAAGAACAGTCTTCTTGGACTTTGAGTCCATTTTCCAGCCTCCTGGCTCATACTGATCACTTGATTTTGTACATTTGTTGACTCAAGACAAAGTGCCTAGTTTTTTTTCTTGACATTACCTGTGTGCTCCTTGACTACTGGCTGCCTGCCTGGCTTCTTAGTCCAGCTCTGCAATGACCTCAGGCTTCTGTGCTATCCTAGTCTGTTGCCCTCCATCTACGCATCCATGTCCTCATATCTAGTCCCTAGTTTTTATTACTGGCAGTGTCTTTGTTCTCCCATTCTAACTTCCATGTTGTCTCTGTGATTCAGTGGTACAAGAGGACATGCAGGGAAGAGGTATGTGTGAGTAGAAGGGCTCTCGCAGATCCAATTCCTATTCTAAAAAAGGCAGCCTGGTTATCAGTTTCACTTTTGTACTACCCCAGCTGTTGTTCTTTGATTTAATCTCTTGCGTCTATATATGACTTAATGGTTCACATAGTACACTAACTGCAGTAACAACTGGCTCCCAAATCTACATGGGTTAAACCAATAAACATCTATTTCCTGTTCCTACTTCAGTCCAATCCTGGTAGGCAGAGAAGCAGCTCAGCTCTAAGCAGTCATTTGGGTCCAAGGCTGACCACATTCCACACGTAGCTCCCAAGATTGTCCTGGGAATTGACCTCTAGACGGTGAACAGGGAAGAAATAATCAGTAGTATGGGAGTCTGGAAGTAACACACATCACAGTCCACTGGGCAGAATACAACTACTGCATTGGGGAGGCTAAGAAAGGCAGTAACTGCATTGGGAAGGCTAAGAAAGGCAGTCTAAGAAAAGCTGTGTACTTAGGGGAAGGTGAAAAGAGGTTAGTGGACACATAATATCACCTCTGCCACACATGACCACTATCTCATTTGATCCTCCTGAGAACTCCTTTTTCTGAATCAGGTCTCACTCTGTCACCCAGGCTGGAGTGCAGTGGCACAATCACGGCTCACTACAGCCTTGACCTCCTGGGCTCAGGTGATCTTTCCACTTCAGCCTCCCAAGTAGCTGGGACTACAGGTACCTGGCTAATTTTGTGTGTGTGTGTGTGTGTGTGTGTGTGTGTGTGTGTGTGTGTGTGTGTAGAAAAGGTATTGCTATGCTGCCTAGGCTGGTCTTGAACTCTTGACCTAAAGTGATCCTTGCCTCACTCTCCCAAGGTGCTGCAATACAGACATGAGCCATCACACCTGGCCATAAAGTGTTATTTAAATAGTCAACATGTTTTCTTTTCCTACTTCAAGGTGGTTTTAGACATTAATTATATTAATTCTACTTTTAGGCTTAAAATATCCTTCTAGTAACTATAATGTAGTGGGACTTATTTAAATTCTTCAGAAGAATCACACATAGAGAAATACTGAATGATGAAATGGTACTTATGACCTATGGTAGTGACAATCACTGACAAGTTCCCTTGAATGATCCTATTTTCCGCCTTAGTAGAGACAGCAGAGGGGCTTACCTGTGAGCAACTGAGAGGAGCAACGACTAGATCTGCCACAAGAGGGCAGGTTGTTTTTTGTTGTTCTGTTTTGTTTCTTTTTTTCTTTGTGCACAAATGTGTATGTGAGGGTTCAATCTGGATTCCCACTCACCTTTTGTTCTTTTTCTTTCTTTCTTCTTTCGTTTTTTGTTTCCTGTTTATGTGTGTACATTAATGATTGAGTGTTCATCTTTCAGTTTTTTCTTTTGTTTTGTTTATACTTCTTTTTTTAGTTTAATGTGTGTGTGAATGCATGTGTGAGGGTTCGATTTGAACTTCTTTTTTTTTCTTTTTTCCATTTTGTGTTGGGCATGTGTGTGTTGGTACAATTGGGGCAACACTGGGGATGAGGAGGACACTCTCTTCACCTTGTCTGAAGAGAGTGGATGATTGGGCATTCTGACTTTCAGAAGGCTGAGACCAGAGTTCATTTTATTTGCAGCATAAAAGCTAAAACCCAGGTTTTCAACTGGACCAGCCTCTTACAAAGAGGCCTTCATGTTTTTACCCAGGATCTAGTAGGTTTTGAAGGTACTTGGGGAAGGCCTTTGTTATTTCAGAGACAAACAGCATTTGAGGCTATGAAGTCTGCATGTCCTGCTCCACTCTTACAACTTTACAACTGAATACAAACATGGATATTTCTGTAAGCTTTATAGCTGAGTTCCATTTAGTTCTAGTTTATTTTTCATCTTACATGAAGTTAGAGAGAGTACTATCTAGGAACTGTACTATAGTATAATATAATAATCAAGAGCAAGTGTTTTAAAGTTAGACAGGCTTGAGTTCAAATCATGGTTTTGTCACAAACAAGGTAACTTTGAGCAATTGACTAGAACTTTCCGGGCCTCAGTTTCTCCATGTATATGCAGGCAATGATTGATAGAATCATAATATCTTTCTCATAAAGTTATTGCTAAGATTTAAAAAAATCTATCTTATCTATTAAGAGATCTATCCATTCACACATGTAACACACACACACACAGTGCTTAACATAGTACTTGGCATATCAAAAACACTTAAAATGACCTAAGATCATGCAAGTCAAATGTGTGGAGTGAGACAAGAAGAGGGTCTAGTTTAATAACCTAAATACCAAGATTTACTCTGAATCTGAGCCTATCAGTCACTAGCTCTGGGACCTACAGTGGAAACAATGAACTCTGAGTCTCTTTTCCCCATCTGTAAATGGGGCTAAGAACAGTGTCAATTGTATAGGAAAAGACAATTTGTGGGGATCCCCCTGACCATACAAGAGTGGGAGGGGAGGGATGAAGCCTCACCCACCTCCACTACTATCTCCTCCTCCTTCTCCAAGGCAGAACACTGGGGAGATTGTGGATGAGGCCACAGCTCTGCTGGAGACAGCAGAGGGGCTTACCTGTGAGCAGCTGAGAGGAACAATTACTGGACCTGCCACAAGAGGGCAGGTTGTTTTTTGCTGTTTGGTTTTGTTTGCTTGTTTGTTTGTTTCTTTATTTTTTTTTCCTTTTTGTGCAAATGTATGTGAGGGTTCAATATGGATTCCCACTCACCTTTTTTTTCTTTCTTCTTTCATTTTTTGTTTTCTGTTTATGTGTGTACACGAATTATTGAGTGTTCATCTTTCAGTTTTTTTCTTTTTTCTTTTGTATTCACAATACTTGTATGTTTATTGGACGATGGCAAAAAAAATCTGTGGTTCTGTACAATAGGTTTAATATTAACAGTTTGTTCATTTTCCTTTAATGTTTTTGGCTTTCATGAACACTCATAGCACTGAATATTTTGCAAGTAAGAACTGCAATGTACCTCTGTCACCTTGCTGAATTCATCACCACAAGAAAAACACAAATAGTTTAATGCTTTTGCACTAAACTGAATAGTTATAACAATTCCAAAGTTATATTAAACTGAAGGCTTCCTTATGATCAATAGCTTGGATCAGTTTAGAGCACAGTATTTCTTTTTCTGTATATTTTGGAAGATCCAGAACATTAAAACAGGTATGGGAAACTGGGAGATAGTCCTCACCACCTCCTGTTGATTGGATGACTAGTTTCAGACTCTTCATACCAAGAATAGGAATGTGATCACTACCTGTCAAAAATAGCCGACATTGTTTTTTCTTTTCCAATGGTAATTCGTGAAATACTTCCCAAAATTTTTATTGTAAGATGTTCTGTCCAATATTCCCCTTTGTATTCTGTATTCTTTTCCAATTCCTTCCAGTCATAATTTGTATTTCCAATAACCATTGCTTGTAGTTCATTAGGCTGGAAGAGCAGAAGGACTTTTCCTCCACAGACCTTATGAAAGCCTGCATGAAAAGCATCAAATAAGGAAGCCACTGATTTATTGAATATATAATCCACATAAGCATCCACATTCTTTTGTTTTGTTTATATTTCTCCTTTTTTTAGTTTAAAGTCTGTGTGAATGTATGTGTGAAGGTTTGATTTGACTTTTTTTTTCCTCTTTTCCATTTTGTGTTGGATGTGTGTATGTGTGTGTGTGTGTGTGTGTGTTTAATTGTTTTTTGCATTGGTTTCTGCTTTTGTATTTCTGTGTTTTTAAGTTTTTGTCTGTCTTCTTTCATTCTACTTTTCTTTGTTTTCCTCATTACTGTTACTGTATCTTGAACTCAGGGAGTACACACATGTACCCACTTCATCATCACGTAGAATGATGGCGGGGAGTGGATCTCAGGGAACTCATACCACAATAATGGTGACTTGTAAGTAGTTTCTGAATCCTAGCTCACCATCCTCTACCTTATTCAACTCTCAAAACTACAAGAGACAACAAAGCTTCCTTCCCGCAGTTCTGTTTCAAAACAGAACAAATTCAGAACTCTGATAAAGGAAGAATAGAGGGTTGAGCAAACATCAGAAGTAACTGCCTCTTCCACTGCCACTGAATAACAGAACTAAAGAGGAAAAACAAGAGATCTGTCACAAATGAGTAATAATCAACAGAAGAGCACAGGCAATTCCCAATGTAACAAAGAGAAAAGGCCTGAAAAATCAGACCTCAGAACCCAAACAATGGAAGTCACCAATGACTGACTCCAGAATACAACAGGAATTAGGGAATGGATAGAAAGAGTGACTAAGACTCAAGAAAGAAAAAATGCAACACTGAAAGAACTTGTAACAAGATTCTGGCCATAAAAAAATTCATCCAGGAAATAAATAACAAGATGACAAGCATGGAATGTAGAATTAATCAATCAGGAGAAAGAATCACAGAACTTGAAGACCAAAACATGGAATTAGCCCAATCTGTAAAAAACATAGAAAGAAAACTCAGAAGAAAAGAACAAAGCCTCCAAGAGATGTGTGATTATACCAAGAGACCAAAACTATGCCTGACAAGTATCCCAGAAGAAGAAAAGAAAATGGAGAACACTTGGAGCAAGTATTCTAGAAGGTTATCCAAGAAGAGTTTTCCAATCTCACCAGAGATATTATCATCCAAACACAAGAGACACAGAGAAACCCCATAAGACATCATATGAGAAAACCAACTCCTATACAGATAGTAATTCACCTACAAAAACTAGGTACAAAAGAAAAATTCTAAAGGCAGCAAGAGAGAAAGGTCAGAATACCTACTGGGAAAACCAATCAGAATAGCAGCAGATCTATTGGCAGAAACACTACAAGCTAAAAGGGATTGGAGTCCAATATTCAAAGTCCTCAAATATAAACGATTTCAACCTAGAATTTCCTACCAAGTCAAACCCAGCTTCATCAATGATGGAGAATTAAAATCCTTCCCAGACATCCAATCCCTAAGAGATTATGCAGCTTCCAGACCAGCTCTACAGGAGACACTTACAAAAGTATTAGACACAGAAGAAGGAACAAAAACAATGACCATGCACTTCGCAAGAGAACAGGCAAACACAGAATTAACAGAGAATACATTACAACAGCAAACTTGAAAAAAACACACATACATCAAACCCCCAAACCAAAAGAAAACAAGCAAACAAGAAAAAACTTAATAAGAACCCCATGACAGGGATGAACTATCACATTCAATAATCAACCTGAACATGAATGGACTAAATGCATCACTGAAAAGACACAGAAGAGCAAACTGGATAAAAAGCCATGGCCCAATAATTTGCTGCATCCACGAAACTCATCTCACTACAAGTGATGCACACAGACTCATATTTAAAGGATGGAAAACAAATTTCCAGGTGAATGGATCACAAAAGAAGGCAGGAGTTGTGATCTTAATATCACAAAACAACTTTTAAGCTATAACCAATATAAAAAGAAATGAAAGAACACTACATAATGATAAAAAGTTCAATCCATTAACAAGAAATATGTGTCCTAAACATATATGCACCCAACATAGGAGCACCAGCATATATAAAGCAACTACTGAGTAAACTAAAAAAAGATATTGACACTAACAGTATTATAGCTGGGAACTTAAATACCCCACTAACAATGCTAGATAGATCATCAAGACAAAAGATCAGCAAAGAGATCTAGAACCTCAACTTGACACTTGACCAAACAGAGCTAATAGATACCTACAGAACACTCCACCCAACAGCCACAGAATATACATTCTACTCATCACCACATTGAATGTACTCCAAATCAATCACATCCTAGGCCATGAATCAAGCATAAACAAATTTCATAAGTTTGAAATACTACCATGCACTTTCTCAGATCACAGTGGAATAAAATTAAATATCAACACCAACAAAATTCCCCCAAAACTCACAAAGACATGGACACTAAACAACATGATGCTGAATGACTACTGGGTCAACACAGAAATCAAAACAGAGATTAAAAGATTCCTGGAAACAAATGAAAATGAAGAAACATGTTACCAAAACTTCTGGGATGCCATGAAATCAGTTCTAAGAGGGGAATTTATATATCTCTACAAACACACATCAAGAAAATGGAAAGATCATAAGTTAACAGCCTCACAGATCACCTAAGGGAGCTGGAAAGACAAGACCAAAGCCCCAACTTTAGCGGAAGAATTCAGATCACCAAAGTAAAAGCCCAAATAAGGGACACAGAAGACAGAAATATCATAGAAAAAAAGTCAACAAAACAAAAACCTGGTTCTTTCAAAGAATACACAAGATTGATGGACCCCTAGCCATACTGGCCAAGTAAAAAAGAAAAGGCCAAAATAAACACAATCAGAAGTGCAAAAGACCAAATCACAACTGACCCTGAAGAAATACAAAAGATTATCAGAGACTACTATGCATACCTGTACAGAAACAAACTTGATAACCTAAAGAAGATGGAGAACTTTCTGACATCACACAACCTCCCAAGGTTGAAATAAGAACATTGAGACACCTAAGAGACCAAAAACAACCCAGGAAATTGACTCTGTCATAAGAAAACTACCTTAAAAAAAGCCCCGGACCAGCAGAATTCTACAAAACAAACAAGGAGGTGCTGATACCAATCCTATTGAAAGTATTCCAGGAAATTGAGGAAGATGGAATTCTCCCAAAATCATTTTACAAAGCTAACATCACATAGATACCCAAATCAGGTAAAGATTCAACAAAAAAAGAGAACTACAGGCCAATATCCCTATTTAACATAGATGCAAAAATTCTCAACAAGATTCTAGCAAATTGGATCCAGCAACACATCTCAAAAATCATCCACCATGATGAAGTAGGCTTCATCCCCAGGATGCAGGGCTGGTTCAACATCTGCAAGACCATAAGTGTAATTAAATAATCAACAGGTGTTAAAAACAAGAACCACGTGATTATATCATTAGATGCAGAAAAAGCCTTTGATGAAATCCAGCATCCCTTCTTGATAACAATCCTTGAACACCTAGGTATAGAAAGAACATACCTCAAAATAGTAAGTGCCCTCTATGATAAACCCAGAGCCTGTAATTGCTAAATGGACAGAAACTAGAAGCATTTCTCCTGAAAAACAGAACAAAGCAAGGCTGCCCAATCTTACCCCTCTTTTTCAACATTGTGTTGGAAGTCCTAACAGTAGCAATTAGACAAGAGAAGGGAATCAGGGGTATTCACCTAGGAAAAGAAGAAGTTAAGTTATCCCTCTTTGCTGATGATAATATGATCCTATACCTCGAAAATCCAAGAGAATCTGTCAAAAACCTCCTTGCACTGATAGAGGACTTTGGCAAAGACTTGGGGTACAAAATAATGCACAAAAGACAGTCTCATTCTTATACACCAACAACAAATAGGCAGAGAACCAAATAAAAAGCACAATCCTATTCATGACAATGACAAAAAAAGAAAAGAAAAGAAAAGAAATATCTTGGCATCTTCCTAACCAGAGAAGTGGAAGACTTTTACAATGAAAACTACAAAACACTGCTCAGAGAAATCTGAGAAGACATAAACAAATGGAAAAATATTGCATGCTCATGGATAGGAAGAATTAGCATTGTTAAGATGTTCATCCTACCGAAGACAATCTGTAGATTCCATGCAATACCCATTAAATTACCAACATCATTCTTCTCAGACTTGGAAATGACAATACAGAAATTCATATGGAAGACACAAACAACCATGAATAGCCAAAATAATCCTTAGCAAAAGAAACAAAGTGGGAGATATCACTCTTCCAGACTTTAAACTTTATTGTAAGGCTAAAATAATCAAAACAGTCTGGTACAAGAACAGGCATATGAATCAATAGAACAGGATAGAGATTCCAGAAGCAAAACTTCAATTCCTCAAACAACTTGCCTTTGACAAAGCCTCCACCAGCAACCACTGAGGAGAGGAGAACCTATTCAGTAAATGGTGCTGGGAAAACTGGTTAACCACATGCAGAAGTTTGAAACAGGACCCCCTAACTGTCATCATACACAAAAGTCAAATCTAAATGAATTAAAGCCCTAAATGTAAAACATTAAACTATAAGAATCTTAGAAAATGCAGGAAATCAATGTGATGTTAGCTTCGTAAAATGATTTGGGGAGAGTGCCATCTTTCTCAAACGCCTGGAATACCTTCAGTAGGATTGGTATAAGCTCTTCCTTAAATGTCTTGTAAAATTCTGCTGGAAAGCCATCTGGTCCAGGACTTTCTTTTGTAGGTAGTTTTCTTATTACGTAGTCAATTTCCTTGATTGTTACTGGTCTATTTAGGGTCTCAATTTCTTCTTGTTTCAACCTAGTCAGGTTGTGTGATGACAGAAAGTCCTCCATTTCCTTAAGGTTTTCAAGTTTGTTTCCATACAAGTGTATATAGTAGTCTCTAATGATCTTTTGTATTTCTTCAGGGTCAGATGTGACTTCATCTTTTGTGTTTCTGATTGTGTTTATTTGGGCTTTTTCTCTCTTTTTCTTGGTCAGTCTAGCTAGGGGACCATCGATCTTGTTTATCCTTTCGAAGAACCAGCTTTTTGTTTCATTGATTTTCAAGACCCAACAAAGAAAGAGAACTTCAGGCCAATATCTTTGATGAACATAGATGCTAAAATTCTCAACAAGATCCTGGCGAACCGGATTCAACAACACATCTCAAAAATCATCCATCATGACCAAGTGGGCTTCATCCCTGGGATGCAAGGCTGGTTCAACATTCATAAAACCATAAGTGTAATTAGATACAACAAAAGATGTCAAAATAAAAACCACATGATTACATCATTAGATGCAGAAAAAGCTTTTGATAAAATCCAGCACCCCTTCTTGATAAAAACCCTTGAACAGCTAGGCATATGGGGAACATACCTCAAAATAGTAAAAGCCATCTACGAGAAACCCACAGCCAGCAAACTCTTAAATGGACAAAAACTGGAACCATTTCCCCTGAAAACTGGAACAAGGATGCCCACTCTCACCCCTTTTGTTCAATATAGTATTGGAAGTCCTGGCTAGAGCAATCAGAGAAGAGAAGGCAATCAGGGGTATTCAAATAGGAAAAGAGAAAGTCAAACTATCTCTCTTTGCAGATGACATGATCGTGTACCATGAAAACCCAAGAGAATCTGTCAAAAACCTCCTTACACTGATAAAGGACTTTGGCAAAGTCTCAGGATATAAAATAAATGTGCAAAAAACAATCGCATTTCTTTACGTCAATAATAAACAAACAGAAACCCAAATAAAAAGTACAATTTCATTCACAATAGCCACAAAAAAAATGAAATACATTGGCATCTTCCTAACCAGAAACGTGAAAGACCTTTACAATGAAAACTACAAAACTCTGCTCAAAGAAATCAAAGATGACACAAACAAGTGGAAAAATATCCCATGCTTATGGATTGGAAGAATCAACATTGTGAAGATGTCCATCTTACCTAAGGCAATCTACAGATTCAATGCAATACCCATCAAATTACCAGCAACATTCTTCTCAGAGCTAGAAAAAACAATACAGGAATTCATATGGAAACACAAATGACCAAGAATAGCCAGAACAATCCTCAGCCAAAAAAACAAAACAGGTGGTATCACATTACCAGACTACAAACTTTACTATAAAGCTACAATCATCAAAACAGCTTGGTATTGGTATAGGAACAGGCATATAGACCAATGGAATAGAATTGAGATTCCAGAGGCAAGACCTCAATTTCTCAACCAACTCATCTTTGACAAAGCCTCCACCACCTACCACTGGGGAGAGGAGAACTATTCAGTAAATGGTACTGGGAAAACTGGCTGACCACACACAGAAGATTGAAACAGGACCTCTATCTATCCCCATATACAAAAATTAACTCCAAATGGATCAGAGACCTAAATGTAAAACCTCAAACCATAAGAACCTTAGAAAATTAAGGACATTGCTTCTTGGAAATAAATTGGAACTGTCATCCAATTCCTGAACAAAACCCAAAACCCATAGGCCATAAGAGATAAGATAGACAAGTGGGACCTCATTAAACTGACAAGCTTCTGCAAAGCCAAAGAAACCATCAAGAGAGCAGGGAGACAGCCTACAGACTGGGAAAAAGTATTTGTCAACTCCAGGTCTGACAAAGGCTTAACATCTTGGATTTACAAGGAACTCAAACATGCTGAAAAGACAAAAATAAACAACCCCATTATAAAATGGGCAAAAGATATGAACAGACACTTCTCAAAGGAAGACATCCGAGCAGCCAACAGACACATGAATAAATGTTCAACCTCACTAATCATCAGGGAGATGTAAATCAAAACCACACTGAGATACCACCTAACTCCCGTCAGAATGGCAATTATCAATAACTCAAAAAATAATAGTTGCTGGAGAGGGTGTGGCGAAAAGGGAACACTTCTACACTGTTGGTGGGAGTGCAAACTAATGCAACCTCTGTGGATAACAGTATGGCGATTCCTAAAAGCTCTAAATATTGACCTCCCATATGACTCTGCAATCACACTACAGGGAATATACCCTGAAGAACTGAAATCACTCTATAAAAAAGATACCTGCACACGTATGTTTACCGCAGCATTGTTCACAATAGCAAGGACCTGGAAGCAACCATGCTGTCCATCAAAAGAGGAATGGATTAAAAAAATGTGGTACATATACACGATGGAATACTATGTAGCCATAAAAAAGAACAAAATCATGAATTTTGCAGCACTCTGGATGGAACTAGAGTCTATAATACTGAGTGATATCTCACAGAAACAAAGATCTGAGTATCACATGTTCTCACTCATATAGTGGACCTTGAACATCCAACATAATACTATAAGAAAATGACTGACAGTGGTGGGAAACTATGGGGGGGAGGGGAAGGGAAATGGGATTAATGGTAGTAAATATCTGTCTGGGGATGGGGAGACACCTCTTATTAACAAGGGTGCCTGAACGAAGCATATTTGTATACCTAGCCCTTAACTGTACCCCACAATATCATAATAAAAAATATTGATTAAAAAAAAAGAAAATGCAGGAGATACCCTTACAGAAATTAGGGGAAGCAACCAATTCCTGAACAAAACCCTGGATGTCCTTACCATAAGAGATAAGATAGACAAATGAGACCTCATTAAACTGGAAAGCTTCTGTAAAGCAAAAGAAACTATTAAGAGAGCAAAGAAACAGTCCACAGAATGGGAAAAAATATTTGTCAACTATATATCTGACAAAGGCCTAACATCCAGGATCTACAAGGAACTCAAATGTGCTGAAAGGAGAAAAATAAACAGCCCCATTAAAAAGTGAGCAAAAGACATTAATAGACAATTCTCAAAAAAAGATATATGGGCAGCCAATAGACACATAAAAAAGGGCTCAGCTTCACTAATCATCAGAGAAATGTAAATTAAAACCACATTTAGATACCATCTAACTCCAGTAAGAATGGCCATTATCAGTAAAACAAACAACAGATACTGGCGAGGATGTGGAAAAAAGGGAATGCTTCTACACTGCTGGTGGGAATGCAAACTAGTTCACTCTCTATGGGAAAAAAACAGTGTGCTGATTTCTAAAAAAAACTAGAAATGGACATTCTATGTGACCCAGCAATCCCCCTACTGGAAATATACCAAGAGGAGCTCAAATCATTTTACAAAAAAGATACCTGCACACACATGTTTTTTGCAGCACTATTCACAATAGCAAAAACATGGAACCAACCATACTGCCCACTGAAATTGAACTGGATTAAAAAAATATAATACACAGTGGAATATCATATAGCCATAAAGAAGGACAAACATAAGAACTTCGCAGCAACCTGGATGAATTTAGAGTCTATCATAGTGATTTATCACAGAAACAAAGAACAGAGTACAACATGTTCTCACCCATAAGTGGACCCTGAACATTTTCCATAGTACTATAAGAAAGGGATTGGCAGCAGCAGGATGCTGCCAGGGTGGGAGTAGGTGGGAATACAACATCAATAAGGATACCTAATCTCAAACCAGGCAAAGTGGGGACCAAAGGGAGGCCCAAACTTTACCTGTACGATGTCCACTTATATACCTAATCCTGAATTGTACCTCACATCTTAAAATATATTTATATATGTATATTATATATATATATATGTATATATAAAGAACTTTGCCCTTCCACTTGCCAATGTGTTTACTTCTGTCCATCTCCCAAAGACATGTCTGTAAATTTCCTTTGACATGACTGAGCCCTAAAGATAGGATTCCCCTTCTCTTTCCTGTTTTATTAAGCACAGGGACATATTCTTCCTTCTCTTAGATGATGAGTATCTGTTAGTTTCTTCAGAATGTTTCTTTCTTTCCTTTTTTTTTTTTTGGCGCCCTGCTGCCACCTGATCTACTTCATCATCCCCCATTTGCTGAAAAAACATCAGTGAACATATTCCATGAAAAACATAATTCAACCATGCAAAATCAAATACCAAATTTTGGTGAATAATTTATCAAAAGAAATTCAAAATTTGTGCTCTGAAAATTGCACATTATATCATACAACATTTAATTATTGGAATAATTAAAGTAGATGTAAATAAACAGTAAGTCTCTCCATGTTTATGAGTTGGAAGACTTGTTATCATTAAGTTGGTAATACTCCCTTAATTGAGCTATAGATGCAACACATTCCCTATCAAAATCCAAGCTGGTATATTTTTGTAGATATTAGCTAAGTGAGCCTGAAATTTATATAGAAATACAATGGACCCCCAATATCAAAAAAGAAAAATAAATCTTCAAAAAATTGTCAACAGTTGTAGATTTCAAAACTTATTGCAAAGCTACAATAATCTAGATAGTGTGGTACTGGCATAGGTGTGACATATAGATCAATGGAACAAAACTGAAAGTCCAGATATAAACACTTAATTTGTAATCAATTGACTTCCCACATGGGTGTCAAAACTATTTAATGGGGGAAAGAAGAGTCTTTTCAACAAATGTTGCTGAGAAAATTGGGTATCCACATGCAAAAGAATGAATTTGGATCTTTTCCTTAAACTATCTAAAAAATTAGCCCAAAGCAAATCATAGACCTAAATGTAAGTAAACAAGAAATGCCAACTACAAACAGCCTTTTGTGATCAGAAAAGGCAAAAAAATATTCATGACAGCATTCATTCATTGTCAAGAACGAAATAAAATTTAACAATAGAAAAGAAGGGCAGCCCCCTGGGATCCCCTCTCACTGTGGGAGCTTTTCTGTCCTCTTAATAAATTCTTCTAAAAAAAAAAAAGAAAGAAAGAAAAAGAAAAGAAAAAAGGGGAAGAGAAGTATAAAAAGAAAGTACAAAGTAACTTGGTAAATACTAGTAAATATTATCTGTAATGACAATAACTGTTAACAGATTACACTTGTCAGTTAATATTGCCAGGATGACATTTAAAAAATTTTAGCTATATGCTCTTTAAAGGAGATACATTTAAAACATGAGAACACAGAATGATTGAAAGTTAAATAATGAATATTTTATACAAAGCAAATACTAACCAAAACAAAGCTGAGTCTTCTCTGTCTCTAAATGACTTAACAACCTCTTCAGTTTCTTGTCTTGCAGAGTTGTTGGGTGGAATAATGTCATAACAAGACAATGGTTATGAATGACCTTGGGAAAGATGTGGAAGTATCAGAGTGTGCTGCAAAATCAAACTGGAGTTGAATTATAAGTAGAGGAATAGCAACCACCTGTTAGTTCCTAGGAAGAATAGCCAAGTCGTAGATACATTGAGTTCTAGTGCTGAGGTAAAAAATGGAGCCCATCCAATCAAATTCCTTCACTTTTCCGAGGGGGAAGTATAAACTGCCCAAGGTCCTTTGAGCGGTCAGGAGAAGGACCAGACTGGATGTGAGCTCAGGTGAAGCTCAGCACTTTTACCACATACTACTTCTACGTATTTGTGTTCCTGTAATTTGAATACAAACTACAACATGTTCTCTTGGGGGTGTCAATACAATTCAAAATATCAAACAACAAACATCAAAAGAAAGAAAGAAAGAAAAAGGAAAGAAAGAAAGAACGAAAGAAAGAAAGAAAGCTGAGGAAATTATATTGATATCAGACAAAGGATACTTTAATTAAAATGCATTGTTAGAATATAAAGACTCCCTAATATTATGACCCAAGTTTATGTCTCCAGAAACATTTAAAAATTGTACAGCTGTATTCTCCTTATAAAGTCGCCCCTAAAATAAAGCAAGGGCCGGGCATGGTGGTTCAAGCCTGTAATCCCAGCACTTTGGGAGGCTGAGGCAAAAGGATTGCCTGAGTCCAGGGGTTCGAGACAAGCCTGGGTAACTTGGTGAGATCTTGACTCTACAATAAATCAAAAAATTAGCCAGGCATGGTACTGCACACCTGTGGTTCCAGCTACTTGCACCGTTAAGGAGGAAAGATCACTTGAGCCCAGCAGGTTGAGGCTGCAGTGGCCGTGAGCTTGCCACTGCACTCCAGCCTGGGTGACAGAGTAAAACTCTGACTCAAAAAACAAACAAACAAAGAACAAAAATAAAAGCAAAACTATTGAGGGAGATTTAAAAACTTATCATTATTGTGGGAGATTTTATTTTATTTTATTTTTTAGATTAGAACATATAGTTCATTTAGCAAGTAAATTAGAGAGAGAGAGAGAGAGAGAGAGAAAGATTCAACTCTCCAAGGTAGGGGAGTAAGAAAACATGTGGCCACAGCTCAAAGAGCACATGGCCAGACCATAGCTTAGGAGAGCAATGGTCTGTGGGAGATTTTAAACACACCTCTCTCAATTATTAAATTGAACATGAATGATGAACATAAAATGAACATAAAGGAATAGTAAGCATATGAGTGAACAATAAAATTAAGAAGCTTGATTTATGGCCATTTATGGAAACCTATATCAACAATCAGAATATAAATTCTTCTCACATGTGCATGTAAAAACAAGCTACAATGTTCAAATAGTTTCACAGAGATTATACCCTCTAACCTAAATGAAATCAAATTAGAAGTCAATAGCAACAACAAAATTTATTCATACATTTTAAAACATTCTTCTAAATACATACTTAGAAAGTAATGATAAGGAAAATAATTCATATGAAAACTTTTTGTGGAAAGTGGACCTTAGAGGAAACTGTATAGCCTTAAGGGCTAATATTATGGGAAAAAAAGAGGCCTGAAATTTTAACTGTGTCCAACATAAGAAATTGGAAGAGGAACAGTAGAATACAACCAAAGCAAGTAGAAAGAAAGTGCTAATAAAGATAAAACAGAAATTAATGAAATAGGAAAAGAAACTGCAATAGAGAAAATCAACAAAATCAAAGCTTGGTCCTTTGAAAACACTAGCAACACAGACAAAGTTTTAGTAAAATTGATCAAGAGGAATGTAATCAACAAATAAATAATATTAGAATGAAAAAGAAGACATAACCATGAATCCAGCAAAGATTTTTAAAAGAGAAGGGAAACTACTATGAAAACTTCATATTAAATTTGAAAACTTATATAATATAGACAGATTTATAGAAAAATATAACTGCATATCTGGTGGAAATGATAGTCTTTTTAATAAGTCCACTAAATTACCGTAGGTGAAAAATGAACTTTAACCTTCACCTCATTCCATACACCAAAATTTATCTGAAAAGGGTCAGAAATCTAGAAGAAAACTTGAGACATATTCTTCATGACTTTGGGGTTGACAAAGATCTTTCAATGGGGTGCAAAAGAAATAATAATCGGAATTAATTAAATCAAGAACTTCTGTTCATCAAAAGACAGTATTTAGAGAGTGAAAAAGTAAACCAGAGACTCATAGAAGATATTCATAATATGAAACTCTCGTAAACAATAATCAAGTAAGACAAAGAAAAAAAGGAGAAAAGGTGTGCTGGGATATTGTAGTAAAATAAAAGAGAAACCAACCTAAAATAAGTGAAGTGAAAATCCATTTCTGCCAAAGAATTTGCCTCAGTAGGTAACACATAAATTCTGAATCACAGAATGGGGGAGCCTTTCCATGTTTCTAAAGATAGACATTCTTACATGAATTTGTCCAAACTGCTAAAGTTCCTTTCTTAATTGAAGTTTTATGTCAGTATTAATTTCTTCTGGGCTCTTTGGCAAAGTGGACATTGCTGTGACTTTCTGCAGAGAGAGTGCTGGTAAGGATTTCTCCTACAAGTGCATTTGTACCAGGTTTGGGACCAGCTCATCTTTGCTAAGGAGAGTGACATTGTCAAATGGAGAATCCAGTGGGTTGGGTGTAAAACCATCTCCTGCCATCTTCATAAGATTTTGCCAAAGAGCTAACAGTTGGACTTCAACCACTTTCCTTCTCCTCTACATGGACATCATGAATGACAGGCACATCTGGAAACAAAATTGAGAGGTGGAACTGTGAGATCATGTGTGAGAATCAGTCCCACAGCTGCACCTGTGAGCTGCTCAGTTTCTGGTGCGTTATTTATTTCATAAAACAGGAAGATATACCAGGGGGAAATCTCAGACCTGAAAAGTTCAGTCAGGACACACATAGCACAATAAAAGCACCTCTTATTTCCCAGTTCCATGAACGCGTATTGAAACCAAGTAAGGCAGTAAAACTAATAAACAGATATTCACAGATCCCTGGCACTCGGGACTTAATGTTGCCTTGATGCTCTTTGCATGTTCATGAACTGAATGTCTCACGGGATGCCATGATTTCTGAAATTTGCATATAATATACATGCTTTTCTCAGCTAGAAGGCTGACAACATGGGTAGCTTCAACCACCTTCTTCTCTATATCAATATTCCTGAGAAAATAGAGGCAGCCATTAGGGCTGAACGTTCTCTACGCACACCATCACCACAAATTCCTTCTAATACATGATTCTCTTCATCTGTGTTTTCTGTCTCAGAAAAGAGGATTTCTTTGCGCTCCAATTCTGATGCCTCCGCTTAAATTTATCCTCCTCTGTGCGAGGCGCCATGTCAAGAGCAGGGAATCAACAGTGAACAGCACAGAGAGAAACCTTCTCCTCCTTCATGGAGCTCATATTCTCATGGGGAAGTCAGAGTAAGAGCACAGTGAGCAAGGGAAGTAGGCAGAGTTGGGTTTGTGTTCAGGAAGACGTCTGCAGGCCTGTAGGACACAACAGCAGAGGGAACTCCTGGGTCACTGCTGGTTGGGCAGGGCCTTCTGCAAAGCCTGTTTTGGGCAGAGTCTGGAGGAGGAAACAAAGTCTTCTGTGCAGATGCAGAGGGAAAATTCTGGACTGCGGCAAGTTCCCTCACCACAGGGTGGAGGGCAGAGGCAGAGAGTCAAGAGGAGACCAACAGAACCCTTATGAGTGTGGGGTCAGGCTATGTAGAGACTTGCAGACCAGAATTGACAGCTCAGCATGGATTGAGTGCTTAGGAAAGTTGAGCAATTTTCAGGATGGACATGACAGGCTGTGGTTTACGTGCCAACATAAACACCTGGCTGCAGGATTAGAGATTATGGGTTAGACAGTGGCGAGAAAGGAAAACACGGAGATAGCATAGTAGTATAGTGATTGATCATAGCAGAGTGGAATAGAGGGATAGATAGAAATGCTGAATTCAGAAATTTTTATAATGTGTAGACATGAGAAGAAAAGGAAAGATAGAAAAAAAATGCTAGGGATTCACCAATAGGAAAAAGAAGTAAGGAGATGATTGTGAAGAATGGAAATCCTAGCAAGTTTCCACGAAGAAAGGAGTGATCACCTGTGTCAAATTTTGCTGAGAAATTAATGGCAGAGTAACGATTTCAAGGCTTAAATTGTTGACCTCGGCACAAATAGTTTTAGTGAAGGAGAGGAGGCAGAAGTCCAATTGTACCCGGCACAATATGGAAAGAAGGTGAGGACAGGCAAAGGCATAGCATGAAGAGAAGGTGTGTACAGCCATACTTAGTATTTTCCTTTGAAGTGGCAGAAACCCCAAGATGGGACTCTTCCTTGTCCTTCTAGTTTCATTGACAACAAGGCCATAGTCTTCCTTCTCTTAGATGAGTAACTCTTGAGTTTCCAGGAATGTTTACATTTGAGCATAAGAGCACAGTGAGCAAGGGAAGTAGGCAGAGTTGGGTTTGTGTTCAGGAAGAAGTCTGCAGGCCTGTAGGACACAACGGCAGAGGGAACTCCTGGGTCACTGCTGGTTGGGCAGGGCCTTCTGCAAAGCCTGTTTTGGGCAGAGTCTGGAGGAGGAAACAAAGTCTTCTGTGCAGATGCAGAGGGAAAATTCCGGACTGCGGCAAGTTCCCTCACCACAGGGTGAGGTTCCCTCACCACAGGTCCTACAGCAACCTTCTCTGTCATCAGTCATCATTTCCTGGAAAACCTCAGTGAACATATTCCATTCATAACAAAAGTACAACAATCACAAAATTGGCAAAAGTCTGCATATATGTGTACAACCAAGAATTTGAATCATTCATTTGAGTGTTAGTTACAGGCTAGATTTACCATGCCCCAACAAACACTCTGTTCTCAGGAAAGCCAGATTAAGTTCCATCCACTCCAAGTGAAAAAAGAAGGAAGCTAACAAAGTGTTTTCCAAAGCCAAACATGGTATAGCCAAAATTATCAGAAAGCTTGGAGAATGAGCAGTTTTCATCATCCAAGTGTGGAAAAAATATGATATCACTTTGAAGAATTAGAAAGCAATTTGTATCCACCCTTATTAGGAGAAATATTTTTTTGCCCTCTTTTTAGGAGACCAATATAAACCTTAAAATAATATCTGGCAAGGACATTGGAAGATAGAAAGACTAAGAGCCAAGGTCTATTTTGAGTGTAAACACAAAAATCCTAAACAAAAGGGTAGCAGATAAAATGTGATAGTACTTAAGAAGAATACACATTAGTCGCGATGGAGTATATTGCAGTATATTTCATGATAAATGCTATTAACAACTTGCAATAGAAAGCAACTTCTTTAATCTGATAAAGCACATCTGAAAAAAGAAATATAGCAAATGTCATACTTCATAGTGAAACAGCAAATATTTTCTCCAAGAGTTTGGAAACAAGACAAGGATGTTCACTATTTACTCAACAATTTACTGGAGGTTCTAAAAAGTGCAGTAGTACCAAGAAAATATAATAGGTATAAAATTTGGAATAAAAGAAGTTATTAGTCACAGATGACTGTTCTTTACATAGAATATGCCAAAGAATATAAAATCATAAGAGTTAAGTACATTTAGTTAAGTTACTAATAGCAACAAATAATTTGAATATGAAATGTTATATGTCATTGAAAATCGTATCAAAATTATCAGATACTTAGGAGTAATTCTAATGAAACTTAAACGCCACACAAAAATTATAAAACAACACGGAGAGAAATCAAAGAACTCAGTAAGAGAAGAGGAATATTCTTTTCATAGTTTGGAAGATTCGTTATTAAGAGGCTTTAGGAGGGAGTGATGTGCACAGGGAGGTGTCTCACCGGAAGCACTCAGAGACGTGACTGCCCAAGGAGATGCAAGGAGAGCTCCTGGCCACCGAGTGCTGCTGGCCATGGTGCCCTGCCATGTGTGTGCGGGAAGCTGTGTGTGCGGGGCCAGATCCTGGAGTCCAGAAGCCTAGAGCCTGGCAAGACCGGCAATGACAGTCTTGTCTCTGGCGCCCTCTACAGGCGATCTTCAGTGACAACTGCCACAACAAAATAGTTACAGAAACCTCGAGCCTTTTCAAAATTGGACAAAAAGGGTGAATTTGGAGCTAACAGGCAATAAGTCGATGATAACTGGCACCCTATATGAGCAGGAAAAGAAGGAATTTATGTCATCATCAGAATTGATGCAGAAAACAAATATGATAAAATAATAGCTATTCATGAGAAAAATTAAAAGGATATAAGAAAGATCTCCATTAGAAATTCACAGCCTGTAATCCCGTGCCGTTGGGAGGCTGAGGTGAGTGGATTGCCTGAGCCCACGGGTTCGAGACCCGCCTGGGCAGGCGAGACCTCATCACTACAATAAATAAAAAAGTTAGCCGGGCATGGTAGTGCGTGCCTGTAATTCCGGCTACTCGGAAGGCTGAGGCGGAAGGATCGCCGGAGCCCAGCAGGTCGAGGCTGCGGTGGCCGGGAGCGGCCACTGCACTCCAGTCTGGGCGACAGAGTGAGACTCCAACTCAAAAAACAAAAAAAGTTTATTTTGACAATATGTACCAAAGTTCTTATTGCTTTTATGGGGCAGGAGTGGATTTTCAGAGGTCCTTACTTCACCAATTCAAAAGTGCCTCTTTATATCTGCTACATTTTATTTTATTTTTGAATTGGAGTCTCACTCCATTGCCCAGGCTGGAGTGCAGTGGCATGCTCACAGCCACCCCAGTGTGGAGTCGCTGGGCTCAGGTGATCTTTCCGCCTCAGCTTTTCAAGTAGCTGGAACTGCAGGCGCACACTACCATGCCCAGCTAATTTTTAGATTTATTGTAGAGACGAGGTCTCGCCAAGTTCCCCTGGATGTTCTCGAACCCTGGGCTCAGGCAATCCCCTCACTTCAGCCTCCCAGAGTGCTGGGATTACAAGCTTGAGCCACCGTGCCTGGCCTATATGCTAAATTTTAAACGAAGTATAAATCCAAATCCTTTGACTATAAATTATTTATACTGCTTCTCTTTTTGTTACGGGAAAAAGTAAATAAAAGCAATGCCCGCACATTCTGAGAAACTACTATAAACAAGTCCTGAAGTATTGCTTCTTTAGTCAACTGATTATAGTGAAATCCCTGATATAGGTTCAGATTCAGGGTGCATATTAGCTTCTTATTATCTCAAATTTTATGGCTCAAAGCAAATTATCCCAAATTTAGTGGCTTAAAATAATACCCATTTATTATTCATTATCTCACAGTTCTGTAGCTCAGAAGTCTGGTCTGATGTTGATTTGGTTTTCTTATGCCGGTCTTTTTTTTTTTTTTTTTTTTGAATCGAAGTCTCACTCTGTTGACCAGGCTGGAGTGCAGTGGCACGCTCACGGTCACTGCAGCCTTTACCTGCTGGGCTCAGGCAATCTTTCTGCCCCAGCCTTGCAAGTAGCTGAATACAGGTGTGTGCCACCATGCACAGCTAATTTTTTGACTTATTGTAGAGACAAGGTCTCTCCAAGTTGTCCAGATTGGTCCTGAACCCCTGGGCTCAGGCAGTCCTCTCACCTCCCACGCAAATCGCTGGGATTACAGGCTGAGTCATTGCGCCTGGCTGGTTCTCTTACTCAGGTCTTAAAAGGCCAAATCAAAATTCTGGCTAAGATGTGTTTTCATATAGGAAGTCTGAGGTGAAATATATTTTCAAATTAATTTAGATTGTTGGCAGAATCCGATTCCTTGCCATGCAGGACTGAAGTCCTTGATTCTTGCTAGCTGTGAGTTGGGGCTCACTCTGAACTCATAGAGACAATTAGCAAGTCTTTTCATGTGGCTCCTTCTCATCTTCAAACTAGCAATGGCACATCAAATTCTTGTGCTTCCTAATTCTCTCATCCTCTTGTGCTACCAGTTGGAGAAAATGCTTTACTTTTAAAGGGCTCATGTGTGTAGATCAGACTCACTGGGAGAATTTTTTTATATTAAAATCAAATGACTATGAGCTTAATTACATCTGCAAAATTATTTTTTCCTGTAGTATAGTCATGAGAATAACACCAGAGGGTAAAGATCCCAGGAATTGCCTTAAAATTCTTCCAAACATAGAGATAATTTAGTGTAGCAAAAGTTGGGGCCATACATTTTGGGCCACTTTCTCATGCAAAGTACGTATGGCTCCAAAACGCATTTGAATGTGATTTTTATATATATCTTTCATTTGATAATGGAGTGTTTTTCTGTGTGTACATATCACTGTGACTTGGTAAGTCAGAAAACACCCAGGTTAGGACAGGCAGTTCAAGTGGCATGGTAATGTTGTGTTCCATGGTCAAGGGCTCAGTCTCTACTAAGGCCCAGTAGTAAGTAAAATGTTTCTTGAAAAAACCAGAATGATGTTTATGCTTGCAGGAAGTTAGTGATAGTGGGCCTGGGGACCTGTAATCATGAAACAATTTGATTAATTTCCTTTACCAATGCACCATCAACCTAGTAAAGGGCTTCAGACTTCCTTGGGTAAGAATGGGAAAATGAGTTACCTATATACAATTTTTCAGTGTAGAAGGATTTTTCCTTAAAAATCCTCCCCTTTATACACAAGATTTTTGGATTGTTAATCAAGGGAAGTTTGGGATTTGATTGATTCAGGGACCCTTAATGATAACAGGAGTAAGGAGAGTATGTCGAAATGCAGAAGATCCTGTAGAGCACCTCTTAGAACTCCCAAGTCCAGTGATTAAAGTCAATGGAAAGCTGGGCTCGGGGCTCAGCCTGTAATCCCATGCCTTTGGGAGGCTGAGGTGAGTGGATTGCCTGAGCCCGCGGGTTCGAGACCCACCTGGGCAGTGAGACCTCATCTCTACAATAAATCAAAAAATCAGCCGGGCGTGGTAGCGCATGCCTGTAATTCCGGCCACTTGGAAGGCTGAGGCGGAAGGATCGCCGGAGCCCAGCAGGTCGAGCCTGCGGTGGCCGGGAGCGGCCACTGCACTCCAGTCTGGGCAACAGAGTGAGACTCCAACTCAAAAAAAAAAAAAGTCAATGGAAATGACAACAACCTTATTTATCCAGGACTGCTTGGTCATAAACCTCAGGAATGAAGGTTTGAGTTACTCAACCAGGAAAGGGACTGTCTCCAGGGAAAGTGTTTGCTGAGGGCAGAGAGTATGGAATGGGTAGTTAAAAAAGTGACCACATGACCATATGCAGAAACAAGTCTATAATAATAGCAAATATTATTTCCTTATCTTGATATTAATCTGTTTTCATAAATATGAATCAAATAATTTTGGTTTTGACCGCTCTCATCCTTTAACGGCTAATGTAAAATATACTAACCAAGAGTTAACTTTATTTGCAGTATTTAAGATACAAGATATTAAACAGAGGGCAACAATACCTAAAGACAAAATTGGACTTTGTATCCTGTTCAGAAAAAAGATGGACATGTTATCAAGTGTAAGCAGGGACATTTGTCTCATGCTATGCAGAAATATAACTTTGTTATTGTGTATATTTAAAGATTAGGTATGGTTTAAGGAGATATGCATGGGTACCAAGATGACAGAACCTACCTCTTGTAATGTGTCAACTTGGCTAGGTGAATTCATTACAGGGAATTCACTTTCCTATATGTTTCCAGTTAGGGATATCACAGGGAGCTACTTGGGAGATTAGAGAATGTGGTGGAGGAGAAACAGCAATCATTTTGTACCTCACACCCATTGTTGCTGATCTGCTGATTAGCCTTTTGATATGAAGCAACAGCTGGGCCTACTCCTCTACCTTCCACTGGGGATTTAACTTCTCTATCTTGAGGACAAGGTGTTGGTGTTTAGCTCTATTAGGCAGGGTTCTGGATTCTACAGAGTACTCTTATCCCCAAGGTCAGAGAGAACAAGAATAGAGACTTATTTGTCTGCCCTCATGGAGCTCCAGATCATGTTTGTGGGCTTTTGCCTGTTTTTTTTCTTATAGAGATTTCTTAATCACATTCCACAATAATCTCAATTTTTTGTAACAGCAGCAGCAGCAACAATATATCTCAGATGAATTTTGTTATACCCAAAATCTCTGTTGCAAATTCTTTCAGTGTTCCATCTTGTCTTTCTTAAGTCGTATTCACTCTTTCCATCCATTCCCTAATCTCTGTTGTCTTCTGGGGTCAGTCATTGATGACTTCCATTGTTTGAGCTCTGAGGTCTGATTTTTTCAGGCGTTTTCTCTTTGTAACACTGGGAATTACCTGTGCTCCTCTGTTGATTTTTCCTCACTGTGACAGATCTCTCTCTTTTCTCTTGACTTCCATTACTTAGTGGCAGTGGCAGTGGGAGAGGCTTTCACTTGTGATGTTTGCTCAGCCCCCTATACTTTTCTGATCAGGGCTCTGAATTTGTTCTATTGTGAAATAGGGCTGTGGGTGGGAAGTTTTACTGTCTCTTGTAGTTTTGAGAGTTGAATAAGGTGGACTATGGGGAGCTAGGATTCAGAAACTACTTGCCACAATGTTCACTGATTGTGTTATGAGTTCCCTGAGACTCAATCCCCTCCACCACTCTACATGATGATGCAGTGGGTACATGTGTTTACCTCCTGAGTCGAAGATACAGTAACAGCAATGAGAACAGAAAGGTAGAATGAAATAAGACAGATATAAATTTGAAAAAAATAAAAAAAATAGAACAACAAAAGCAGAAACCAAAGCAAAGAATAACACACACACTCACACACACACACACACACACACACACACAAACTGGAAAAACAACAGAGCAAAACAAAACAAAAACAACAAAAAAACAAAAAAAGGGAATTCAAATTGAATCCTCACACATATATTCACACACATATTGAACTAAAAAAAGAGAAGAGCATAAAAGCAAAAACGAACAAAAAGAACTGAAAATGGAACACTCAATCATTCACATACACACATAAACAGAAAACAAAAGACAAGAAGAAAGAAAGAAAGGGAAAAAAGGAAGAAAGAAGAAAGGGGGAAAAAGGGTGGAGGGATGCAGATCAAACCCTCACATACACATTCATGCACAAAGGAAAAAAATATTTTAAAATATTAAAAAACAAACAAACAAAACAAAACCTGCCCTCTTGTGGCAGATCCTGAGGTAAGCCACTCTGTTATCTCCTGCAGAGCTTGGCTTCATTCACAATCTCCCCAGTGTCTAGCCCAGGGAAGGAGGAAGAGATGGTGGGGTTGGGTAGGACTTCAGTCCTCCCCTCCCACTTTCCTATGGTCAGGAGGATACCCTCTGGTGGGGAGGTGCAGGATTGCCTCTTTCTAAGGTACTGGTGGGGGAGGGGTGCCCCAATGAGGTTTATCCTGGAGTAGAGTCCTCCTAGTGCAGCTGACATCCAGGCTCTGCCTGGGTTCCTCCCTCTCAGCCGTGCCTCAGCCATGTGGGTCTGACATTCAGAGGATTGCTGGGGAAGAGGATGTTAGGTGAGTCCTGAACTTACTACTGACCTCTTTGGAGGTCTTTGTCGTCCTTTTCTGGCCACACCCTTTGTCCTTTGGCTGAATCAGGGTAGGGGGTGAGGCACCTGAGACTCAGAATTCATCCTGTCCTCCCGGAGTTTGTGCTTTCAGAATTCCCTCTGGGTCAGGATCAACCCCTGAGTAGTTAATCTGCCAGTCACAGAAATTGCGTCTGTTACTCCAGTGAACAAGCTAGAGCACTTTCCTGCCCCATTTTCAAGAGGTGGCAGGGTGCCTCTTTTGTCTTCTCCAGTGGGGCTCTACCTCTGGACCTCCTCGCTGTGCTTCCTCTACAGCCCTTGCTGCCAGTGTCTGGCCAGATACTGCAATGGTGCTCCTTTTGGACCAGCTATCCTTGTCCCTCTCCCTCCTGTGGGTGGTGTCCTCCCTTCAGCTCTCCACCCTGGAGCAGGTTGCAGCACTCTAGCTAGAAGTGCCCAGGGGTTGCAATGCCCGGATCCAGCTGCTGCCCCATGCTGTGGTCAGTGGTGCCTGAACCCCAATGCCCAGTGGGCCACCCTCCATCTGGGTGGTGCTGTCTGTGCAGCCTGAGCCTGAGGACTTCCCACAGGCACTGGCCAGCAACAGTATATCTCTTACTTTTTCTGTCTTCTTAGTTGAACTTTGATATAGGCAGGAATATTGACTAAATCAATATTAAGCCTCATTGTATCACCTGCTTCTAAAGTTTGTTAGTTTTTTCTCTGTGCTGATATATTGTAGATAGGTACTTTGGGGAATTCTTTTATAATATCCTTGTTGTTCAGGCCAACATTTTCAAACAAAGCACAAACAAATACCATTACTGGTAGTAAGTAATTTTTTAGAAAAATATGACTACATTTCATGATTTTCTATTCAGGAATTTGAATAGCCTGGGATGGGTAATAATTCTGCTCCACGTGGCATCAACTGGCATCAATCAATGGTATTTGGATGACAGCTGGACTGCTTGGCAAGCTTTATTGTTGTTATGAAATACACACACAATTTATCATTTTAACTGGTTTAAAGTGCACAATTTTCAATTAAGTACATTCACAATGTTGTGCAGTCATCACACAATTATCTAGTTCTAGAAATTTTTCACTATCTGAAAAGGAAACTCTGTACCCATTAGCAATCACTCCTCATTTCCCCCTCTTTCCAGCTCCCTGCAACCAGTAATCTGTTTCTGTAGATTTGGTCAAATATTAATATTTCATAAAAATGGGCTTGTAGTATGTGCCCTGTTTTCTGTCTTCTTTCACATAGCATAATGTTTCCAATGTTCATCCATGTTGTAGCATGTACTTCGTTCCCCTTTATGGTTGAGCATTACTCCATTGTATGTATATATCACATTCTGTGTATTCACGCATTAATGAACATTTGGGTCGTTTCCATCTTTTAGCTTTTGTGAATAATGTTACTATAAAGAATTGTGTGCAAGTTTTTGTTTGAACACCTGTTTCTCAATTCTTTGAGTACATACCTAGGAAATGAAATTGCTGAGTCATATGGCAATCCAATGTTCATTTTTGAAAAAAAATTTTCGCCGGGCTCGGTGGCTCAGCCTGTAATCCTGCGCCTTTGGGAGGCTGAAGTGAGCAGATTGCCTGAGCCCACGGGTTCGAGACCCGCCTGGGCAGGCGAGACCTCATCTCTACACTAAAATAAAAAAATCAGCCGGGCGTGGTAGCGCACGCCTGTAATTCCGGCTACTCGGAAGGCTGAGGCGGAAGGATCGCCGGAGCCCAGCAGTTAGAGGCTGCGGTGGCCGGGAGCGGCCACAGCACTCCAGTCTGGGCGACCGAGCGAGACTCGAACTCAAAAAAAAAAAAAAAAAGAAAAAAAAAGAAAAAATATTTTCCACAATGTTTGCACCATTTCACATTGTCAACAGCAGCATATGCGGGTTCCAATTTCTCCACATCCTCATCAACGCTTTTTTTCTCCATTTTAAAGATTGTAGCCATCCTAGTACATGTGAATTGCCATTTCATTGTGATTTTGACTTATGTATCCCTAATGACTTATGATGGTGGGCATCTTTTCATGCTCTTGTTGGTCAGTTGTTGGGAGTGGATGCGATGTAGGGAGCAGACGAGCACTATCACTGTAGCCTTCCTTGAGTAAAGGCCCCAAGCGAAGGCAAGGTCTCGCTTAATGGCCCCAAGCTCGTAGGCAAGGTCTTGCTTGGAAGCTCTGCATCCTAGCCAAAAGCAGGTTGTAAGGGATGCAGCCTGTTACACGTAATGGTATCTCTGATGCCCACATATCTGTGTGCACATAAATACAGATAAAGCCTTAGCTACAAGGTAACTGCGGAACAGCTCGCCTTTTAGGTAGCAACATAATTCCGTTATGGCTCCCTCACAGACCTTGAATCCCTTCCAAATTCCCTTGTGCTTGATTATAAAATAAACATGCCGAGCTAGTTCGGGGCCACTTCTCCAACAGAGGAAAGTGTCCCACTTGGCCCCAGCTTTTCTTTATGTCTCTGTGTCTGTGTCTTTCTTAATCTCTCACCGCTCTCTCTCGGGACCTCAAGGCAGCTGCGCGGGCCGCGGCAGTTATCTATCTTCACTAGAGAAATATCTGTTCAACTCCTTTGCCCATTATTTATTTTTTTGTTGCTGAGTTGAAAGAGTTCTTTCTATATTATAGATACTGGGCCCTTATCCGATGTATGTTTGTTTGTTGGTTGGTTTTTTCCTGGACCATAGTAATCTCAGCTTCTTTCAGATGTATGTTTTGCAAATATTTTCTCCCATCTTGTGGGTTGTCTTTTCACTCTCTTGATATGGTCCCTTGATGCACAAAGTTTTTTAATTTGATGAAATCAAACTGTTTATATTTTTATTTTGTTACTTGTGCTTTGGGGTCATATCTAAGAAACCATGCCAAAGTCAAGTTCATAAAGGTTTATGCCAAAGTTTCCTTCTAAGAGTTTTATGGTTTTACTTCTTATATGTGATTCATTTTGAATTAATTTTTGTATGTGATGTAAGGGTCCAAACTTCTGTGATTGCTTTTTAGTTTGACTTCGTTGCTGTCAAAGATGATACCTTTCATGACTTCAAACTTAAAAATTTATTGTCACTTGTTTTGTGACCTAATATATAATTGATCCTAGAGAACACTCCATGAGCACTTTAGAAGAATGCATACTCTGCTGTTGGTGGTAGAGTGTTCTATAGCAGTGGTCCCCAACATTTTTAGCATCAGGGACCGGTTTCATGGAAGACAATTTTTCCATGGACCAGGGGTGAGGAGGATATGCAGTCAAACCTCACCGCTATTGTTTATCTGTATTTGCAGCCACTCCCCAGCGCTAGCATCACTGTCTCAGCTTCATGTCAGATCATTAGGCATTAGATTCTCATAAGCAGCAACCTAGATCCCTCGCATGCACAGTTCACAATAGGGTTAACACTCTTATGAGAATCTAATGCCACCACTAATCTGAGAAAGCGGGGCTCAGGTGGTGATGTGAATGATAGGGAGCAGCTGTAAATAAAGATGAAGTTGTGCTCGCTTGCCTGCTGCTCACTTCCTGCTGTGCTGCTCTGTTCCTAACAGGCCATGGACTGGTCCGTGGCCTGGGGGTAGGGGACCCTGTAATATAGGAATCTGTTTTGATTTCTTCCTTGATCCATTGGTTAAGAGTGTGTGGTTTCATTTCATTGATTAAGAGTGTGTGGTTTCAATTATAAATTTCCCAATTTTCCTTTGGTTATATAGGAATTTATTTAGTTTCATTCCATTTTTGGTGGGAGAATATACTTTATATAATTTCAGTATTTTTATCAAGACTTGTTTTGTGACTTAACATATCTTCAATCCTGAAGACTATTCCATATATATTTGACAATAATGTGTTGTCTAGTGTTGTAGAGAGGAATGGTCTATATATGTCTGTTAGATCTAATTGGTTTATAATGTTCAAAAGCTGTATTTCCTTATTCATCTTGTAACTGATTTTTCTATGCATTATTGAAGTCTCCAGCTATGTTTCTCCCTTCAGACTGTCGATTTTTGTTTCATTTATTTTTGAGCTTTCTCGTTACATATATTTATAATTTTTGCATCTTCTTGATGGATTGACCTATTTATTGATATATAAGGTCCTTCTCTGTCTCTTGTAACAGTTTTTTACTCCAAGTCTATTTTGTCTGATATTATTATAGCTTGTTTTTGGTTACAATGTGTAGGGTTACAATTTCTATGGAATATAAATTTCATCCTTTTACTTTAAACTATTTGTGTCTTTGGATTTAAAGTAAGTCTTCTGCACACTGCATATAGTTGGATAATGGTGTTTTTTATTTTTCTTTTTTGAGTTGGAGTCTCACTCTGTCGCCCAGACTGGAGTGCAGTGGCCGCTCCTGGCCACCGCAGCCTCGACCTGCTGGGCTCTGGTGATCCTTCCGCCTCAGCCTTCCAAGTAGCCAGAATTACAGGCATGCACTACCACGCCCGGCTGATTTTTTGATTTATTGTAGAGATGAGGTCTGGCTGCCCAGGCGGGTCTCGAACCCGCGGGCTCAGGCAATCCACTCACCTCAGCCTCCCAAAGGCGCGGGATTACAGGCTGAGCCACTGAGCCCGGCATGGTGTTTTTTCTTAATCATTCTGCTAGCCTTTAGCAAGCAGCTTAATTGAGATATGATTCACACACCATGCAGTTCACCCATTTAAAGTGTACAATTCAATGGCTTTTGGTATATTGCATTTTCAATTTTTAAAAATCATGGAGATTATATATATACATATTATATATATATATGACTTTCCAAAACCCTGAATTTATTTATGAAATTATGTGTTTAAACTTTAGTCTCCTTCAAAGTATTCTCCATTTGATGCAATACACCTATCCAGACCCTTTTCCCACTTCTCAAAAGTTTTTGAACTTATCAGTTTTGATATCTTTTAGGGCTTCTGCTGTTTTTTGTTTCACCTCTTGACATCAGCAAAACGTTTCCCTTTGAAGACTTTTTACATACAGGGAAACAACAAAAAAAGTTGCTCAGGGCAAGATCAGGTAAATAGGGAGGGTGGGGCACAGGGGTCATGCCATTTTTGGTTAAAAACTATTGAACACTTAGTGCAGTGTGGGCAGGTATGCTCATAAATCATCCATCATGAAATGGGCAAATGAATCTCCAAAAAATTCACTGAGGCCAAATGCAGCCTGTCACAACACTAGCTGGTACACTGATGCCAATGCGTTCCTAGAACACGTACCTAGTGGAGGAAGCCTGTACTACAAGGGACCCACCTTTCAAAAAATAATTCTGGTTTTTTGGGTCCCTTCATATATGTAATAATAAATTTGCTATTTTAACCACTTTTAAGTGTACAATTCAATAGCTTTAATTACATTCACAACGTTATGCAACCACCATCACTATCTATTTCCAAAACATTTTCATCACCCAAACAGAAATTATGTAACCATTTAATGGTAACTACACATTATCCTCTCCCCTCAGTCCTAACCTAAAACTTAAAGGTGTCCTATGTAGTTGCCTTTATGAGTGCTCTTTATTTCTTCCTAAAGCTTAGGCTTATTGTATTGTGTCCTTTCATTTCAGTCTGAAAGAATCTTTTGCATTTCTTCCAGGAAATCTCTGTTACTGACAAACTCCTTCAAGTTTTATTTATCTGAGAATGTCTTAATTTTTTCTTCATTTGTGAAGGTTAGTTTAGTTTGCCCAGATATATAATTCTTAGTTGACAGTTTCTTTTTGTTCTGTTAGCACTTTAAATGTGCCATTACATTGCCTTCAGGCTTCCCTTGCTTGTTGAGAAATTGGCTGTTAATCTTAGTAAGGACCTCTTGTATGTGATGAGTCACTTATTGCTTTCAAGATTATCTTTATCTTTGATAATGTTTATGTCTCTCAGTGTGAATCCTTTTGAGTTTCTCTCCCTTGCAATTGCTTGAGCTTGTTGAATATGTAGATTTGTGTCTTATTAAATTTGGTTCTTTCTTTTTTTCTGTCTTTCATTCTTTCTTTTATTTCAACAGGGTCTTGCTCTGTCATTCAAGCTAGAGTTCAGTGGCACAATCATAGCTCATTGCAGCCTCAAATTCCTGGGCTCAAGTGAACTTTCTGCCCTAACCTCCAGAGTAGCTGGGACTACAGGCATACACCACTGTGTCTGTTAATTTTTAAATTTTTTTAGCTGGGCATGGTGGCTCATGCCTGTAATCTCAGCACTTTGGGGGGCTGAGGTGAGAGGACTGCTTGAGCCCAAGGGTTAGAGACCAGCCTAGGCAACTTGGTCAGACCTTGTCTCTACAATGAATCAAAAAATTAGCCAAGCATGGTGGTGCACGCCTGTAGTTCCAGCTACTTGGAAGACCGAGGTGGAAGGATCGCCTGAGACCAGCAGATTGAGGCTGCAGTGGCTGTGAGTGTGCCACTGCACTCCAGCCTGGGCGACAGAGGGAGATTCCAACCCACTCTCTCCATTTTTTTTTTCTGTAGAGATGGGGTCTTGCTCTGTTGCACAGGCAAGCTGGTCTCAATCTCCTGGCCTGAAATGATTCTCCCATCATGGGCTTCCAAACTGCTGGGATTACAGGTATAAACCACTGCATCTGACCTAAATATTATGTATGCCCCTTATCCTCTTCTTCTGAAAATCCCATTGTGAGTATATTGTTATGCCTAATGGTGTCCTGTAAGTCTTTTAGGCTGTGTTAAATCATTTTAACTTTATTTTCTTTCTGCTCCTCTGACAGGACAGTTTCAATCATTCTGTCTCCAAGTTCACTGATTTTTCTTTCGTCTGCTCAAATCAGCTGTTAAACCACTTCAGGGAATTTTCCATTTCACTTATTGTACTTTTCAACTCCATAATTTCTATTTGATTCTTTTTTATTACTTCTAGATTTTTATTCATAGTCTCGCTCTCCTTTTTTTTGAGTCAAAATCTCACTCTGCCACCTAGGCTGGAGGGCAGAAGTACGATCACAGCCACTGCAGCCTTGACCTTCTGGGCTTAGGCGATCCTGCCACCTCAGCCTCCTGAGCTGCTGGGACTACAGGTATGTGCCACCACACCCAGCTAATGTTTTTTATTTTGTAGAGACTAGGTCTCGCTATGTTGCCTAGTCTGGTCTCCAACTTCGTAGTTTAACCAAGCTGTTTACAACTCTGCCTTAGTCTTCAACCCTGTATGTTCTGAGTCTAAAGATTAGCCAGGGGTAAAATCTTATGGTCTCTTCAAGTATTTTCTAAATTTAAGTCTTGCCTTGGGCATGCACACAATTTCCTAGATACCCAGGTATATGTGGGAGAAATTTATAGCCCCTTTTCTTTTACTCCCCAGCTTTTTCTCTCAGGCTTTTGGCATGTCTATTGTTTGCCCTGGGCAGTAGTAGTTTGTTCATTTGCTGATTCTCTACTCTAAGAGAGTTTGGAGTTAGGTAAAACAAAGGCAATTAATTCCCTAGTGCCCCTGGAACCAGACAGATTCAAATAGACAAACACAATTCCTTGAGAATAAAGTTCACTTTCCTTCCTCCAGAAGCAGGAACCCATATTTGAAATGTAGGTTGCCATCTTTAAAACCTCTGCCATGCCATAAATGGGAGTGGAGCAAGGGGAGTTTGAGAAATGCCACAAAGTTCTCCTACCATGTTTCAATGACTTTTCTCCTGATTCAGAATTCATTTGGTTGCTGTAAACCTTGACTATATTTTAGAGTTCCAATAAACTTAATTCTGATAGGTTCTTTTTGTGTCTTTAGTGTCTATTGAAAAAACTGGCCCTCAAAGTTTCCTACTCTGCCATCTTCATTAACATCACTCTGTACTGCGAGTAATGTCTTAAAGTTTAAATGCTTATGTTAACATCTTTTTTATTTTTATTTTTTGAGTTGGAGTCTCACTCCTTCGCCCAGACTGGAGTGCAGTGGCCGCTCCCGGCCACCGCAGCCTCGACCTGCTGGGCTCCGGCGATCCTTCCGCCTCAGCCTTCCGAGTTGCCGGAATTACAGGCGCGTACTACCACGCCCGGCTGACTTTTTGATTTATTGTAGAGACAAGGTCTCGCCAAGTTGCCCAGGCGGGTCTCGAACCCGCGGGCTCAGGTAATCCACTCACCTCAGCCTCCCAAAGACGCGGGATTATAGGCTGAGCCACCGAGCCCAGCTTAACATCTTAATTCGTCTAATAGTGTGCACATTTTTTCCAAAAGAAATAACAAATCACAAGAAACATAACTAGAAATTTCTCTCATATTAATGAACTTGTGAACAATCAATAAAATGATTTATTTTATATATGCAAAGTCAAAATCTCTTTGTACACATAAATTTTTGCAAATTAATACAAACATAACAATACTGCTCCATATAAACTTTTGTATAAACATTAAAGGAAATATACACATTGTTTTGTCTCTTAGTGCTTTCAAAGCACAGAATGTATAAGTCCACCCGAAGACTTTCTATCGTCACATGCAAGAACAAATGTCAGAGGTCAGGGCAGCCTCAAGTGCACTTTGTATTATCTCTAGACAAAATAGAAGAGAGTTGGAGGTAGATTGTTTGGTTACTCTCCCTGCCCCTTCCCACAGAGAAATAAGTTACCCAAATAGCAGCTTCTTACTCTTTGATTCAAACTATCCTGAATATTGCATGGTTTAAAAGGCACAACTAGGAATTGTAAAAAATTTTGTTCGGCACACACAAGATTACCACTTTGATTCTGTATACCTATTCTTTCTAAAGGACATAGTGAGAGCACCAAGTAGTGCTCCACTTGTGGATGGCCCCTAATCACTCTGAAAATGCCTGGAATAGCAAAGTTCAAATGAGTGAACACTTATTACCTGTGGTAGGGGCAGCAGTGTTTACTGACTTTAGCCTGCTGAATTAATAACATCACCTTCCTCAAATGAGGAAAAAACAACACAAAAAAATTAATACTTTCAAAAAAATTCTTAAGGCAAAAGCCCAGCTTTTACTGCCAGATAATAATAAAATTAAAAAGCTCCACTGCTTTTTTTTCTTAGCATCTGGAAGGCAATTCCCTTGTCTCAAACATTCTAGGAGGCTTCAACAATATCTTGTTCCATGCTACAACACAGAAAACTTGTCATTTTTTTCCTCATTGGTCTTTGTATTAACATGATGATCTGCTGTTGATGTGATTAATGTTGTTGAGAAGGTGGTATGAATCTATTTTTTCTAGTACTTTCTCAAGGTACTGAATTAAGACTCGTCTTTTAAACCTGTAAATAAAGAGAAATTTTATTAACCAAAAGATACTTTAAAGTAGTAATGCTCCTTAAGGTACCATGTGAGATACAAAGTGAAGCTTACAATCTGCATAAGAATATGAAGTTTGTCCTCATGCAAAGACATGGTTTAGCAAATACTAATAGTGCCAATTGAGGGCCCAAACCTACCTCAGGCAACAGCAAACCTAGAGAATGAGTTTAATTCAGACAATATTAATCCAAGTACTTCTAGAGACAGCCTTAATTAACTGTGAGTGAAAACCAAGGCAGAACCTATTCTTCTATTCTGCATTGAGCCCTGTTGCTCAAAACAAAAAACTGAAGAATTTTTGTTTATACCCACCTTGCAGCTTCTTTGATGGTAAATTCAACAAACTGTTTCTTCATCTCCAGAGGTCCTTGCACTTCTTCAAGCAAAATGAAAATTCTTTCATACTCTGTAGATATTTTTTTAAATGTCAGTATTTTTATAAATATGAATAGAAAATAAAATTCAATTGTACGTCATCAGTAATGATGCTTCATGGGTAGAAGATTACATGTAGTTTGTATTTTAAACACTCAAATCAATATATATGCACACATCAACTAAGGAAACACTAACCAAATATGGTAGGCTGAATAATGGCTGCCCAATGTTGCCTACATTTTAATCCCTGGAACCTGTGAATATGTTACCTTAGATGGGAAAGAGACTTTGCAGATATAATTAAGTTAAGGATTTTGAGATGGGAGCTTATCCAAGTTTATGCTTGTGGGTCCACTGTAGTCACAAGTATCCTTATAAGATGGAACAGAAGAGTTAAGGTCAGAGAGAAAATATGTAATGACAGGCGTAGAGGTCAGAGAGGAGAAAAAGTGCTAACGATACTGACTTGAAAATGGAGGAAGGAGCCATTGGCCAAGAAATAGAGGTGGCCTTTAGAAGCTAGAAAAGGAAAGAGATTCTCCCAAGAGCCTACAGAAGGAATGCTGGCCTGCCAACACCTTTATTTTAGTCCAGTGCAAATAATTTCAGAATTTTGACTTCCCGAATGGTAAGAGAATAAATTTGTGTTATTTTAAGCTACATATTTTTTGATAATGTGTTACAGCAGAAAAAAGAAACCATTACAACGGGGGGGGGGGCAATATATTATATAATTTTAGTTAAAGCAAGAGGAATTGCTTTAAATTATGTGAAAACCCAATACTGCCCCTAAATGCAGTATCAAGAGGGTAGCATTGCTGTTGTATTACTGATAGATGTTCTTTTATTACTTACTTCGTCCAAACTTTCGAACTTCCTTCATTAATTGATGTTTTATATCAGCATTGATTCCTTGTGCCATAGCAGGAGTTATTTGCAATGTATTTGGCATAGTTTCCAAAGTAGATGCTACTCTGTCTTTTCGGTCATCTGTAGAGAGATTGTAGTCTTTGGATCCCCCTATGAGTGCATTACTACCAGGTTTGTGAGGCAGCCCATCTTTGCTGATATTAGTGAAGTTGTCAGACAGAGAATCCAATGGGTTGGATGAAATACTATCTCCTGCCATATTCATAAGCTCTGGAGAAACAGATTTTGACAGGAAACAATCAGGTGGAGTTTGACCATTTTCCATTTTCTCCTCATGGACATCAAGAATGACAGTAGCATCTGGAAACCAAATTAAGAAGTTGAGCTGTGAAGTAGGCGTATTATGTCAACCCCACAGGTATATCCCTGTGCTCTTCTGTTTCTAGAAAATTATTTCATAAAGTGGGAAGATATACCAGGGGGCGTTCTGAGACCCCTCCAATTGAGCTCAGGAAAGAAACTATGACAAAACCACCTTCTTCTCTTCCCTTTATGATACTACGAAAACACATAGAAACTAAATGCAGTAGAACTAAACAACAACAACAACAACAAAACATTCACCAATCCACAGTACCCATGGGTTAGTGTAGGCTCGTTATGTTTCACAAGTTGAAAAGCAGCAAATCTCCCTTGGTGTTATGATTTCTCAAATTCACATACAAGCTGCCATGCTTTTCTGAGCTTGAAACCAGAGAACTTGGGTACATTTCAACTTGCTACCTCTCTACGTCAAATATATTCTGAGAAAATAGAGGTGGCCATTAGGGCTGAAAAATCTCCATGCACTTTATCACCAAAATCCATTCTAGTATATGATTCTCCTCATCTGTCTTTTCTGTCTCAGAAAAGAGAAATTTTTTTCACGCCAAGTCTGACACCTGTATTTCATTTATTCCTCCTCTGTGCCAGGCACTTTGCCAGGAGCTGGGGATCAGCAGTGAACAGCACAGAGAGAAACTTCCCTGGCCCTCATGGAGCTCACATTTTCATGGGGAAGTCAGATAGTAAGTGTACAGTTAGCAAAGGCAACAAGCAGCCTTGGATTTTAGCAGGGATAAAGCCCACAGGCCTGTGGGAGAGAGCAGCAGAGGGAGCCTTGGAGTCACCGCTGCTGGCACAGGGCTTTCTGAGGAGCTGTCCTTGGTCAGAGCCTGGAGTAGGAGGCAGAATCACCTTTGCAGATGCACAGGGACAGTTTCAAACTACAGTGAGGGTGAGGGCAGGGGTCAGAGAGAGGCTGAGCCAGGCATCATGGGCTGAAGGACAGAAGCAGAAAGAGTCTGGAGGAGATTCATGGGACCTATGTGAGCAGAAGGTGGTGGGGCCAGGCTATGCAGGACCTTGTAAACCAGACTTGGAGTTCAGGGTCGGTTCTGAGTGCTTAAGAAAATTGAGGATGGATTTTTTAGGAGAGACACAGCAGGTTGTGATTTATGTATCAATATGTCACTTGGCTGCAGGATTTTAGAGAGTATGGGTTAGACGGAGGCAATAATGAAAAACATGCAGATCAGATAAGAAGCTAGTGATGGATCATGGTGGCATGCACTGCAGGGATGACAGATGGTGGGATTCAGGGATTATATTGAACATCAAGCTTCCCGGGCCTGCTTAAAAAATCAAAGTGAGAGAATTAAAGAAAAATCATGATAAATCTTAAGGTTTTTCACTTGCACCACTGGATAAATAACAGTGCCAGGGATGTGCAGAAGCCTGTGCATGACTGCTTATGAGAGCAAGTTGTGCCCCATTCTCCCTGACTTTGGTTCAGTGGCTTCAGGTTGATAGCTTGACATTGATAATGTTAGCATTATTTACACTAAGGAAATCTGCAAACACTACAATCCAAAGCTTCTCTACTCTTCTTAACCCTCACTGGTGTTAAAGCTTTACCGGCACATCGCTAGGTGGTGTCACTTCCCACAATATGGAAGTTTGGAAGTAGAGCTGTTTTTGTAGAAGGGCAAGGTCAAGAGTTCAGGTGAAACTCATGAAACCTACTGAGTTTTGTATGTCTATAGAAACCTAAGTGGAGATGCCACATTCTCGGTTAAATTTGAGTTTGGAGTTGAGGAGTGAGTTTTAGTTTAGAGATTGGAACAACATTGGATTTGCTGAAATATATATCGAATGTAAAGCCCATGACTGCATGGGATCACCTAGGGAGAGAGTGCAGTAAAGAGACGAGGTCCCAGGATTGAGCTTTGGGGTCCTACAGTATTTAGAGGTAGAAAGAAAGGAAGAAAGCAGAAAAAAGGATTTAAAAAATTGCTATTAAAAAGAAAATTAGGAGCTTCTGGTGTCTGAGAACTGTTTCAGTGGAGTCAAAGAAGCAGATACCAGACTGCACTGAATTAGAGCATGGATAGGAAGTGAGAACACAGACAGCAAGTACAGACTCACCCCCTTGTGGAGTCCATTTGTTTCCTTCTGCCTCAGAAACCTGCTTTATCCTCCTCACTCTTATAGCCACTCCAAATGATTGGAGTAAACATGTTCACATCTCTCCATTATTTATTTCCAAAGTGATTATGAATTATTGTAATTACTATGTATCAATTACCATATAATTATAGATCATATAAATTGAGATCCTTGAAACAGGTTTCTGTTTCCCATGGGGCTTACTGTACCTACCACATAGATGATTTGGTAATGGTTTACTTAATAAACAAAAACTGAACACAAAAGAAAGGAATACAATGGAATACAAAATTGTTTAGCGTCTTAGTCCTCTAGGAGCCATAAGGAAATCACAACCACTACTCTATACCTGTATGTACAAGAGTGGGTTTTATGAGGTTTGGATAAGATGGGAACCACAAGGCTGAGGGTGGTCCCTTTCCGCCCACATGGTTAGTTACAGTAGGTGGTGTTTGTGGTTTCCTCAACATCAGGGACATACTCCGCCTTCTCTTAGATGACACAGGACTGTTGGGTTCTCCTGGACGTTTCACTTTGTTTTGTGGCCCTGATACAAACTCATCTGCTTCATCAATCATCATTCCCTAAAAAACATCAATGAACATATTGCATTAAACACCAAAATTTGACTATCACAAAACTGTAAGCCCTCTTAATATGCATATACAATCACTCATGCATGACATCACTAACATAAGTCTTAATCATGAACCAAAGATTCACCATCCTCACACCAATATTGTTCTTGGAAAATACAACTCAATTTTAATCCAATCTATATGGAACAAGGAGGAGACTAATATACAAGGTGCTGTCCAAGGCCAAACATACAATAATTAACCAGAAAGCTTAGAAATAACCAGCTCCAATCAACCAAAATGGGAGAAGTACAAACAATTTACTTCAAACTTTGGTAGGGAAAATGATCTCCTTTTTTGGGTGCTTTTGTGCTTTAAACTCATTAAGAAACATAGATGATCACTATACAGAATGCTACATGTAGATGGTGAAAGGCAGGTAGATAGAAATTGTAATTCTCCCCAACTGCAATCTCATAGGGATTCATATATGTCCACCTTGGTGCTAAGGCAAGGAATAAGGCGGCTTTTCACTCTTGTAGGAAGATAACAGATGACAGCCAGCAGTACAGAAGGTTAGCTAAAAGCTGTTCTCATCCAAGGATAACCCAAGAATATGTGCTCCCATTATTTGAAGAAAATCATGATAAATGATTTTTCCAAAGGATTTTTTACTTATAAACAGTCAGAAAAAGGAAAACATTTTCACTGAGCATTTACTACATGACCAGCAATGTTCTAAACAGTGAGCATATACTAAATCACTTAATATTACATAGAGTTATATCACTTAGGTGTAATTATTATCCCCAGTGCTACAAATGAGGAAATCAAGGTACAAAAAGATTAAACTCAGTAAGTATGGACTGAGGTGAGGTAGAATATCTCTTGAGTTTTGTCTTGTTACTGAAGATATTATTGTATTGTATGGTATGAGCCTTAAAATCAGTGGTTTCCTCTGTGAGTGCAGGTATGATCCCATTTGTTTTCATGGTTAAAAGGTCAAGTCAGTATCTCCCCCCGCCTTCTCTTTCTCCTCTCTCTCTCTCTCTCTCTCTCTCTCACACACACACATACACACCCCACATTTAGATCTCTAATAGGATAACTCAAATAAAGCAACGCTGCCAGTACTTCATATTTCAAGGGGCACACTCATTGTTTTCCAGATAAGCGCTAAAGATCTGAATCACAGAAATAGAGGAAATAAATGCTGATCTCAATATTAAAGAAACAAGTATGTGGCAGAGGAAATGAATATAGACTCTAGAGCAAGAAAGGCATAGATTCAAATCCTGGCTGTTATTAGCTATGACACAGAGTAAGGCATTTGACCACTGTGAACTTTGACTTCTTCTTTTTAAAGAGCTGACATTAGAGTTTGCCTTACAGAATAGTTGTGAGCATTAAATGAGATCATTTAAAATACCAGCTCCTACCAGGTACTCAATAAATGGCAGCTATGAATTTATTCAGCCAATACACTCTAGCATCAGGAGGTTCCCATTTTCAATCCATGAAGAGCCCTGATGTCATATGTTATCTTTTTAAATAAACAAATGGAGAACCTCTGGTTTGTAGTTATCTTGCCAGAAAGAAAAGAATTATAGCAAGAATATCATAATTTAGGAAGACATAGATATAGGGCTCCTACCTTCTTATCTTGTTTAAATGGATTGCCAAAAGTATGCAGTCTTTTTGGTTGATCTGGATCAATCTCTCGTAATGGAGAAGCCAATGTCTTCAGATATTCCTGATAGTTACCCATTTGTGCGACTGGAACACTATGAAGGGAATCTGCAGCATTGCCAGAAGGAAAAGAAATTGATGCTATACAGCTGAAGTGCATGGTCCTTTTGAGAGGGCATGATCGTACTCTAGTTTAGTAATCTGTATCTTAGCATCCAATAAAGTCTAAAATCTCCAATCTAGCATCTTAGTACCTAGAATCAACTCTCTTCATCGCAGTCATTACTTAGTCTGCCATTACTACTGCCTGCAGGCTCACATCTCTAGGACCTGAACAAACTCCCTTAACCATCAAAATAGGTTTGAGAAGGGCTGACCTCCCTTATACTACCACCCCAGCACCATATATCTTCTGCATTTCAGAGAGGTTAGGCTCTGTGACATTCTCTTACCATTCAGAGAATCTTGGCTAGTGGGCCTTAACCTCTGAGAATTTGATTAAATCTGTAGGTTCTCTTTCTTAAAAAGCCCCCTCATACACAAAACTTTGTGTATAATTTTAGGGGTTGGTCAGGATAAGATTTGCTCATTTTAGTGGGCAGGTGACCCTGTTTAAAATTAACAAGATGGAGTATAAAGAAAGTACTTTCATCAGCCACAATTATCCTGAACACTATCAGGTTTGTTACTTTCATATAAATTAAGTATTTTGTACTGAATTCACCAAAGTAGGCTGAGTAGTATAGTGGTCGAGTGTGCAGGTTGAGAAATCTGACAGACCTAGTTCTGCCACTTTCCAACTGGCTAAATCTGGACAAACTACTAAAACGCTCACTCTCAGTTCCCATTCTCATATAGTGGGCATAAAAACAGTATCTACTGGGCATGTATGAAGCCTACAAAAGTTAAAGCACAATAAGTGTGGTACATATGCTAATTAACACACACTTGTCCTTATACTTGAGAAGAATGAACTATGCCTGGGTGGATGTAGGGGTTCAGTGAAAGCAGACATTCAACCATTAATGTACTGCAAAATAACCTACTCAACATGCAATAAACACCTTTGTGTAAGTCACATCTGCTGTTTTCCTAATTAACAAAAGTACTTCATTGCTCATTTACCTTCATCTTGTCCAACAATAAACTTGTGCGTTTTCAGCAGATTGGATCTCATTCTGGTCAACTGGTCTAGAAGACCTCTACGTGGAATATCATACGCATTTCTATATGTCTGAGGTTTTAAATCCTATTTGAAATGAAACAAATAATTTCAGTTACTCCTGAGCCTTTTAATATAGAAATGTAACACTTAAGCCTCTTAAAATCTTGCTGAGGAGCGCTATATTCAATACAACTAACTACGGCAAAAACTTTCAAGTGAAAATTTCCATTCCTATTCTGAATTCTTGCACAACCACAGGGTATTAAAGCCACTGGGAATACTTCTTTTCAAATATATCCTTTAAAACGCCAAATCCTGAGATTTGTACCTGTGGCCACCTTGCAGGACCACTGCTTGTAATCTAGATTTACTCCTCTGGCAGCCATGGAAGTGAGCTGCTGGGGTCTCCCTTCAGGAGAGCAATGGCTGATATCACAAAAAGTGCAGGTAGTGGAGAGCCTCTGGCTGCGGTGCCTTAGGGTTTTGCTGCAGCACTGAGCTGAGACCATGCTCCTCCCAGGCTGCCCACAGCCAGTTGCCGAGAATGGTAGGAGTGTGTGGGTTTGGCTAGCTCTGCCCTGCATGGCCCTCCTCCAAGAAAAGTTTTGGTGCCAGAAGTCCCTATTGGGCTGTCAAGACTTTCTCCAAGCTACACTAGTGTCTGAGGCTCTTCACATCCAGTCCTCTTTCCTTGTCCCCGCCTCTCACAGGTGTGCTACCTCAGCTTTGCGGCCTGAAGTTTCTCTCTATCCCAGCTCCCTTCCCTTTATTTTTCACAGGCATTACCCCCAAAATATATCTTGTACATTTAATTTCATATTGGTGTCTGCAATATGAACATTCTAAACTGGTCCATTAATAACTACTAACTGATTGCAGAACAATTTCTAAATTGGTCCATTAATAACTACTAACTCCAAAATAGGATTATCATTATTTCAAAACTAAAGGAATATGAAAGACATAAATGTATTAGACAAGTTCAAGCAAATATAAATTATGTCACAGTTTACCTTGTTTAAGAGCCCTACTTGGAAGCCAGCAAATTCTTTGGTATTCAATTCTGTTAGTCTTGGTGCAGTTTCCCCCGTGATTTCTTTCAACAGTTTTCTAAAATTTTTATTGTGAGTCAAGGACATGCCACCTCCAGAATGATTTTTCACTTTGATTCCAATTTCCTGGGGAGGTCTCTTCCCCACTGATGCTAATATTCGTTCTGACTCTAGTTTGGTCTAAAATGAAAGTACATACTATGTTATGAAAATATCTACATTATCAATGTCACTTTTACTACTTAAGAAAGATAATACTTTTAAGAACCCCACAGAGCAATTTTCAATGGCAAATCACAGAAAAACAAATAATTAAACATTTTCCTGTGCTTCTCTGTACTACCACAGCAAACAGAGAGGGGGCTGGAAAGACAGCACAGTTTTAATCATCTAGTGTCAAAATTATAATTGAATCATGGAGAATAAAAACCATAGATAAGCATTTCATTCATATACATTTAAAAACACATTTTGTTACTATAAAATCTAGTCTAAGTAGACATATTTATTTCAGCCCCAGACATAAAGGTTTAAGACTCTATATTTATATATGTAAACTAGACCTAAAATTCATAGCACATAGATAATGTCTGAAAAAAATTAAACTGTTTATTTCTAATGTTGGACTATCCAAAAAAGCCTTAGAAGGTAATGCTTAATTTAACAGATATTATCAAGTAAATAATTTATAAGAATTCTCTTAACAGATACTATTATACCATGTTGATTAAGGCTTGAGTTTATTATAGCAATATATATTTGGCATATTTTGTGTTTTACATACATCTGAGATAATTTAGCAAACACTGGTGGCAGTTATTAAATTAGTAATTAAATTAGTAATGAGACCTATTGTAAATTAGTAATGATCTTTTCTTTTTCTCTGAAAGATGGAGTTTCACCAATGTTTGGCAAGCCCAAATTTTGGATTTCTGTGGTTTGGTCAAAATTTACTAATTTTCCCTGATTATTGTAATTAAGTCTATATTTATTATACTTTTAAAAGTTCTTAAGATATGAAATATGAGATAAGAGCCAATGAAGGATCTGTTCCTTAAATGATCTTGAAAGCCCATTTATAAAACTGTACAAGCAGTGTGCCCCCAGAAGTTTCCAGAACTTTCATTAGTTTCAACTCTGTTCACTATTCTTTCTTGCGGCTGTACTCCGCTGACACAGCCTTAAAGGCCTAAAGTAAACATCAAGTTAAAAAAATAAATCAATACATCAATAGATAGAAAAATAAATAAATAACCAAACCAAAACATTTACAACAACAACAAAAAATCTATTAGCAGAGAGGAAATGGGGCAGGAGGGGCACTTGGTAGATCAGAAATCTGTGTTTGCCTTTACTTTCTTTGGCCTTTATGAGCACACTGAACTGGTGGGAGCTGGTAAGCTCCAGACTATACTTAAGTTTTTGCCAGTTCCTAGCAAGGTGTGTCAGCATCTCAACTGGGGAGTCCCTTTGGTCATTTGGTGAAATCTGACACTTTGTTTACTACTCTCCATTTTCTAAAGACCAAACTTCCAAACACATCCAACTTGAAGGATTATCATCACTGCAGCTACTGTTCCCTACCTGGGAATACGTTTGTGCATAAGATAGTAAAATCACTGCATTCATTTTTCATATAACATAACACATTCATATGGCAGTAAAGCTCTAACTCAGTAGTTCTTAAACATTTCCAACTACAAGAACGGGCTAGGTAGAGGCGAGAAGTATGATAAGGAGGGGTGAGTGGAGGATGAGGTACTAATAGAGAGGGCCAGGCAAGGGACAAGGTGAATAATGGTGAATGAGGAACAGATGGAGGGTGAGAAGAGAGGAGGCTGAACTCCACTCTTCAGGTCCCCTCGGGGCCTATCACCCTCCAGGTTGAAGAACACTGGACTCATCTACCCACTCTCCAGGGAAAAGCATATGGCTACTTATACAAGGGCTAGCATGTAGGTGTACGTCCTTCCCATGCCTGAAAACAGATTTCAGTCAAGTCATCGAATCACACCGTGCCTCAGTGTGCTGACCTAAAAAGGGGGCAATGTTCTAGCCCAAAGTGATTTGAGAAGAAACTAGATTGATGGTAGACAAAATGTGACCCATGAGAGAATTCTACTAAGCCTCTGCCCCTCTTAGGCCACAAAATATCAACCAGCTTGTGGGTAGGACAAACTGGCAAGAGAAGAAATGGCACAGCATCAAATGATACTGACAGACCCTTAACTGCAGTTTAATGGTAAAGCTAGAAGCCATAGAGAATAACATTATTACTAATCCATAAAGTGTAGAGAAATATACACATTTATTTTGAAAAATTACAATTACACTAAAGAATAAGGAAATGCACTTCTGAGGGCAAAGGATTTTTGTTTGTTTGTTTTTACCAATACTACCTGTTGGCTGAGTTTTTTAAGGTAAGAGATAACACTGTAACTAAGTCCACAATCTAAATTATCTGATATCAGATTTGGAGCTCCCATCATCCTTAGTGCTTTCTTTAATGGCTATAAGGAAACAAAATACACAACAGTAAGAATAGAATAAATCTTAAAATACTCAAAGTTCAGTTATAAGGGGCAAAGGGACATGATTCATTTCTTAGAAGTCAAGGTGCTGCACATAAAACCAAACATGGAACATTAAAAAGTGGCAATGAAAATAGCAGAGAAATAAGGAGCAGAAAGTAAAAAAAATCAGAAGAGAGTGGGATAAGAAGAGCAAGTAACAGCAAATTCAAACAGGTAAATTGCTTTCAGTCTTATTTCCCAAATCATAAAATCATTTCACATTGCATTTTATTGCATACCCTATTCCTGCCATGGTAAATCATAACACACCCCAATTTCTCCTCCCAGTGACACCAATGGTGCCATTTAAGACTCTGTCTTTTCACCTCTAGAAACTTGGCTTAAAGTTTAACACATCAACCTCTGACATGGTTTTGATAATATTGATTTAGAGTATATTACCAGTTCAAAATCATCATAAATGGTTTTTCTCACATTATAAAAACCAAAATGAGGCCAAGTAATTTTTCACTCTTTTTAGACCCCACCCACCGACCACCAGTGCCCCCACTTCATGCTGTGTTTAGGAAACATTTAACAGGCAATAAGCAACTATAATATCTTCAGATTTTTTTCCCCCAGAAGGAAACCCCATATTGAGAATTTCTGGCTTTAAATAATGGAGTTGATGTAGCATGAATACAGACTATTTATTCTAACATTCCAAAATTACAATTTTATAAAGCTAATTTTAATAAGAGAAACATAGATGCATTTTACAAAAATAACCATGGCAGTTAAAGGAAATAAAACAGAAAAAAAAGCCCCAGCTCTTTTTTGTGCCACCATGACTTCTCCAAACTCTTACATATGGTTTGAAAAGACAGTGATGACACAGTTATGTATAAAATAAAAAGATAACTATCTTTATGCAAGGGCAAAGCTTTTGATTCACTGACATTTCTTGTGACAAGAATCATCATTGATACAGTTAATACATATACACACACAAATACATACTAATAAGTAGTAAGGAGGCAGTGTTTTTAAGTAGCTGTCAAAAGCCTGTCGCCACTTCAGATTTGGCTTAAGCTTGTGCACTTTAAACAAGTCATCTGTAATAGAAAAATAAATAAAATATTATATTATTTCAGCCCTGACTGTGATATACTTGAAATATTTTCTCAATCTCATACATATTGATAACTACCATAGTAATTTTCACATAAGTGGGAATTCATGGTCACTGGTTGATGGAATAACGCATCTTTCATTTAAACATAGAAGGTGTTATACTTTTTGTTGAAAGGTCAAGGTAAGAGACTTTACAAATTATATGAGGACAAAAGCTAAGCCTCTAATTTTCTAGGCAATGATGAGCAAGCTCTAAATTATTCTTTGGATTCTTCTTAATCTGCTCATGCTTTGGTTAGCCATAGTCCTCCTTTTCATTTCTTTGATTTCCGTGATCAAGCATTTTGAGCCAAACTTTGGGTCGCTCAAATATCCAGTTAAAAATTGAGTAATAATAAAAGCACTAGTAGACGCAAGTGGAGATGTTAGGTTGAAGTTTAAAATTTTGTACAACTAAACATGTCTCTTGAATACCACGTACGTTAATATCAACTAAAAATATTTACCTCAAATAAGCAAAGATTCCCTATCTTTTCACATTTAAATGTAATCATCTTATATATACTGTATGAACATTCCCTTTACATCCCTTTACATTATTTCCTTCCATGTGTGAGAAAAATATTTTTTCTTTTTTTTTTTTTTTTTTTTGAGTTGGAGTCTCACTCGGTCGCCCAGACTGGAGTGCAGTGGCCGCTTCCGGCCACCGCAGCCTCGACCTGCTGGGCTCCCGCGATCCTTCCGCCTCAGCCTTCCGAGTAGCCGGAATTACAGGCATGCGCTACCACGCCCAGCTGATTTTTTGATTTACCCTAGAGATGAGGTCTCGCTGCCCAGGCGGGTCTCGAACCCGCGGGCTCAGGCAATCCACTCACCTCAGCCTCCCAAAGGCAGGGGATTACAGGCTGAGCCACCGAGCCCGGCTGAAAAATATTTTTTCTAATACAATAACTCAAAATTGGTATCTCCAGACATCAACATGAACCTGACACACATACTATAACTACCAAAGATATTACACATTCATCCTCTGTTTTGTTTCTTCAGGCTTCTTTAGTTCTTACTAGAAAAAAATGCTTTACTTCCAGAGACAAAACCATCCTCATGCTGCATGCATAATTTTGCTACAATAGGGCTATTCTTTGAAATTCTGAATTACTTTAGTTAAGAAAAGCAACTACATATTTCCTTCCTTTTACTGCTAAAATAAATTATTTTCCCTGCTTAAACAAATTTAAATGAATTTACAAAGTCATAAACTATAGGCCTTTTGTTAAAGATCTGAAAAGATGTCTGGCTTATTGCAGCAAGCAGGTCTTTTAAGGACCATTCATATTGACCAGGGAGCATGTTGGCTCACGCCTGTAAGCCCAGCACTTTGGGAAGCTAAGGCGGGAGTATCATTTTAGTCCAGAAGTTCGAGACCAGCCTGGGCAACATAGTGAGACCTCATCTCTACAAAAAACATACAAATCCATGGTGGCATGTGCCTGTAGTCCCAGCTACTCAGGAGGCTGAGGAAGAAGGATCACTTGAGCCCAGGAAGACGAGGCTGTGGTGAGCCAGGATTGTGCCACTGCACTCCAGTCTGAGTGACAGAGTGAGACCTTGTCTTAAAAAAAAAAAAAAAAAGACCATTCATATCCTGACAGAGAGAAATGAGAGACTACGGAAATATCCTGTTATACAATGTGAAATCTGTAGGGAATTAGGCAGATTTTAGAAACTAACTGACAAATGTAAATAACTGAAGAGACTTTTAGATATAAATCAATTAGATAATCAGAGTCAATAATACTCTTTATATGTTTAACAATGCCAAGTGAAATGATGCCACTCAGGAGCTGGTTTAGTCTATTTCTTGCTATTTTTTAAAATGGGTATCAGAAGAAGAAAGGAAATCTTCCACAGTCCATAAGAGTAGAAAGCTCTTAGGGTGACATTGCTTTAGTCACTAGCTCTATAACTCAGAAAATGATTTCCATGGCATTGGATGTCCATTCACATGGAGTCTGCAGGGTGGCACAGTTAAGGGGTCATAAACAATTAGCTGATCAACATTTGAAAAAAGAGAAGATGACAGTGTATAATCAGAGCAAAATGATATTGCCAACACCTCAAAAACCACTGATATTTTCTCTTCTAGTTCCTTTCTCCATATTTCCCTCTTCATATATAGAGACGATCTGGGTTTGAGTCCAAGCTCAGTCATATCCTTAGCTGAGTGAGTTTGGAGAAATCACCTTTTGAGCCTCTATTTCATTTATAAGATGGGTTAAATGATAACTGCCTTAACACAGGACTATTCTGAGGAACTAGATTATGTATATGTGAAAACACTGCATAAAATAAAAAACAAAGAAACAATTCACTGTAAGCTGTAAAGCATGGGATACATGGTGACTGATGCACATCAAATTATCTTGCTTCTACTCTCTATTTTCACACTTCTCTTTTCTTCCTCCTGATCATAACTGGTCTTACTAGGGAGTCAATTTTTATTTTTACATAAGTCCTCAGTTCTTAATTTTAAAACAAAAGGTGAATTAAATATGGTATTTTAAGAAAAGAAAAAAGGAAAGTTGTTATAAATGCTCTAAGTTCTGCAGTTATTTGCCCTCAATAGAAAAAATAATTTCCTAGCTATGAGAGAATCTTTTGCCAACTATGGCAATCTGGTGACTTCCCTCTTGATATGATTCTTCAGGTGGCTCATCAACACAATAAAGCCTCACTTACCTATTCCAGAATGTAAGATGTTTTATACTTTCAGGTAAGTTTAAATGCATAAGCAATACAACTTTTGTTAATGTCATTTCATGGAATTCTTGTATTAATAAATAGAAAACTGGGGTCATCATTATGAACAATTATTGTACTATGCAGTAATATGGTGACATTTCTGGGCAATATGAAGTGTGTGTGTGATTTAATTTGCCTTTTTACTAACTGTTTGTGCCTACTAAAACTGCAAAACTATACAACAGCCTTATAATATATCCTTAGTATGGTATGTCAGTGAATTTGAGAGCTACTAAGATAGTGTAAATAATGACAACAACTATAATAACAGCATTTATTGAGCACTTGCTATTGGCCAGCAACTTCTATACAATTTAACTATATTAACTAATTTAATTCCAACTAAATCTTTTTTACTTAGGTATTATCATTATTCCCATTTTGCAGATAAAGAAACTGAGGCACAGAGAAATTAACTATCTTGCCTAGGGCCATGAAGCTAGCAAGTTACCAGATTTATACCTGGGAAGTTATGCCTTTGAGCTCAAATTCTTAACCACTATAGATGTTACACTACCCAGATAATGAAGTAATGATGGAAATGTTGAGTTTTAGAACCTCAACAGGAAATCAAAGTTTGAGATTCAGTGGTTCAAAAATCTCCAGCCTCAAAGGGTGTGAAAAACCCAATGCTCCTCAGAAGACACAGGTTATAGGAAAACCTAGAGATGGATATCTGAAGCAAGGGGAAGAATGGAAACTGAGTCAATATTGGGATGGCCCTCAACTGGATGAATGTGGTTAGGAAAAGGGGAAGAGTCAAAGATGCCTCCAGGGTTTCTGGTTTAAGATGTTTACAGAGAGATAGTGATACCACTAACTAGACTGTGGAGAGAAAAGGAACAGCATGGTAGGAGTGGGTTAAGACATTCTGCTTGGTTTGAAGTCACCTTTGCAACACCCAGAAGTCTGTTGGGCAACTGGAATCATTTAGGCCACCATGCTCTTGGCAGGGCTGGGGGCTCAGTGTTGTAGGCTAATGTGGGCCAGGGACAGATGCCACATATGTCTCACTGGTGACAGAAGATATGTCAGAGAAGAGATTGACATTTGAGGAAAAGAGTGATACAGACTAAAAGGTGACCAGGAAAACAGTGTCAAGATTTGACTTGGCATAGCACAGGGTAGTCTGGGGATGGTCAACATGTGGCAACTCGGGCACAGAAGGTTTTAAACAAGGGAAGAAGTTTAATCATACTGTACTGCTTCCTCTTAACCATTATGTCATGCCCACATCTGACCTACAGTACCTGTAAGAAAAGCAAAGGCCAGGATTAGAGGGTGGGTCTTGCAATTGTAAAATGCTATACATCTCAATTTTTGGTGGAAGAACAGTTACTCTAATTAGGGACATTTTCATATAATAATTTGGAAGGCAGGCTGAATTTAGACCAGAGGTGGGACCCTAGAGTTCAGCTCATAATATTTCTATAAGACTTTCACCACTACTCAAAGGTAATGAGGCCACCTCCACCCACATGGTGTCAATGGAGAGTAAGTGGGGAGGAATAATAAAAACATTCCTACCTCTTCTAGCCAGGGAGGTATCATTCTAGTGAGGATCCAGAGCTCCCACCTACATGCAGCAGTAACAAGGAACTCCTCCCTTTGGGTGTCAATGAAGGCCAAGTGGGGAACCTGGACTTCTACCTCCACAAGGTACTAATAAGGCAGCACCTCCCAATTTCTGCCAGAGAGGTGTGAGAGAAAGTAAGCTAAAACAGAAGGTTTAAATAAGATCCAGAGGCTTATAACATAATATTGAAAATGTACAGGGAAAATCACTCATAACACCAGCAACCAGGAAAACCTCAAAATTAATCTAAAAAGACAATCAAAAGATGCCAACAGTGAGATAAGAGATATTAGAAAAATCCAATAAAAATGTAAAATAGCCATCACAGAACAGATTTTAATAGGCAATTATAAACAGGAGTGAAACAAATGAAAAAATAGAAAGGCTCAGCAAAATAATAAAAACGAAGTAGAAGATACAAAGAAGAATCAGGTGGGCATTTTAGAACTAAAAAACATAATAACCAAAATAAAAGCTCAGTGGAAGTGCTCAACAGCAAAATGTAGGGGATAGAGGAAATAATCAGTGACCTGGAAAACTGAACAATGGAAATTACCTAATCTGAATAATAGAGAAGAACAGATTGGAAAAAAAAAAGAAAAAGAACAAAGCCTCAAGAACCTGTGAGACTATAAAAGCAGACCTAACAATTATATAATTGGAATACTGTAAGGACAAGAGAAAGAAGGTGGGGCTGAAAAAGTACTCAAAGTAATAAAGGCTGAAAATGCCCCAAATTTGAAAGGAGACATAAACTTACAAATTCAAGAAGCTGAGTGAACCCCAAACAGTATAAACCTAGATAAATGCACGCTACAACACATTATAATTAAACTTTTGGAAAGCAAAGATAGAAATAAATCTTGAAAGCAGAGAAAAAAAACCTTTCCTATAGAAAAAAGAAAATCCAATTAGAATGAAGGTGGGTTTCTTATTAGAAACCAAAGAAAACAGAAGGAAGTAATACATCATTTTTAAAGTGCTGAAATAAAAGAATTGTCAACCCAGAATTTTCAACCCAGAATCAACACCCAGAAAAAAAATATTTCAAGAATGAAGGGGAAATCAAGACATTCTCAGATGAAGGGATACTAACAGACTTACCCTTAAAAAAAAAAAGCTAAAGGAAGTTCTTTAAACAGAAGCGAAACAATAAAAGAACAAATCTTTGAATATCAGGAAGGAAGAAGGGGGTAAGCCAAAATATGGGTTAGTAAAATAGACTTTCCTTCTCTTGAGGTTTCTAAATGATGTCTGACACCTGAAACAAAAGTTATAGTACTCCCGCATGTGTGTCAAAATGTATATTCTACAGTTCAGATAATTGTATTATAAATGGAGGAAGGTAAAAAGATATAAAGAGATAATGTTTCTATATTTCATTCAAATTAATAGAATAATGACACTGAATAGACTGTGATAAATTATGTGTCTATAATACCTTAGAGCAATCACTTAAAAAATATATCCAAACAGATATACTCAAAAATACTACAGATAAATAAAGATGGTACCCTAAAACATGTTCAAGTATCCCCAAAAATGCCAGAATAATTAAAACAGAGAAATAAAAACAGAGAGAATGAAGAAAAAAACAAAAATGTAAAATAGCAGACTTAAGCCCTAACAACAATAACCACATTGTAGATGTAGACATCTAAATACACCAATTCAGAAACAAGATTGGCAGAGGGGATTAAAAAAATATGATCCCAAAATGTGTTGTCTACTAAAACTCAAACTTAATAGCTAAGGGCAAGTTAAAAGTAAAATGATGAGAAAAGATATAGCATGCAAACATCAAAGAAAGCAGGAGTAGATATATTAATATCAGAGAAGGCAGACTTAAGAGCAAAGAAAATTAGTAAATATACATTACATAATGATTAATCCAGGAAGCATACACAGTGATCCCAAATGTGTATGAACCAAGTAACAAAGCTGCAAAATATGTGAAGCAAAAATTGATGGAACTGAAAAAGAGATAGACAAACCCACTGTTACAGTTGGAGACTTCAACAACCCTCTCTCAACAACAAATAGAACAAATACACAAAGAAATCAACAAGGATATAGCAAAACTAAACAACACCATCAATCAACAGAAACAATTTAACGATATTGTAGAATACCACTTCCAGCAACAGGAGACCATACATTCTCAAGCACTGAGAGGGAACATATACCAAGATAGAAAATGTCCTTTTCCATAAAACAAATGCCCAAATATTTAATAGTTATCACACACAAAATGTGTCCTCTGGTCACATTGGAATTTAACCTAGAAACTAATAACAGAAAGAAAATAGGTAAATTATAAAATACTTGGAAGTCAAACAATATACTTCTAAGTAATCCGTGGGTCAAAACAAGTCTCAGGAGTCATGAAATATATATTAAAGTGAATGAAAATGAAATACAACATATTAAAATCTGTAGGAAACAGCTAAATTAGTGCTAGAGAAATTTATGGCACTAAGTAGTTAGACTAGAAAAGAGGAAAAGTCTCAAACCAATAATCTAAGATTCTATCCTAAGAATCAAAAAAAGAAAAACAAAACGAACCTACAGCTAAGAGAAGAAATGAAATGAAGAAGTCAATGAAATTGAAAAAAGAAAGCAACTGATAAAATTAATGAAGCAAAGAGCCAGTTCTTTGGCAAGATTAATAAAAATGATAAACCTCTAGCAAGGCTGACAAAAAAAAAAAAAGAAGATATAAGGCCTATATTATCAATGCCAGGAATGATATAGGTGACATCACTAAAGACTCTGTATACATCAAATGGGTATTAAGGGATTACTAAGAATGACTCCATATGCACGTTTGACAGCTTAGATGAAATGAGCCAAACTTCAAAAGCAATAATAAAATACACAATTTAAGTAGCCCTGTAACTATGCAAGAAATTGAATTAATAATTTTAAAACTCCCCAAAGGAATGTCTAGACAGATGATTTCACTTGATAATTCAATCAAATAACTGTTTATAATAATAATCAACACCATTTATACAAACTCTCTTCCAGAAAACAGAATAGGAGAAACACTTCCCAATTCATTTTATGAAGCACTAGTATTACCTTGATACCAAAACCAAAGACAATAAAAACGAGAAAACTACAAACTAATATCTTTCATGAATTTACACATGAAACTACTCAACAAAATATTAGCACACGGAACTCAGCAATATAGAAAAACAATTATATACCATGACCAAATGAGATTTATCTCAGGGATGCAAAGCTGGCTTAATATTTGAAAATCAGTCTAGGTAATTCATTACACTAACAGGCTAAAGAAGAAAAATCATATGGTTATATAACAATTGATGCAGCAAAAGCATTTGAGAAATATCAACACCTATTTATGATTTTTATAACTTTCAGAAAATAGGAATAGAAGGGGAACTCTTCAACTTGATACAGAAACTCTATAAAAATCATACTTAATGAAAGAATAAATATTCCCCCCAAGATTAGGAACAAGACATAACTGTCTTTTCTCACCACTGCCATTCAACATGGGACTGGAAGTTCTCTACAAGGCAAGAAAAGGAAATAAAAGACATAAAGATCAGAAAGGAAGAGGTACAACTGTCTCTATTTGCAGGTAACATAATTGTCTACATTGAAAATTCCAGGGATTCTACAATACTCTCCTAGAACTAATGAGGTCAGCAAGTTTGCAGGACAAAATATAAACATAAAAATCAATTGTATTTCTATATGCTAGCAGTGAACATGTAGATACAAATATCAAAAATACAATACAATTTGCAATCACTCAAAAAATGAAATACTTAAGTGTAAATATAGCAAAACATGCACAATATTTGTATGCAAAAAACTGCACAACGATGAAAGATCAAAAAAGATCTAAATAAATACTTGTAAGTCACACAACTGTAAAAGGACTAGTATCTGTGAGATATAAAGAATTCTCAAAATTCAACAGTAACAAAAGCTAACAATCTAAGTAAATATAGGCAAAAGTTTGTTTACCAAAGAATATAGAGAATAGCACATACATACAAGGAAAGATGGTCAATATCACTAACTATTAGGGATATGCAAATTAAAGTCACAATGCTATATCACCATGCACCTATCAAAATGGTTATTTTAAAAAAATTTTAATACAACACCAAAGGCTAGTGATGATGCCAAGAAACTGGCTCACTCATACACCAATGATGTGAATGTAAAATGGTATAGTGGCTCTGGAAGACACTCGAGCAGTTTCTTAGATAACTAAACATGCAACTACCATAAGATACAGTCATTGTACTTCTGGACACTTTTCTCAGAGAAATGAACTTATCTTCATACAAAAACCACTACATAAATGTTTGCAGTGGCTTTATTCACCGTAGTCAAAAAAGTGTAAACAGTATAGATGTCCTTCAACAGCACAGATGTCCTTGAGAAGGCTCAAGAAACTGTGGTATATTCATGGCATGGTTTACAACTCAGCAATAAAGAGGAAGAAACTACATATACACAACAACCTGGATGAATTTCTAGAGTATTCTGATGAATGATAAAAGCCAATCTCAAAAGGTTACATACTGAATGATTCCATTTATGTAGCATTCTAATATGATAAAATTACAGAGGTGGAGAACAGATTAGTGGTTGCCAGTGGTTAAGAATGGGGTGGAAGTAAGAGGGAGGTGGATGTGGCTATAAAAGAGCTACATGAAGAATCCTTATAATGATGAAAATGGTCAGCATCTTCACTGTATCAGTAGCAATATCATGATTGTGATAATGTATTATAGTTTGGCAAACTATCCATTTGGGAAAACTGGGTAAAGAGAACATGGGATCTTTCTGTTTTATTTCTTTTTCTTAAAAAGTAAAAAAAAGTGTTAAAAATATATTACTTATATATTTTTAAGAGTACATTTTTAAGAGTACAATTCAGTGGTGTTAACTATATTCACATTGTTGTGCAACAGATCTTTAGAACTTTTTCATCTTACAAAACTGAAATTCAGCCGGGCTCAGTGGCTCAGCCTGTAATCCCACGCCTTTGGGAGGCGGAGGTGAGTGGACTGCCTGAGCTCGCAAGTTCGAGACCCGCCTGGGCAACTTGGCGAGACCTCATCTCTACAATAAATCAAAAATTAGCCGGGCGTGGTAGCGCGCGCCTGTAGTTCCAGCTACTTGGAAGACTGAGGCAGAAGGATCAACGGAGCCCAGCAGGTCGAGGCTGCGGTGGCCGGGAGTGGCCACTGCACTCCAGTCTGGGTGACAGAGTGAGACTCCAACTCAAACAAAACAAAACAAAACAAAACAAAACAAAAAAACAAAACTGAAGTTCTATACTACTTGAATTACAACTCCCCTATTTTCCTCTCTCCTTCAGCCCCTGTTACTATGAGTTTGACGATTTTTAATACCTGATTTAAGGGGAATCCTGCAATGTTTGTCATTTTGTGACTGGCTTATTACACTTAGTCCTCCTAGTTTATCTATGTTGTAGCATGTGATCTAATTTTTTTCTTTTTCAAGGCCAAATAATGTTACATTGCACATATATACCACATTTTCTTTATCCACTCGTATATCAATGGATTTGGATTCTTACACCTTCTGGTTATTGTTCATAATGCTGCAGTAAACATGAGTGTGCAAATGTATCTTAAGATCCTGAATTCAGGCCATGTGCATGGCTCATGCCTGTAATCCCAGCACTTTGGGAGGCCAAGGCAGGAGGATCGCTGGAGACCAGGAGTTTGAGACCAAACTAAGCAACATAGCGAGACCTCATCTCTACAACAAATAAAAAAATTAGTATGGTGGCACGTGTCAGTAGTCCCAGCTACTTGGGAGGCAGAGGTGGAAGGATAGCCTGAGCCCAGCAGGTTGAGGCTACAGTGAGCCATGATGGTGCTCCAGCCTGGGCAACAGAGTGAGACTTTGACTAAAAAAATTACTAAAATAAAATCTTGGATTCAATTCTTTTGTATATAAACTCAGAAATGGAATTGCTGGATCATATGGCAATTTTATTGTTAACTTTTTAGGAAATGCTATACTGTTTGTCCTAGTGGTTATGTCATTTTACATTCCCATCAACTGCACAAGGATTCCAGTTTCTCCACATCCTCACCAACACTTCTTATTTTCTGGTTTTTTAATAGTGACCATACTAATGGGTATAAGGCGATATCTTATTGTAGTTTTAATCTGCATTTCTTTAATGCTTTTTGATGTTGAGTATCTTTTGATATGCCTGTTGGCCATTTGTATATCTTCTTTGAAGAAAAGTTTATTCAAGTCCTTTGCCCACTCTTTTTTTTTTTTTTTTTTTTTTTTTTGAGTCAGAGTCTCACTCTGTAGCCCAGGTTGGAGTGCAGTGGTATGTTCACAGCTATCCCAGCAGCGACCTGCTGGGTTCCGGTGATCCTTCTGCCTCAGCCTTCCAAGTAGCTGGAATTATAGGCGTGTGCTACCATGGCTGGCTAATTTTTTGATATATTGTAGAGATGAGGTCTCACCAAGTTGCCCCGGCTGGTCTCAAATCCCTGGGCTCAGGCAATCCTCTCCCCTTGGCCTCCCAAAGTGCTGGGATTATAGGCTTGAGCCACCGTGCCCGGCCTGCCCACTTTTTAATTAGGTTATTTGTAGGGGTTTTTTTGGTCGTTGTTATTAAATTATGGGAGTTCTTTAGATATTTTCTCCCATTCCATAGGTTTCCTTTTTACTCTGTTGATTGTGTTTTTTGATGCATAAGTTTTTAAGTCTGATATAGCTCCATGTGTCTATTTTTGCTTTTGTTGCCTATTTTTGATATCATCTCTCTCTATTATATCTTAAAACTGCAAGTGAATCTATAATTATCTCAAAATAAAAAATGTATATGTGGTATCATGTGCTACTTGTCCTTCTGTGTCCAACTTATTTCACTCAGCATAATGTCCCCCAGCACAGTGCCTATAGTTAACAATACTGTATTGCATACTTAAAAATTTACTAAAAGGGTAGACTTTATACTAAATGCTCTTATCACAAATAGTAATAATAAATAAAGAAGGCAGGTAGAAACTTCTGGAAGTGATGGATATGTGTATGGCATTGGTTGCAGTGATGGCTTCATGCATGGTGCATACTTATCTCCAAACTCATCAGGCTGTACACATGAGAAATGTATAGCTTTCTGTATGTCAATCACATATCAATAAAGAGAATTTTAAAAGTATACTATGAAATAAAAATAAAAAATAGAAATATAATACCATGAACAGGCTTAGAAAGGATTAGTCTAATTTCTTCACTTATAGTTGTGGAAAGTAAGGTCATAAAAGCACATTTAAGAAAATGGACAAATAAATCCATAAAATAGATACCTTTTAATTTGTAGTCTTATTAAACTCAAAGATATAACCTATATCTTATATTAATGACAGTTAATTCATGACAGTTAATACGCTTAGAAAAAAGTCTGCTTTGAGATTAGACTAAGATAAAGTTAGATAGGTTACACAAAATGATCATGCTAATAAATTTATGACCCATTCTTAAACTTCTTAACTCTCAACATTTAAAAGTATTGCCTTTTCAGTACATTCAATGCATAGCATTTATAGCACTAAAAGTCCTATGCTTTTAGAGATCATATGAAAACTTAGTAAAGATTTGATCCTTTTCACAAAAATCAAGAAACTCCACTAAATAAAAACCTTCACATCTTTATAACCAGAAGGATTCCATGCAGTACTACATTACTCTAAACAGATGTGGTTCTTCAAATGAGAAAAAAATCTCCACACACATTTTCAGTAGTATCTGAGTAACAGGTTCTTGAGTTGCTCCTTTTAGAATTTAGCTATAAAAACCACAGCTTCTACAACCACAGTTATTGCAGAATTTACTCTTGCACCTATTCTGTTAACTCATTACTCTGCCTAAAACAGATGCCTCAGGAGTATTTAATTTTCTGGTGAGAAAGGAGGGCAATCAAATACCCCCATGGAGGTTCTCTTTTCTGAAGAAAACCATCTGATTCCTGGCATGCTAACTTCAATCGATGGTACTTTTTGGCCTAAACTAGTCTACACAAAAGCAGAGTACACTTCAAACTGAGGCAGTGGAAGTAGGGGCGTGCATTAGACCTTGTAACTTAAAGGACCACATAAGAATCACACACCAAAAGTCGTGTCTCTTCTATTTTATGCAAAACAACAAAAAGAAGACAAAACAGAAAACAGTATGCAAATTCTATCCTCTCAAATTAATTTTTAGACTTATCTATCCTAGTATCAATTATTTTTTACTACATTTAAAATGCTTGGTCTATTATTTATTTTTCATTTTTGTTGTATTTTAAAGATGATTTATTGGCACATATTTTACTTACCTAAAAGAGGAAGCAAAACTGGGTAGTTATAAGGCATCACAAAGAGGTTTACACAAGTTAAAGTTGTACTGGCTTTTAAATAACCAAATGGGTATCCAAGTTCATTGTATTTTCCACTGCTTGTAACAAATACCTGAGAAGAACACGAAGTAATGTCTGGTGATGACAATAAGGATTTTATGTCAAACTAAACTCATAGCAACATTCCATGGCAGCATCTGTGGCACAATTTAATTGTAACATAAAACTAAGAATAATGCTTTTAGCCTATGGTTATGTCAAAATATATCATATTAAATAGAATGTTCAGATTGTAATTCCTCTCTAAACTATATTAAGAAATGAAACTATACTATGCAACAACCATTCAGAGACCACTGGTCACATCAACAGTACTCAAGTGTTTACTTGCTTAGCACAATGAAACCTAAAACTGAAATACTGTTAAGTGACATCAACCATTAAAACAAATTAACTTCTCAAAAGAATAAGCTGGGATCAGAGTTCACACTTTTGGAAAACTGGAACATGGTTCCTAGCCTAAAGCACACAATTATAAAAACAAAGCCCAATAAAAAGATTATGTAAACAATTCTCATATGTACCACTATTAAGTCTTTGCTTTATTTCTTTTTTGCTGTTCTTCTCCCCTACACACTTATTAATTTTTTCATTCAAGCCAGGTACTGGTGCTAATTATTTTGAGGCAGCAAGGAAATACTTCGGCTAAATCTCAAAGGCATTTTCTCTTGTATGTTATATTGGTGGCGCAAGCATTCAATAAAGATTAAGACATTAATCTTTTTTTTCTTTTGAGACAGGGCCGCACCCTGTCATTCAGTCCAGAGTACAGTGACCCGATCAAAGCTCACTGTAACCTTGAACTCCCAGGCTGAAGGGGTCCTCCTGCCTCAGTCTTCAAAGTAGCTGGGATTACAGATGTATGCCATCATGCCCTGCTAATTTTTGAAGAGATAGGGTCCCGCTATGTTGTCCAGGCTGCTCTCAAACTCTTGGCTTCGAGCAATCCTCCTGCCCTGCCCTTTCAAAGTGCCGGGATTATAGGTATAAGCCACCACACCTGGGCCATAAAATGCTAATCTTTATTACATATGACTATCTTCTTATTCCTTATTGATATTCTTGACATGATACATATTGTCAACCTTCATACACTTGATATGCTGTGCAGGAGTGCTCTAACTACCCTGTTTTCTCTGTGTTCCATGGTCAGACTCTTTGGTCCAAGTCAGGCCACCAGTATATTTTAGACACCTGGATCTTTACTTTTCCAAAGTCCTTTGGCAGGACCATATAAGACAAAAGTCAAACATTTAACAGAATCCATTTACCTTGCTATTTCTTGATACTGACGATATCACTTAATTGCCAATTCACTTAATTCTTGTTGTATTTAGTCATCACTAAAACTAAATCCTTCCTATGTGATCTATGCCCCCACAAGACATTTCTTGTGTTAAAACATAAGAAGATGTAATCCCACACCTTTGGGAGGCTGAAGTGAGTGGACTGCCTGAGCCCACGGGTTCGAGACCCGCCTGGGCAGCGAGACCTCATCTCTACGATAAATCAAAAAATCAGCCGGGCGGGGTAGCGTGCGCCTGTAATTCTGGCTACTCGGAAGGCTGAGGCAGAAGGATCGCCGGAGCCCAGCAGGTCGAGGCTGAGGTGGCCGGGAGCGGCCACTGCACTCCAGTCTGGGTGACAGAGTGAGACTCCAACTCAAAACAAAAACAAAAACAAAAACAAAAAAACATAAGAAGAATTCATCATAAAGGATAAAAAATGTACATACACACAGCAGTTGGGGGTCAGACCTATGATTCCCATGAAAGGAAAAGCATTGCCTGCCTTTCTTTTTCTTTCTTCCTTTTTTCCATCTCTCTCTCTCTTTCTTTATTAAACCCCTTGAGTTTTTCCAAATTCATATATATGTGGGGATTCTAAAAGTTCTTTAGAGACTACCTAGTCTTGATGTCTTGACTAGATGGTCTTGTACTGGCCTTCTACCATAAGTGCCTGGTATAAGGCCACATAGCTGATGGCAGAGCTAGAGATAGACTCTAGTGTCCATTATGGTTTTGCCACATTTCCTGGCTCCTAGGTTCATTTTATTCTTTTTCGCTTCTACTACTTTATCACATTAAAATTACTTTGGGCAACCCTTTGGGACCCTTCTTGCTTCTGGGAGCTTTCCTGTCCTATTAATAAATTCCTACTTTAAAAATAATAAAAAACAAAAAGTCTAAAACAAAGTAACATAAGGTATAGAAGAAAGGCATATGGAATATTTAAGGGGTTGTATATGAGCAAGGACAGGATTTCTTAAGTTTCTTTGGAGAAGGTTTACAAGAAATGTGCTATACAGAAAGGAGTTATTTTAGGGAAAGGGCATAATTTATAATTGTATGTGCTTTCATTGCAAAAATGCTTTTCAACCAATAAATGCAAACGTCATATCTTTATTTTAAGTTTGCAATCTATTGTTCATATCGCCACATTTCTAGCACTTTTGGGGCAAATTATAAGTATATAGCTCAATGAATGATCACAAAGTGAATGTACATGTGTAAACAGCACCCAGGTTAAAAAACGGAAACCTCCCCCAAGAGAAACCACTATTTTGACTTCTAACAGAGTAAGTTAGTTTTATCTCTCTTTGAATGTATATAAAGTGGAATTATATAATGTGCAGTTTTTCTGTCTGGTTTCTTTTACTCAGTATTATTTTCATGAAATTATTCTGTTTTTTGTGCTTTTATATCCTTGCTTTAAGCCTGCTCCTTTTTTTTCCTAACTGGTTTTAGCATCTTGGGAGAATTTAAGTAGCTTACAGACAACTTGTAGCAATACTTTCACATTTTAAGATAAAACAGATGGCAGTCTGAAAGTGTTTCTTCTGTAAATAGAGTCTAACAATTACTGACTGCAGTATGATCCTACAATATAGAAATAGAACAAACATCTTTACAGTGTAGGGCTTTTTGTTGTATCCGACTAAAAAGGCTGTGACTGTCCTGTCTGGATTTGTATAAATTAAATTTCGTAGGTGACTATTAGCCAATCACAAAGTCCTTCTTGCAGAAATGTAACACTCAAAAGAGCCAATGTATGATATCTTTTTGTGTTTGTCTCAACCATGTAGCGAAATCCACACTACACATCAGTACTATAAGGAAGAGGAGTTTTATTATATTACACTAATACAAAAATTAGTTTCAAGGCTATGGTTCTCTGCCAAAACTATCCTATACTTCTAATCTGTCAAGTTCAAACTAAGGGCTGAGAATCTTGCATCAGCTGCAGAAACCATATCTGAATAGAATTACATTCTTTAGATTAGAAATTCTTTTTTTTTTTTTTGAGTTGGAGTCTCACTCTGTCACCCAGACTGGAGTGCAGTGGCCGCTCCTGGCCACCGCAGCCTCGATCTGCTGGGCTCCGGCGATCCTTCTGCCTCAGCCTTCCGAGTAGCTGGAATTACAGGCGCGCGCTACCACGCCCGGCTAATTTTTTGATTTATTGTAGAGATGAGGTCTTGCCTGCCCAGGCAGTTCTTGAACCCGCGGGCTCCGGCAATCCACTCACCTCAGCCTCCCAAAGGTGCAGGATTACAGGCTGAACCACCGAGCCCGGCCTGATTAGAAATTCTTAACCCGGGATCCATGGATAGGCTGGGCTGGGGGTGGGGTTGGGGTCACCAAATCCTCAAATATATAGGTTTCATCACATTGTTTTGCCTTAAATGGCAATGTATAGTAGACTATTGATTCATATTAGTCTGAAAGTATTTGCTTGGCCCTGTTGCTTTTTTGATAGCATTTATGAGAAATATTGTTAACAGATTCAGTCCACGTATCTCAAGACTAACCTGAGAAACTTCTTAAACTAAGTCTCAGATCCCAGAATGGTTACAGATATTTGGATAATAGGTAAGGGTAAGTACCTGCCAGCAGGTATGGGGAGACTTTCGTTCCAAGATGTACTGAGTTAATGGTGATGGTTCAAGTTCATATTTGTCAAATGGAAGTTTGTCTATTACCATTGGCTCACAATCTACACAGGAGAACCTCACAACAGGATGAGATGTTCGTGGAGGCTAAAAAAAAAAAAGGAGAGAAAAATATGGTTAGGTATCAAGAAAGCTTACATTTCTGGCAATTCTACAAGTCCTTTTATATTTTGTTAAACCATCACTAAGATATAGACTAGTGTTTTGAGAAAGAGGGTTACTAGATCTCTAGGAATCACAAATGGCTTTCATGGGAGAGAGACTCAGCTTCTTTATCTCTACCATCTATTAAATTACAACACTCAAAACTATAATTTTGGTGCAGTAAAAAAGTTTTGAATATGTTTAAGAAGTAACTATGACCTGTAGGATGAACCTTGAATTTCTAATCTACTTTGCAACATCCAAATTATTGCCTGCCTTTCATTCCTTTTACCATGAGTTTACAGATTGTCCAGATGCTGCTAGGGAGGAAGAAATCCGTGAAACTTTCTAATAAGGTTCCAGCAGAGCTCAAGCCACTAACAAGCAAGACAAAAACTAAAGGCATGGAAAGGGCAAGCTAGAGACTGATAATGAACCAGTCACAATTCCAGGCCCAGATGAATTTTTAGAGCATTGCTGACACCCACATGCTTGCCTTGACTAGTTGGATCTGGGGATGCTTTTGGCTGGCCTGCAAAACCTGTGTACCTGGGGTACTAGAACAGATTAGTGGAAAAGTCATTGTATTAACAGGTTTACCCCGTGTGACTTGAGGGTACCAGAGAGAGAAAAGGATAAAGCAAGGGCAATATGGAGAAAGAAGGAGATAGGAGAAATCTCACGGACAAGGGTGAGAAGTGGGTTGGCCTATTCTTGTTGAGAGATCTGTAAGGGTAATATGAATATGACAAAGTATCTCTGCCTCCTTCATTAAAAAAAAAAAAAAATCACACTCGTTTGCCTTTATAATTTACAAATCCACAAGATGTTTGGGAGCTGAAAAAATAGCCCTCAAGTGAACTGTTAAAGATAGAGGAATGGTAACATGAGCTATGTGTGGATTACTTGGAATTTTTTTATTCTACTTTTCCTGATTTCAGCTTTTTTTTATTATAAAGATGTGGGTTACAATTCAGGGTTAGGTATACAAACGTTGATTATGCAGGTACCCTTGTGGATGAGGTGTGCCCCTCCCTCCCTAGCAGTTTCCCTCAGCTGCCCATCCCATCCCCCTCCCCTGACAGTTTCCCACTACTACCACTAATTTCAGTTTTAATTAACCTTGTGAAATATTTCTAACTTCTTAGATGTGAACACGTAAAAAATCAATAAAGACAGTGAAGCCTTGTCACTAGCAACAATGAAGTAAATCTGCCATAAAACCTTTTGGAAGAGGCTGAGATTTAAGAGTCCTATAGGGAGGCATGGGACATTTACCCTCACCCACAGCAGGGGCTGAAAGGGCTCTTCAGTCTTACATCAGACCTTTCATGACCACTCCCGAAAAAAAAATGCAGGAGCCTAAAAACAGAAATCCAGGAGAAAATGCAGTTCATCATCAGAAATTTCTAAAACTGAGACAGAATATAGATTAGCTGAACCAGGAAGGTGTTAAACTAGAGAAGTAGTGATCTGTCTGCACCCCTTACCCAGCCTAGTCCACACAGGAGGGATTACTGAGGTCTGCTTATATTGTGGGGAGAGGAAGGAAGAGGACAGAGAAAGTGAGTTTTATATGGTCTCCCTTATTTCTAGACACTGCCCCCCCCAAAAGCCAACTGATCAAACCCTCTTTTAACAAATGCAATGATCAAAAAGACAAGTCCTTGCTTAGAGATTATTTTAAAATTATTGCTTAATTACCATCACTGAAAGGTGCACTGCTACAGAACAGAAGTCCACTGATTACCAAAAGATGAAAAACAGGAAGAAGCAGAATTTTTAATGTTTTGAATATGTTCCTAGAATCTATCCAAGGTATAAACTAGGTTCCAACTTCCTTAGGCTATGCATGAAAATCAAGGCCAGTACTTTTCAGACATTGTGTTTACCACGTAAATCAAGTCAGCCGCACTGAAATGAAAACCAAGTCACAGATTACAACAGCTTCAAAAATATCAATGCTTTCACATCCAAAGAGGGCAGTTCAAGCAGCAGCAAAGGCAACTGAAAGAAGGAATGAAAAGTGCCAGAAAATAAAGAAAGTCCTTCTTTGCTGTTAGGCATGAGCTAGACTTCTAATAAAAGACAGAAGTTGAAGGAGTGAAGACCTACTTGCCTACGGTGTGGCTTAAAAACCTCAAAACTATTTTAAAAGGTTCACTGTAATCAGCAAATTGAAAATCCAGAATGATGTTTACCTTTTTTAAAATAACACTTACTAGTGAAGGTAAATTCTGATCTGGCCAAAAAGATTCTGGAATTGGCCAATGTCCAACAGGAACACCAGTTTTAGAGTTAGGTCGTACATAAATGAGTTTATGACAACTATGCCATGGTTGAGCAGCAAATGAATTACTTGGCCTAGATGAATCCATAAGTCCATCTAAAAGTTAAACAAAAGACAAACTAAGGCATGCATCTCTTTTTATAGCTGCTGATCTTCTTGTACAAATTTTCTAGCTGAAAGCAAAGTCCAAAATAAAACAAAAACAATGATTCATGAAAAATGGAATAAGAAAAAAAAAATCAATTCCACTTGGATTTCTAAATGTTAATCCAATCCAACCCTTCTAATCTGACACCCCCCTCACCATCCTTAACCTACTATGAGAATGTGTAGTTATGCAGAAAACTATTAAAAAACTAGTTTTAAATTTTCTGAAACTTGGACACATAAATTAAACATAACAAAATGCTACATTATTTTTTAAGAATTTAATAACCAAATTAGGCAAATGAAATTGTTCATTTCTTGGTATAGTTTTTACATTTTGGAATCTTCCATTTACATATTCTTTTAATTCCCAAATACACGAAAAAATGTTATTTACTGAATTTTGTGAGCTCTAATAACCACAAAGGCAAAAATAAAAACTATCCAAATTCACCTAAAAGTAGAAGAAATGATAATAATACAATCTATGTATGTAGTCGGGGGAGTGGGGTGATACAAAGGAAATCCATCAAGTTTAGTGTGGGCGAATTCACTAGTTTCCCCATTCACCACTAAAATGCCATGGAAACTGGGCATTGTATAATGTTGAATAATGTATCTAGAATTCATTTGAATGATTTAAATCAGCATGTTATTGTATCCCCCACCCAGAAAAGAATCAGGGCAAGGCAGTTATGTAACCTTTCAATAATAATACTTGTAAAAGATACGTTTTAATGATTTTTCTTAAATTACAGGTCATTTGATTTACTTATTTATAAGTAATTACTTCAGACCAGGAGATTCACTGGGTCCACAAAGCTCTAGGGAAAATGGCTTTGGAGGAACCCCTGAAGTTGAGCTCACAATTCTGAGAATATGAATCTGTCTGAGATAATGGTTCTTAGTTTTCATCAGAATTTGAAAGGTTCAGAAATCTGTACAAAGGGGAACTGGATCTAGAAAGAAAATCTGAGTCATTTGCATGGCACAAAATCTCACTAGGATTTCTATATGAAAGTTCCTAGTTTATGTTAAGGTAGCGAGCAAAAAGTTATGAACCAAGCAGTTGACTGCTAGCGATATAACATGCCCTTCATATACAATTAATTTAAAGTAGGCTCTGGGGTCTCAGTCTTCTATGGCAGGTGTTCTTAACTTGGGAGTCCAAGAAACCCCTGAAACTACATATAAAATTGTGTGTATATGGCTTATGTCTACTTTTATAGGGAAAGGGGATCTATATTTTTCCAACAACTTCTCAGAGGTATTGGGAGCAAAACAACAACAAAAGCCAGAAACCACAGGATCCACTGTTTCAGACAGAAATGCATAGCTTTCTGCCCTGTGCAATTGGCCCCTTTGTCCTTGGTCAAGGCAATTAAAATGTATAAACCAAATCAGATAAGCACTGTGTTAATATTGGGGTCTACATATACACATGAATATATGTGTATAAACTGATAGAAACAAGGAGAAGTAGTTAACCTAGAATAGAGCCCTTAGGAAGTCTTGCAATGTACTACGATGCTGTTTAATTTCCTGATCCCTTTGAAATCCACATGCATTGGAGTGATTGCAAACATCCATTCACAGACTATCTGGACATCTACTAAGGTTTAACTTCCTCTCTGCAAAAGTAGCTCTGCTTTCATCTATTTTTAGAAGCTGAACTTTCTTTAAAATATCATTTGAAGAGATAGGTTCTGAGTTAAAAAGTGCAGAGAAAATACTATGTAGTATCTTAGAAAATATGAGCAGTTCCTGGATAAACATTCACAATCTCTTGCTGAGGAGCAGTAACAAACACTATCAAATTTCATAAAGATAGCTCAGCTCATGCCTTTGGGGGGCCGAAGCGGGAGGACTGTTTGAGCCCAGGAGTTTGAGATCAGCCTGGGCAACACAGTGAGACCTTTTCTCTACAAAAAATGCAAAAATTATCTGGGCATGGTGGTGTATGCCTATAGGCCCAGCTACTCAGGAGGCTGAGGCAGGAGGATCACCTGAGTCCAGGGGGTTGAGTCTGTGGTAAGCCAGGACCATACCATTGCACTTCAGCCTGGGCGACAAAGTGAGATCCTCAAAGAAAGATAGCTCTGCATACTTGGCACTCACAAGACCAGAACCAGATTACTGCTTAAGTGGCATGCCATAGTGAGTCTTGAGATATTTTGTGAATAGAGAGGTGAGTGAGTTAGTGTCATTTCAACACTGAGACCGGAAAATATAAGATGGGTCAGAAAAAGGAGAAATATTCTTAGGAACATTTGACATGAAATTAAAGTTGTTAGAATTTGGCCACCTAAAAGGTGGCCTGACACATATATAGGCAATGAATGTATGGTAGTTGTTTGGATGGATGTTTGCTACTACTCAAATGCACACAGATCATGAAGACTGTTTCTATGATAATTTGTTTAATGCCTTTTCAATCTCAGATTATTCTCCTATATAACATTTTAGGGTTAAAATTATGTACTGTACCTTCTCCAACAGGAAGTGGATCTGGTCCTGTTTTTTCAAAATTTATAACTACACCACTCTGAACTTTTTGAACTAGAGATTCTAAACATTGATTCAACATTCTTTGTGTTCTTACACAATAGGAGCGACCTATACCAGAAAAAAATAGTACAATTTTGATTAAAAAAAATACTATTTCAAAATACAAGCATTTAAAATCCTAAAATATAACTTGAAATGATCAAAACTACATTGACAGAAAATATCATACCAATGATGAGCTTATGCAACAGAGTTAAAAGATTTTGAAGGAAAGCAAATAAAGACTGGATATAGCATTCAATGAAAACTATACTCTGCTGCCCTGAATTCTTCCTTTGGAAATATTAATATTGCCAATACCTCCTGTGACTTCACACATTTGTGTGATGGCAGATTCATCAGTTGGTACGCTCCCTAGTTGCTCTGGTTCAGTAGAAGCCACTCCAGGCAAACGTAACACCAGGGCAAATAACCTTTGATCCCAGCGAAAAGGTTCTTTGGTTAGCTCACTTCCAGGCAGAGGAGAATTCAAAGGAAGATGAAGCTGATAAGACAAAATTTGAAAAGATTCATCATAACAACCCATGCAAATATAAAGAAAGAGTTAAAGTGTTCACTTTTCTGTCATGTAACTCAATAAAATTAAGCAATCTTTCAAAGATTACCAAAATGGGAGATTGGACCAAACTTATTCTTAACTGCAAATGTCTCCCACAGAAATAGCTGCATGTTCTCTGCCATTTAAACAAAATTAAAAAAAATAAATCTCACCTCTTCTTGAACACCACCAGTACTTGTTAACTTGTTTCCATCTGTGATGGTAATTAAAATAGATGGTTCTAAAAAAAATGGATTTCTCCCCTAAAATACATTTAAAAAGCATTAGAGCCATGTAAAGTAATAAAATTGTATTTACACTTTTATATTTGTCTTGTCAATGCTCTCTCAAGTATATGATAAAAATTTCCTAGATAAATAAGAAGGAAAAGATCAGGGAACAAAATGGGTAGGAATCAAAATAACAATTCCTGAAGAGGTAACATTTAGTATAAACTAAGGAATTCTTATAATTCAGGAACTCCCCAAACTGTTAACATTTTAATGCCTCTTTCTCTGCTTTCCAAGTAATCATAAAATAATGATATTAAAGAGATTATAACGGTAGTATCAGCCACACTCATGAATCCATTCACCTGAGTCAAAATCCTGATAGAATACTAGTAACTTAGGAACTACAACCTGGAGAGTGACTGGTTAATGTGAGCAGACATTTTAGAGGAGGAAAGGACAATGATAGCAGCAGCAAATGCTATTCTGCCTTCCTTTTATCTTAGAGCTTTTTCATCTAATTAAGGGCACTGAAAGTTTCTCTCCAATTTTCTTGTTCTAATATTTCTCAGCAATTTATTCATACCCTTGCCAAACAGCTGTTGGTCTGGTGGTAGGCAATTTTAACTATTTTATAATCAAGCCACATACAAGAACCCCCTCCAAAAAATTTTTAAGCATATATTTAAAAGGTAATATGAGTCTCTTTTGGGAGGTTATAAAAAGTAGCAGAAAACTTGGTAACCATGCCCAATTATAAATTCTTACCCCACGTCACCAAAATAAATTAGCTGTACTCACTCAATTTTTTTTACCTGTCCATAATTGTCTATTCCAGATATTAATCTATTGAGATTTAACAAATCAAATGAGGATCTTAGAGCCTGACCAAGAGTAGTCAGTCCAGAAGCCTGAAGATTTTTTAGTTCGCTCATGAATGTTGCATGATTTTCCTTCCAACCAGCCTGAAAACCAAACATTTACAAAGAAATTCCCAATTATACAATGAACAATATATAAAGTACAAAAAACCCACTGAACAGCAAGTAGCAAAACTCTAACAAATTAACCGTTCCTTAACCTAATTCTATTTCATATCTTGACTGATCAATAGAACTAAAGCAAGCAATAAGTTTCAGGATGATCTATTAGCATGAATGATCAAAAGCAAAGAACTCAAGCAGATAGTACCTTTCTTTGTCCATTATGGTCAGAGGGTTCTGGCTCAAGAGTTTCAGTTTTCTGTTCAGGCTCAACTAGACCTACCAAAATACCTCAGTTACCTTATCTTGTCACTGATGATGAACATGGAATGGAGTGAGGGGGAGAGGAAGAAGTAGTTATTTTGTAAATGCATTGTCCTTAGTAGAGACAAACAATTAGCTGTATTGTGTGTCGGATGTATGTGAATTTTTCTAACCAAGACTCTTCCTTCTAAACTATATTTTCACATTTAAACAAGAGTAAAGGGGAAATTATAGGAATAGAGCCACAGTAATTTGGAGATCAGCCCTCTGGCATTTTTCAAGTATCCAGAAAGCCTCAAATCTACAACAAGGAGAGAGAGAGAAAAAAAAAAAGAAACAAAAAGTTTTGGCAAAGAAGCAGCATCCCCTAGGCACCCTCAGCAGTTATGAACAGTAGCAAAGAACCAAAGATCCAAGGTCAACAGCCAACATGTTGTGATTAATTTGTTTGTAAAATAGAAGTAAAGGATCATGTTGACTGGTCAGTGATGACTCTAAAAAGCAGCGCCAAAAAGATAAACCAAAAAAAAAAAAAAAAAAAAAAAAGATGGCAGCTAACAGGAAGTCACAGAGAAATGACCAGACAGGGAGAGAACAGACAGTACAGCTTGGCAACAGGGTGGAACAAATAGCCACACGAGCCTGAATGAGTCTGAAGGCAGCAGTGTGATATCCTGAATGCTGAAGTGATGCCAACCAGGCCAGTACAGCTGGAGTTGGAAAACAAGAACAAATAACACAGAGATAAATCAACTGATTTGAATTTTGTGTTTAGCTGAAGGGATATTGTCCATTACCACACAACTACACCAAATGCTCGTTTCTAGTTTCGTGGTCTCCCAAAACAATTTTGCAGAATGCCTGAGAGGTTTGCCTATGAACCAGATCATGAAATATCTGTGTGACCTTGAGCAAAGTTGTTGGCTTCTTAAGACATAAGTTCCCTTTTTTGAAAAGGAGGAGAATCAGATAAGCAGGGACACCGTGTAAGGTTGTGAATGAGAGCACCCTGGGGGGAGAGTCATTCTCATAGTGATCTATGAGAATGATGCACTCTAGGGTTAAACAGTACACAACTTAGAAGGTGAAAGTGGTCTTAGGTAACACTCATTCTGGGTCCAATAGTCGAGGATTCTGTGAAATTAAAGATGTGCTTAGTTTGTTGTTGGTTTTAATATTCCTGACATATCATATATGTTGAAGGATCTAAAGGAAAAAACTCTCTGTGTGCTCTTTTGGCCAAATTCTATGTATGACTTTTAGTGCCAGGGGAATATAAGGGATTCCTTATGGCCCAAGGGAAATCTTACTAAACTCGACAAACTAGAAAAGGAAGGATTATGATTCAAAGTGTCTTGTCAAATACCTAGAATTATCAGTAGGTGATTACAAATCACAATGAGTTTGGAAATCAGATTTCTTCATTGGGGTAGAAGAGAAGGATATGGGGGGAGGATAACATCAATTATTTCCCATATTTAGTCAGCCAATTTTTACTGATCAATTATGCTATATTGGGCAGAATGCTAGCTACATGCTGGAGATATAGAGAGGAATTAGCCTTTGGGGAGTTCCTGTCACAAAGGAATAAGGGATGTACTTATGGAGCCTAAACGAACAAGGGACCAGAGAGTGAGGAAAGGCTTCTCACAGAAGACAGGGCATTTGATAACTCCATTAAAAAATGGGCAAAGAACATGAGCAGACACTTCTCAAAAGAAGACACACAAGCAGCCAATAAACATACGAAAAAGACCTCCCAGTACTTTGGGAGGCCAAGGTGGGAGGATTTCTTGAGCCCAGGAGGTCAGCCTGGGCAATACAGTGAGACCTCATCTCTACAAAAATCCAGATAGATAGTTAGATAGAAAGATAGACAGATAGATAGATAGACAGACAGACAGAAAGACAGTCAGACATATATGAAAAAATGCTGGCCAGGCAAGGTGGCTCACACCTATAATCCTAGCATTCTGGGAGTCCAAGGTGGGAGAATCACTTGGGGCTAGGAGTTCAAAACCAGCCTAGGAAACACAGTGAGATCTCATCTCTACAAAAAAAAAAAATCAAAAAATTAGCCAGACATGGTGTTGTGCACCTGTAGTCCCAGCTACTTGGGAGGCTGAGGCAGGAGGATTGCTTGAGCTCAGAAGGTAGAGGTTGCAGTAAGCTGTGATCGTGCTACTGCACTCCAGACTGGGTGACAGAGTGAAACACTGATTCAAAAAAGAAAGAAAGAAAGAAAAGGAAAAAAAAGAAAAAAATTCTCAACATCACTAATTATCAGAGAAAAGGAAATCAAAACCACAATGGGATATCATCTTATACCAGTCAGAATGGGTACTATTAAAAAAAACACACGCACACAACAAATGCTGGTGAGGCTGTAGAAAAGGGAATGCTCATTGGTGGGAATGCAAGCCAATTCAGCCCCTGTGGAAAGCTGTTTGGAGATTTCTCAAAGAACTGAAAATAGATTTACCATTCAACCCAGCAATCCCACTACCAGGTATACACCCAGCGTATTTAAATTGTTCTACCAAAAAGACACCTGCACTTGTAACATTATCAGAGAACTATTCACAATAGCAAAAACCTGGAACCAACCTAGATGCCCATCAGTGGTGGACTGGACATGGAAAATTTGATACATATACCCCATAGAATACTATGCAGCCACAAAAAATAATGAAATCATGTCCTTTGTGGTAACACAGATGCAGTGATTCTAAGCAAACTAACACAGAAATAGAAAACCAAATGCCGCATATTTTGACTTATACGTGGGAGCTAAACATTGGGTACACACGGACATAAAGATGGGAACAACCGATACTGGGGACACTTAAAGAGGGTGGTGGAAGAAGAGGGGCAAGAATTAAAAAAAAAACCCATTGAGTACTGTGTACACAATTTAGATGATCAGCTTAATAAAAGCTCAAATCTCACCATCACCCAACATACCCACGTAACAAAACTGCGCCTGTACCTTTTGAATCTACAAATTAAAATAAAAAGAAGATAGGGCATTTGAGAAAGCCTGTCCGAATGAGGGAAAGACTGTGAGACTAATTGATGTGAGAGGTGGAGGGGATCATATAAGGGAAGAGGACAGAGAGTTCATACAAGAATAGGACTTACTGGAGAACTAGAAGTAATCTTTTTATCATTGCTCTGGGCACATGGCAGGAGGTAAGGCCGATAAGATAATTTGGGCTTTGACCGTAAAGTACTTTGTACACCATGCTCAGTAATTTGGATTTTATCTGTTGGCCTTGGGAAGAACAGGAGGTTTTCAAATAGAGGAGTGGTATGATCAGATTTGTGTTTTAGCAAGATCATTCTGCTGGTGGTTAGATCATAAATTGTGGGGTGGAAGCTTGAGGCAGGAAAACTGGTTTGGAGACTGTTGCAAGAGCTTATGAGAAAAGTGATGAAAGCCTGAGTTAGGGCAGTGGGGATGGAGTGGAGCTTGCAGATTAAAGAAATATTTTGGAGGTGGAGTCCAGAGGATTTAGTAGCTAACTAGGAGAATGGGTGGGGGAGTAGGGGTCAGACATTAGGTTGAGGTTTCTAGCTTAAGCAAACTTGTGATGGTGGATGTCCTTTACCCCAAAGCTACTACATAAAGTTGGCTCTTTTTGGGAAGGAATCACTTTTGTTTAGTAATCTTAGTTTTACAATATAAACTTATGGTTATATTTACATTAAATGTTGGACTCATGAGCTCAAGGTAAGACTACGGAAAAATTAGTAACCTATTTGATTTGATAAAGAACTGGGATAAGATTTGGGTACCACTTTATAAGGCACCAGTATTAAAATAGCATGTCCTGATCATTAGTAGCCTTACTCATTAATTTGCCAAAATAATTATTAATTAATAATACTTTCAATTTTTTATAAAAGGAAAAATTTACAAATAGTGTTTTTGTAAAGCATTTAAAATTTTTTTTAAATTTAAAGATGTGGGGTATAATCAGGGTTAGGTATACAAACGTTGATTATGCAGGTACCCTTGTTGATGAGGTGTGCCCCTCTTTGTAAAGCATTTTACAAATAGTTTCGACTTCTGAATCTCTGACATTCTGTTTTTAAATGGATTCTTACTCTTTGCAATGAATCTGATAATATAAGAAATGTTTAATGCCACTCCTCCCCCAGTACTACAAAGTGTGTGGGCTACACTTACTACCAAGAGCAATGAACTCCTTGGTAGTGATTCAGCCTCTATATAAAGAGCACCAAGTTTCCCTGTATCTGTTTCTCAAGATGCTGAAGGAAAAAGGCCCATAGATTTATTAAAATATTTAGAAAACCTGGCTGGGCATGGTGGCTCACGCCTGTAGTCCCAGTACTTTGGAAAGCAGGAGCAAGAGGATGCCTGAGCCCAGGGCTTTGAGATCAGCCTAGACAACTTGGCAAAACCTCATCTTTACAATAAATTAAAAAATGAGCCAGGCACAGTGGCATGCACCTGTGGTTCCAGTTACTTTAAGGCTGAGGTGGAAGGCTTGCTTGAGCCCAGCAGGTCGAGGCTGTGGTGGCCATAAGTGTGCCACTGCACTCCAGCCTGGGAGACATAGTGAGACTCCAACTCAAAGAAAATAAAAAAATTAAAAAAAAAATATATATATATATATTTAGAAAACCTTATTAATGTGACAATTTTCTTCCAAAAAGATAATTATAAACTATAGGAAGAAAAAGTGTATGTTTATACTCTCCATTCATTGCTGAGAGATAATTTTTTCATAAATGAATTCAGGACATCTAATTTGCCTTCTGAATATAGTCTTTTTCTTTCCAATTACTTTACTAAAAAGATATCCTATCCTTGTGTCAGTAAAGCCTTTATTCCTGATAATAATGTCCATTCTTACAAAACTTAACTTACAAAGCACTTTCACACTTCACATTAGCTTAGGACAACATAGAATAAACATGACATTATCATCCCTATTTTTGTTTTAAAAAACAAGGAAGAAGTGAGAATTAGGTATGTTTTGTTTGTGGAGGTGACAGTAGTGGTAAGTCACATTCTATAGATGCACACTATCTGACACAGTAGCACATAGCTTCATGTGACTACTGAGTACTTGAAACATGGCTATCTGAATCAAAATGTGACGTAAGTGTGAAATACATTTAGGATTCTGAGGATACAGAACCAAACAATTGTAAAATATCTCATTATTCATGTTGATTATATGTAGAAATAACAATGTCTTGGATATTTTCAGTTAAATAAAATATATTAGCAATTACTAAAATACATTAGTAAAATTCACTTGTTTTTACTTTTCCATGTGGCAACTAGAAAACTTTAAATTACATGTATGGCAGACATCATATTTCTATTGGACACTGATGTTCTAGAAAGATATGAAAGGTCAGGTGAGAGAGCCAGACCTTGATGTAGCAGAGGTATTACAGATTCCAAGGCAGAGGGAAACAGGTAGATAAGTGTGATGACATTGGACAGCCTGGAGGAAGGTGAAGCAGTAGTCAGAAGGAATGGCTAGAAACCTTGAATAGTAAGCCAGGCCTATGGGAATCAGGACCTGAATTTGGATGGGAATGGAGATGGAGTTAAATGAGAAACATTTGAAACAAATAGGACAAGACTTGGTGACAGACAGAGCACAGGCCTAAAGGACAGAGAGTAAAAGATGATTACAAGAGGCCTAAAGAATAGAGATTTAGGATAAAAAAGTAACCTTTGGTGGGTGGTCTTTGCAGGTCAAAAAGTAACCTTTGGTGGGTGGTCTTTGCAGGTCAAGAATCTCTCAGATATAAAATGATGATGAATGATAACTAATATTTGTCAGTGCTTATATATTAGGAACTCACTTATGCTAAGCACAGAATCTTATAGACATCCTTCTCATGCGAGCCTCATAAGCACTCTCTAGGTAGGTGCTGTTATCATCTCCATTTTTTTTTTTTTTTTTGAGTTGGAGTCTCACTCGGTCGCCCAAACTGGAGTGCAGTGGCCGCTTCCGGCCACCGCAGCCTCGACCTGCTGGGCTCCGGCGATCCTTCCGCCTCAGCCTTCCAAGTAGCCGGAATTACAGGCGTGCGCTACCACGCCCGGCTGATTTTGTGATTTTATTGTAGAGATGAGGTCTCGCTGCCCAGGCGGGTCTCGAACCCGCGGGCTCAGGCAATCCACTCACTTCAGCCTCCCAAAGGCGCAGGATTACAGGCTGAGCCACCGAGCCCGGCATCATCTCCATTTTATACATGAGGACATTAAGGCTCCGGAGGCTAAGCAACTTGTCCAAGTCAAACAACAGGTAAATGGTACAGCCAGGATTTGAACCCAGGTAGCCTAACTTCATAGGTCACCAATTTAAACTGCTTTACTAAAAACTCTTCCACACATTTCATATATAGACATCTTTTTACTGTGCTTCACTTTTTTGCATCTCACAGATACTGTGTTTTTTAAAAATTTAAAGTCTGTGGCAACCCTCTATTATTAGTCTCATTCTTCCAACAGCACGTGTTTGCTTTCTGTTTCTGTGTCACATTTCAGTAATTCTTACAACAGTTTAGACTTTTAAAATTATTATTATATCTGTCTGGTGATCAGTGATTTTTGACATTACTATTGTAATTGTTCTGGGACACCACGAGCCATGCCTATATAAGATGGTGCACGTAGTCAATAAATGTGTATGTCTGACTGCTCCACCAATGGGCTGTTGTTCCATCTCTCTCCCTTCCACTCCTCAAGCTTACCTATACTCTGAGAAACAACAATATAAAAATTAGGTCAATTAATAATCCCACAATGGACGAGGTTCATGCCTATAATTTCAGCACTTTGGGAGGATTGCTTGAGGCCAGGAGTTCAAGACCAGCCTAGGCAACATAGCAAGGCCTCATTTCTAAGAAAAAAAAAAAATCAAAAGAATAGCTGGGAGCCTGTGGGTCCAGCTTCTCAGAAGGTTGAGACAGAAGGATCTCCAGGAGGTTGAGACTGAGGTGAGCTGTGATCATGACACTGTACTTCAGCCTAGGTGACAGAATGAAATCCCAACTCAAAAAATAGACAGACAGACAGAAAGACAGAAATAAGCATTCATACCAGCAAAAAAATGTGAGCCTTTAAGTCTATCAATGACCTGGGTTCTGGTCCCAGCTCTGACTAGTCACTAGCCATTTATTTATTCCCCACTAATATGTCTCAGAGAGAATGTGCACTCCTCTCCTCAGAAAAGCAAAGCCTAAAGGCAATATTTTCTACTCCCCTCTGCACCTTCATTTCCATCTTCTCACCTGACTGGTGGGTTTGGAAACAGAAAACTGGCATGCTCTCTCTAGGCCTGTTGCTAAAGCTTTTTAAAAATTTCAGGTATGTTCTCTGACGTGATACTTAATGGGTAGGTTCCACCCTTACGACAGACCCATAAGGGAGGTATGTCAATATGTGAATCATCTGGAAGCTTTTTGTGAACACACATTGAGGCTATATCCTCCTATCTAGCTTTTATCAGAAATAGAGCTGTTATTTAGAACTCTGGCTTGCTCCTGTGTCTTATTTCTCCATTGGTTTCAAATGGAAGAGGAAAAGGAAGGGGTGTTATTTAGTGGCTCCCCAAAACCTTCGCATCCTAGTACTTATCCTTACTGAACTTCATCTCATTTTATCCAGACCATTTCTCTGGTTCATTGATTTTCATTTTTTTTAAATAGAGGAACCCCTTCCTCCATCAAAATCTTGGCAGGAAGTATAAATACGTAAAAGAGATAAAAGCAGATAAACTGTCCTTGAAGGGGATGCAGGAGTGGTGTTAGAGCCCTTTCTGAAAATTCCTGTTCTATCTCAAAAGGTCACTTGTAACCCTTTTTCAAAGTATTAGTGACCTTGCTAGACTTAATATGTACGTTTAATAAACAGGCTATTAATTTCCTCAGCCAAGGTAACTGATAAAGATATTTAGGGCAGCTGCACCTAACTTTCCACAGGTGAAATGCCCCTTACAAACTGTATGTAAATTGTGTATCTATAAATCTAAAAAAAATAATTGACTAAGATTCTCTGAGGTGGTAGCTATTTAAAGGGCCTGGTAGAGAATCTCTTTAAAGAGCAAAAAGAATCCTTGTAGATTTTACGAATTTTCACAAGCTGGGCTCTCTCACACAGCAGCGAGAAAGCTTCTCACTGGAGGGGTCTGCTTGCTGTGTCCCCCAGACTTGGTGCTGAGCCACCACACTGACCTATTTTGGTTGCACGTTCCCCACAGCCTATTTGAACATTTCTCTGAGCAGTAGTGCAGTTCAGGCCCAGTCTTCCTAGTTAGTAAGCCCTTTACAAAGAATGAATATGAAGCCTCGTTGACATCCAGAGAGACAATACATGTTGCTTTCCTCTCTTTGACAAGACTTTTTATTGTCAGAGGAAATGACATCAGCCTGGTGATATTTGTTCTTCATAAGCCCATGTTAGAGGGCTGTCCTGAAATTGGACCTCATAATTCTAGGTGGTTACAAAGTAGATGGTTAACGAATTTGAGTATTTTCCCAGATGTCACTAGTTAAAGCAGAAAAGTCTAAATTTAGGACGGACATCATTTCTCTCGTTGAAAGATAAACAATTTTCCTTTTTTCCATCTGTTCTCCATAAAGTTGGGGAAAACTTGCTCTGCAACAACTCAATTTGCAAAAATCAACTCCAACAATATTTTTCAACCAACTTACTTTTTTCAATTTAACATTTTATCATCTTTGTCATCACAAACTGTTATTGTGTTCATAAACTGACCGGTGAGATGGAATGACGTGAAAAATAAGAAGCCCTGCTTTTCCAATCAACTGTTTCCTGAGGAGACAAATGACTTTTTCCTTGGTTTTTGCCTTTAGCCTTATACTGAATATCTGTGCAAGTTAAAACTTTTCAACATCAAGAATTTTTTTCTCACAATTAAAACAGACTCCAATTCTGATGAGACAAAACCAAATTTTACTTGCCCTCTTAGGTAACAGAACACTGTGACAGCTGAATCACCCTAAAACGTTAATATATCTTAAAGAATTATATTTACAGTTAGCATAACTATAAAGAAGACTGTGGAAATTATGAAGTACACATTAGAAAGACCTTTTTGTACCTCCTTTTAAAACTCCCTATTTGTGTTACATTTTTTGACTTTGTCAGACACAATTTTTTTTCCCTGCATACTCTAGCAATTTATGGCCTGATTTCACTTTTTGTGCTTTTCTCATCTGACTCAAGGTACTAATATATTTTGAGGCTTAATGTAAGTTTTTTTTTTTTTTTAATGTACTAGTATTGCCTTTTCTGTTTTTTGTTTGGTTGTTTTTTTTTCTTTTGGAGGGGACTCAGGGCCTCACTCTGTAGCCTTGACTTAAGGGCAGTGGCACAATCATGGTTCACCACAGGCTCAACCTTCTGAGCTCAGGTGATCCTTCTGTCTCAGCCTCTCGAGTAGCTGGGGATACAGGTTTGCACCACCACACTCAGCTAATTTGTGTGATTTTTTTTTTTGTAGAGAAGAGGTCTTGTTATGTTGCCTAGGCTGGTCTCGAATTACTGGGCTCAAGCAATCCTACCACCTCTGCCTCCCAATATGCTGGGATTACAGGTGTGAGCCACCATGCCCAGGCCCCTGTAGCTTTTTCTTATAAAATTACTTATTTTTAAGAAAATCCAGCTCTCTTGGATTCCCTTTTGTCAAAGTTACTTCTCAAAGGGCTTTTCTTACTGTCCTGAAATTGCTAAAATGTGCAAAGTCAATTTTATTTCATTAAACCATTCTCTCCTTGAGAACTCTGAATGCTGTCATTCTGTTTCAGTCTATCAATTCTTATCCACATACTTGAGGAAATACTACCTGTCAAAACCACATAAAAGAAGTCTAGCTTACTTGAGTCCTCTACTTTTAAAAATGCTCTCAAGAAATTACTCCACTAGTACATTGTAGAAATTTATTTGACTCTCTGTGGCCTGCTGAATTGTTCTTCAGTAGATTGTTAAGACGCATATGATCACATATTTTTAGGAAACTGGGCACATAAATGATTATAGTTTGATTCCACTGACATACAGTTTACCATTTTGTGTCACTGATCTCTTTAAAATAATACCTAGTATGAGCTTTTTAAGTGAATAAACAATGATTAGGATCAGTCTAGAAAAATTTCAAAATACATTTATGAAGTTTTACATGCTTACCCAATGAAGTAAGAATAAAATTACGTAGTAGTACACCTTTCAAAGTTCATTGGAAAACATGGTAAGAGCAAAATAAATGTGATCTTCATCAGTGGATGGTAAAGTGCAGAAACCAATAATTTTGTAGAAGATTTCTTCCTCTGTCCAAAATTCAATTGCATTGCTACTGAAGCAGAAACATCTGAGAATTTACCACACTTGGTCAGATGTAAATGTTAAGTTTCCTTTCCCAGTCTCAGATAATTTTAATTGCCACTATCAACCAACACCTATTATCAGGAAAAAAAATGCTATTGTGCAGATCACATGTTTAATTGTTTAGATTTTGGTTTCTAATAAAAGACATTTTTATGGACACTCACAAAATAAAAATTAACAAAGGTAGTCTTGGAAAAAACACACACAGACAGCAGTGAGAATAAGCCCTCCAAACACTACAGAAAGAGTTGAACATATAAGGTGGCAGAATGGCTATTTATTACTTTCTAAAGACTCTATTGTATCTCTTTCTCCCAGAATAATTCTTTAAAAAAAATCTTTTAATATAATTAGGAACTGGTTTTTGACACAGCAAAAGTAGCATGCATTCAATGTTGAAAATCCCAACAGAAATACAAAGTTTGTCTGTTTACCAAACTCTCACTTCCACTCTTTTAAAATAACCATTGATAGGAGTCTGTCCTGAACATTAAAACTATTAGTAGCAAACAGAAATGACATCAGTAATATGGAATGACTTTTACTGACTTAACCACTAAGTATATGATATAGCACATTAAGCATATACAGGAACTGTTTTCTAAAATTTAAAGTAATTTTGAAATCACCCTGAATTCCAAGTTTCAATTATTCCACTTCCTGCCTTTCAGTTATACAATTCTCTCCTGTACTTTTTCGGAAGGAGCCCTGGAAATAATCTAGTCTAATCCCTTTATTTAACAGATGAGGAGACTGACACCATAAAAGGTTAAGTGACTTGCCCTGGGTCATGTGTGTAATTAGTAGCAGATTCAGGCAAAGAACCCAGCACTATTGACAGAACTGCTGAAGTGACAATGACACAACCTGCTATATTACACCACAGTGGATGATGTGATCTACTAGGCAGGATGTACTGTGTCTACTTTCTGAAATCTGATTCTTATAATAGCACCTAGCAATAGTCTACATATACTTCTAACATACAGCCCCAAAACACCACTATGAAATAGTTTACTAGGTCTATGCACCTATGTAAGCTTTTAAGAAAAATGGAGAGCTCTGCTCTGCACATCGTCAGCATTCTCATTCAAGAAATAAAACAGGAAGAAATCCAGCTTTTCAATGCCATGGCTGTATTAAAGGCTAGATGATCTCCTTAGAAGCCTATTGTGTACTGTCTAGTTATGTGGGCTCTCTCAGCTGAGACAGAAATGCAAAGAAAGACTGGGGCTTCTTATTAACTCGCAGTGCCTTCAGGCAACTTCAGACCAATTTAAATCAGACCATCTTGGTCTAGTTCAGGCTAATCAATCACTAAAGGTCATACTCCAGTTCCCCGCTTCCTTCTGCAACTTCTCATCATTATAATAGCATTTTAAAGCACCTTCTGTCACATCCTCCGCCTCAAGTCACACCCTTATTGGAAAGCTTTCAGTTCACTTCCTCTTTCCCAGGCCTCCAGCTCTCCTGGCTCAGTATCTCCTCTTCCTTGGGTTAACTGATGTTCTAAGGGCTGGCGTCAGGAATGGAGAGACACACTTAGAGGGTGGAAGAGACAAAACTGGCTGAAGTCTAGGGCTCCTGTAGGAAATGATGGGAAATAAATTTATACAGACATGTGGAACAGATCCTAGAGAGCTCTGAATGGCAGGCTGGGCAATTTTGACTTCACCTCATAGGCACGGGGAGTCTTTGGAGGCTGGTAGGGTGGGTGAGATGATGAAACCAGCTTTTTTTTTTTTTTAGAAAGTTCACAGTTTATGTGAGTGGAGAGTAGGAATTTGGGAGGCACTTGGGAGTCCAGAGAGAAGGTTAGTACAGTGGTCAGAGCATAAAAACACGAAGACCTGGATTCATGCGATCGGCAGTGGAAACTGAGTTAAAGGAACACATGTGAGAGACATTTCCAAAAAATGGGCTATAGAAAATGGATGGAAGAAAAGCTAAAAAAATGATTAGCTTTCAATTCTGGATGACTAAAAGATGGGGAATATGAAAGGGGATGGGTCGTAGAGATACAGGAGATCTGACTCTGAGCTGATAGCAAGATAGTCAGTGAAGTTCTGCAGACAGTGGAGATGCCTGGGTAAGAAGCTGAAGATGGTGAGGCATCAGTGTAGACAGAGTATTTGAAACCAGGAATGAAGTAGGATGTGTTCACCAAGGGAAAAAATTTGGAAGATAGGAAAAGAAATATCAGAGAGGGGGTGGAGAAGTAATACAATAAAGAAGGTGATAAGTTTCTGGAAAGAAGGGATAGTTTCAAGTGTAGTTAAGGACAAAGAGGATAAACATTAATAGGATAAGCATTAATAACTTTGACCAAGTAGCTCTATAGTAAGTCCTAGGACTTTCATAAATCTTATTTACTTGTCCCCGCACAAACAAAAATGTTTTGAGTCTTTTGTTCAATAGCATTCAGATCCAGAGTTTGTTCAGTAGCATTCAAATCCAGAGTAAGTTTACTGAATTATTTGAACTACAAGGCAAGATACTAATAATGAAAGAACAACTGGCATTGATGAATAATCAGGAGAGTATGGTTTAAGACACAGAACTCTGGCATATCACCCCAGAAGTCTTCATGTAACTTTTCTCGGGTCAAGACTTCAGTGGCTAAGTTGGCAGCATCTCTATTTCTGCTCTTAACTCCACCCCTCTACTTAAGGCTACCTCACAAAATGGAAGGAAAAGGGCTATCTGGCTATGACAGGGATGTGTCTCGAGCAGAACAGGAGAACTGGATAACATGATGACTGCCCCAGCAGGTGAGGCTTAGGTTGATGCACAAAACTCTGCAAAGGCATTATGGTGTATTCAGGCCTATTAAAAACCCACTTCTGGAACTGACTCAGAAACAGAAAACCAAACATCACACGTTCTCATTTATAAGGTCACAAAGTGACCAAATGGTCACAAAGATGGAAATAATAGACACTGGGGACACCTATACAGTGGGAGGTAGGGAGGGGGGTTAGGGTTCAGAAACTACCTGTGGGACGTAATGTTCACTATCCAGGGAATGGCCCACCTGAGACTCAATCCCCACCACTACACAAAACGTCCATGTAACAAACATGCACGTGTATCCCCTGAATCTAAAAAAACCCAATCCCTCCAAAAAAACAAACAAACAAAAAACAGCTGCCTCCTCCACAGATGTCTGGATTAGAAGAAACTAAATGGTTACTGTGGAGTACACTGAATGCAAGAAAAATATTTATCAGAATATTGATAAAGTGAAGAAGGCATATCAGTTTCTGGTGGTTATTAGATAGCCAAGAACTAGCCTGCTGCTTTTACAAACCTACTGCTCTTCCTATAGAACCTACTCAGCCTATGCCACCAGTCCACACCCTCCAGTACTCAATATATATATATACACACACATACTATCTCAAGCTCCAACAAATGAGAATCTCAACAAATCCACATGTCACCAGTAGGGACATAAATGTGGGACATCAAAGGCAGAAGTGTTTTTCAAACAAATGCATCATGATATGCAGAAATAGTAAGAGAAATAATAAAAATAATAACAGTAGCAGTAATGATTTTCATTCATTGAGTGCTTGCTACAATACCAAGCACTATTACATTAAAAGCAGGCATAATAATTCTAAGAAATGATGGCTCCAGGACATCTATCATAATGAGATGAGAACATACCAGTGAGAAGTTATCAAAAGGAATAATGTTCTATCACAATTAATAGGAAAGGTGAAGTGGTTAATTACTTAAGACATTGGAATAGAGACAGACTTGGGGTTCTACTGGCCATGTTACTTAACCTCTCTGGGCCCTAATTTCTTTATCTATTAAATGGGGATAAAAATAGTACCTAGTAGCCGGGCTCGGTGGCTCAGCCTGTAATCCCGCGCCTTTGGGAGGCTGAGGTGAGTGGATTGCCTGAGCCCGCGGGTTCGAGACCCGCCTGGGCAGCGAGACCTCATCTCTACAATAAATAAATTCAGCCGGGCATGGTAGCGCGTGTCTGTAATTCCGGCTACTCGGAAGGCTGAGGCGGAAGGATCGCCGGAGCCCAGCAGGTCGAGGCTGCGGTGGCCGGAAGCGGCCACTGCACTCCAGTCTGGGCGACAGAGTGAGACTCCAACTCAAAAAAACAAACAAACAAACAAACATAGTACCTAGTAATCATAGTACATGGGCTGAATAGGAAGATAAACTAAATAAGCACTTTGCATTCACTGGAGCATTGCCCTATACATAAGCATTACTCAATAAATTTCAGCTGCTATTATTAGAAAGCTATTATATGATTGTTTGTTACTACAATGAAGTAGATATAAGTCAAATTATATCTGAAATATAGGGATATGCTATAGAACCCAGATAACAGCTTTGACTATAAGATAGGATTTAGGAGGATTCAAAACTAGGCTGTAAAATGGTCCCACCTCATATGAAAGGGACCCTCCACAAATTGAATTCTCTTTTGGAGGGTGGGCCCCTTATAGTATAGGCTTCTCCCGGTAGACAAGTGTTCTAGGAACCCATTGGCACCAGTGTACCAGCTAGCATTGTGCTAGAGGCTGTGTTTGGCTTCAGTGAATTTTGTGGCAAACGAGTGACTGATTCTTCCACTGTGACAATGCACCTGCATATACTGCACTGAGTTTTCAGCAGCTTTTGACCAAAAACATCATGACCCCCATGCCACACCGTGATTGAAGCTTAAACATGTAAGAATCAATACACTATTTTACATAAATTTATTTAAAATTTATTAAAAATAAATTTTGGAGGAACCTCCCTTTATACATGCTATTCATCAGAATGCCTGTACTTCTACCCAGCCTCAGAGTTAGACAATAGCGTTTATTCCTTAAATGGAGTCATTATAATAACAAAAATTAACACCATCAGTCACTCCTATAACCCCTATTGGGAGGAATGAGCTTAGAGAAAGTTAACTACCACTAGAAGTGAGAATCTCCAGAGCCCTTCCATCATGTGAATCTCCTCCATTTTAATGCTACTGATGACTTGCCATGATGTAAGACAAGGTCTCTTCTAGGGAACATTAAGAAAGCCTTCAATAAGAGCAGTGTACAAACTCCTCTTTGTTTCTTAGGTTTTACACTATGCCAAGCTAGGGAGTTCAGTCTTTATCCTCCATTTTCTGAAGAATGGTGTTCCCGAGAAGTTTTGGGCAAAGTAGCTATGCTAATCTAATAAGAGACATGCTATATATTTCTAATAACGCTGACAGCATGAAACATTTAGCACCACAGGTGAGCACATATTATAAATGGAATTTTGAATTAATGTAGTTACATTAGTTGCTGTGTGTGTGTGTGTGTGTGTGTGTGTGTGTGTGTGTGTGTGTGTGTGTGTATTATATTGTGCTTACCCAGGAAAAACTTCTAACCCAACCAGTTGGGTTGCCAACTGCTTCCAAAAGTCTAAGCAACCAAACTGGCTTTTAATACAAACAAGAATGGGATGCTTTCATATTGTGCCCCGGGGCCAAGGGTTATCAAGTCATCAACTCTGAACTGTATGATAACCTTTCATGTATAAATGAGTCCTTTATGGTGGTGTTCATTTTAAACAGAACTTCCAGAAAAAGGATCGTCCTCCAGAAACCATTCCTAGGACATGAACATCACAAAGTATCTTAAGAAAAAATATAGATGAACACTGCTGTCTGATAGAAATTTAGTACAGGGCACATATGGAATATTAACTTTTCAAGTGGCCGCATTAGAAAAGTAATAAGAAACAAGTGTGGTTAAGAACCTGGGCAGCGAGACCTCATCTCTACAATAAATCAAAAAATCAGCCGGGCGTGGTAGCGCATGCCTGTAATTCCGGCTACTCGGAAGGCTGAGGCGGAAGGATCGCCGGAGCCCAGCAGGCGAGGCTGTGGTGGCTGGGAGCGGCCACTGCACTCCAGTCTGGGCGACTGAGTGAGACTCCAACTCAAAAATAAATAAATAAAAAAAATAAAATAAAGAATATAATTTATTTATATTTATATTCTTAATATAAAGTATATCCAAAATATTATATTTTACACTGCTCAGTGCAGCATCCACTTACAGACTAGCCACCTTTCAAGTGCTTAATAACTACACAAGGCTAGTAAATCATGTGCTAAACTATGCAAATTTAGCCAATCTGCAAATATAAATAACTGGCATATGTGAAGGGCCATGCATACCTCCCCTGCCACCTTAGCCCCCCACCTTCTCTGCTGGGGCCCTATGATGTCCCCATTCCTCCCTGGAACCACCAGCCCACATGGAATTGTGAGGAAGAAGGAGGGAAGGATGTGTTTTTAACAAATCAAGTTGGAAAACCAAACCCATTTCCTAGTAAAAACAATAATAAACACAATAGTTATATGGCTAGGTGACATGGATAAAAGGGCTTTCCTTGGGAGGAAGGTCTGGGAACCTAATCATTACTTCCAACATTGTATCCAGAAGATAACTTGTTCCAAGCTCCCAATACACATATAAAAGGACTGCCTGGATCTCTCATTCACACTGTCTTCCTAAAAAGAGCCTGGAGAAGGCCGTGTTTACAAAGAGTTTTTCATTTAAGGACTTAAATTAAATGAGTAGGTTCCTTTTCTTCATTATCCCCTTGCCGTCATTCAATCCTGCCCTTCTCTAGAAAGCACATATCTCCCTGAGATATGGAACCCATACCATATTTGGTCACTCTGTGAAACTGAGAACCCTGTGTTCTAATTTGTTCTAATTATCTTCCTGAAGCAAAGGCAAACTGAAAAGGAAAATATTTGCCCTTTGCTTACCTGTGCTTTTTCTCTGCCATTCCTAGCCCCACCCCAATCCCAACCAGAAAGCCAAAAGCTCTCAAGTAGCGAGCACTAATGCAAAACCAGGCTATTTCAACTACATCTCCTACGTTTTCCTAGCCTTTCATTCTCCCCTCCTCCCAGCCCACTTCAACAGTAATAATAACCAATCAAAAACACAGATAGTGAGCACTGCCCTATTTCTCTTCATATCAACCTAATAGTTCTTCATCCCTGAACAAATGTACAAACTCTAGCTTGTGGGTTTCAAAATCCTTTTGCAGTCCACTCTCAACTAGTCACATTTTGAGATAAACTGAATTCTCAGTCCTGTTCATCCTCCCTCACCTCCAATCCTTTAGTTAAAAGTCCACTGCTCTTGACATCTCCGATACCTTTACCCACCTTCTCCTGTCATCTTTTTTTTCCCCAGTGACTAGCCTCAAGACCTCTGATGACCAGGACCAAGTCTCTTACCATTCTAATCTCTAATGCCTCCCTTAGGGTGGGTCTTTCTTGACTTTACCTTAGGCCCCCATAACAGAGCCTGGTATAGAGGAGATGCTCCAAAAACACGTGGTTAATGAATGCCTAGATCACTGCAGTGGCAATCCACTGTCAGCCTTACCTTTTAGAAACATATCACTGTTTTGATCATATCACTGCAATGATCATAAAAGTCAGACTAGTGGTTACCTGCAGGGGAGGAAGGGCTTACAGGAAAATGTAAGAGGCATTCTTTTCTGATTGATGGAAAAGTTCTATATCTTGGCCTGGGGTGGTGGTTACATGAACGTATAAATATAAAAATGCATCAAGTCATTGAGAGTATTTTACTGTATACAGCTTATACTTCAATCAACAAAATAAAAATAAAGTGTATATACTTAGAAAAATACAATTCTACCATATTGTAAACCTGAACCTATACGAAAATGCTAGCTATAATAAGCATTAAACACATCAGATTATGAATAGTGAGTACCCTCTGAGGAAGAGTAGTGGGAATGAGGCAGTGGGAATGTATAACTTTCATAGTTATATACTGCTTGAAATATTTTTTCCATGTATTAAGAACCTACTAAAATCTAAGCACACCCTTAGGTACTAGGGATAAAATTTAGAGAAGTTCAAATATATGCCCTCAAAGAGCTCATCTAAGGGAAGCCAACGTGAACACTAATACCATAAAACATGCAAAATGACATGTAGTTAAAGTATGAACAAAATGTTAAGGGATCACAGAGGGAATTGCTATATTGCTTGGAGCAGGGGTAGGACAGTGGGACAAGATGACTTTTGAGAATGTAAAATAAAGAGTTGAGGTATGTCAGGACGATCGATGTGTCTCAGGCAGAGGGAACAACATATGCTATGGCACAGAAGCAAGTGACATAGTGCTTGGAGAAGAGGGTCCAATTCCTAATTGTGGCTGGAGCCTGAGGTCTACAAGAACAGAAGAGAGTAGAGAAAATAGTTGGAAAAGTAAGATAGGGGCAGATCATTAAAGACCTTGGAGGCCAGGCCAAGGAGTTTGCTTTTATTCTGAAATGTAATGGGGAGTCACTGAAGGATATTTCATAGGGGAATATTTTATTTTATTTTATTTTAAGAATGATCAATCTATGGGCAATGAGGAAGAGGAATCAGTGGAGAGGAAGACGGGAAGTAGGGAAATCAACTGAATGGCTGCTCCAACAATGGTCCAGATGAGAAATGATGGAGGTTGAAATGAGGAGCAAATAAAATGAATGGATACAAAGAGAGGCTGAGGATGCAGAATCGACAGGCCTCCACAATTTTGTCAGTGTTACCTAGTCATCTTTTAGTTGGTCCCTAGTCTGAAGATTGTATTTATTTCCTTGCCCAGGGAGCTAGTCTTCTACCATTAACTCATTCCTTTTCTTATTTCAAAATAACTAATTTCCATATACCTCAAATGACCAGTAAAGGAACGCGAAAAAGAAAGCAAGATTATGGGAGAAACAATTTATCATAAAAGTCAATGCACTGCCTTTCTGGCATTTTGACTTTTAAAAGCATCATTTATCATCTAAGATTGCTCTCATGGGCCATGTTACTACCATTTCACCCAAAAGCACTTCCATAGCTTCCTAACCACAATGAAGTTGCCCTCAAAAGTTGCTCCTTTTCCAAATAAGGCTCATAAAATATATTCATGGGCATATGAACAAGTTATGACTTAGTTACACTTCTAAGAAATATCTGTAACATATATCCTTCTAAAAACTTAGATTTACTTCCTAAATCTGTAAGCCAAAATTCTGCCTTTTTCTGATACATGTTGACAAAGGTATGCACAGACCAGTAAACAAAGCTAGCTACAGGATGAAAAAAGTAACACTTAAGGAAAAATTTTACTTTTTCAAATGTATGTTTTCAAATTACAGACTTAGTGTTACAGCAGTGTAAATGAAAGTAAAATTTTTTAGTTAAAAACTTTCAAAAAATTAAAAATTACAGACTTACAATATTTCTTTGAAATATGTCTTTCTAATCATTAAAAAAATCTGAACAGTAATTTATACTTATGTTGCAACTATTTTCAGAAAAGTATGTGTTTTATGTTAAAAAATTTCCTTCGATAAAAAAGAAATAATTTTAAGAAAGTTGCTTCAAACATAAAGCTATTTTGAATGCTTATGTTAGCACATATCCCAATCTAATGGCTTACTTTCTATCCAGCTAATAATAGTGGCAAGCCTACCTCTTTTATTCACTGCATAAAAGGTAATTATGATTCACAGCAAAACAAAACACAAGACAGCAGAATCTCAGCCAAGACTAATAAGAACTATCAATTAAACACACACACACACACACACACACACACACACACACACACACACACACCAGTTTTTAAAACCATGTGCTAGTCTTATAAGGATACATTGGAAACTGTAAAGTATTAAACAGGATTTCATCCTAACTATGTACACTAAAGATACTCTTGTATAAATACAGTGTTAACACTTGCAACACTATGAATAAAGAAACACTTAATACAAAGAAACACTTAAAACAGATGTAGCACACAACACTTTCATTCCCACTTTTTATATGGCACTCAAATCAAACAATTCCATCCATGTAAAGCTTGGCTACAAGTAACAGGTATGAGTAATTTGAAAAGAGCACACAGATACGTACCAAGGGGTATGTAGTAAAAAGTTCCTAAGTCTAAGTCTTTGGGGTAATGCTATATTCACATACTCAACAGCAAACATTAGTGAAAAATTCCAGTCACAGTAACTTTTTACAAGATTAACTGTCACAGCTTGTAAGTGGATACACTGGGAATAGCAGCATGCCTATTAAGAAAAAACCTCCAAACCAAATGCACAACTCACGCCTGTTACAACACCAAGATAAATGAATCTTCTGGTATAAAATAAAATTCATTTTACAGTGTTAAGACTTGAGTATAACCAAAATCTGAGAAGTAAGTAGTTCTTGTGAGAGGAGACAAACAATGGCCCTCCAATCATAGAAACTGAAAAAATATACTCACATTATTCTGCAGAAGAATAAGCTACCAATAAAACCCCATCCAACCTCATTTTGCTGAAAAGACCTCAGGCTCCTAATGAGAGTGAAGTTTTTCAGTAGGAGCTAAGATGCCTGCTGACAATCAAAGAAAGACCTATTTGATAATCAGTGTGACAGAAAACAGACATTTATGGCTCCCAGCTATTAGCAAGTGAAAGGCTAGACTAAATTTTAAGAAAAAAAAATTCACCAGATGTTCTAAAATTTCAGACCTTCCAAGCTGACTGGATCCTAAAAGCAAAAAACAAATAGTTACCACATGCTGAGAGGCGGGTTGGGGGCCAGCAGGAGGGAGTGACTGAAAAGAGACACAGAAAAAGAAAATGCTACCAAAATATGGCATATCATTAGTAATTCAGGTACAGAGAGCACAATGACAAGAACATCATTAAGACTGTTAACCTTTTTTCTAGAACATGCAGTTATCAACTGAGTAAAACAAAAAACCTAAATAACCTTGAAAAACAGACTAAGAAGATATCCAGTGATTAATAATTAAACATATTATACAGAGTATCTTCCCATATCTGACTTACATAAAAAGGAAATCAAACTCAGTTTGGAAGAACGTTTTTTGCTTTAGAAAAAAAAAAAAAACGTACTATATAAAATGGCAGCCTCAGCCTTCCAAGTAGGCAGAACTACAGGCATGTGCAAAAACAAACAAACAAAAAAGATGGCAGGATAAAAAGAGCTAAGATAAAATTTGCACTAAAAACAAAATCCAACTTTTTTTCTCTGATCCATAGAACCATCTGGAGTCTTTAAAATATCATGGATAAGTCACACAGCTACTAAAATTTTTTTTTTTTTTTTTGAGTTGGAGTCTCACTCTGTTGCCCAGACTGGAGTGCAGTGGCCGCTCCCGGCCACCGCAGCCTCAACCTGCTGAGCTCCGGTGATCCTTCCGCCTCAGCCTTCCAAATAGCCGGAATTACAGGCACGCGCTACCACGTCCGGCTGATTTTTTGATTTATTGTAGAGATGAGGTCTCGCTGCCCAGGCGGGTCTCGAACCCGCGGGCTCAGGCAATCCACTCACCTCAGCCTCCCAAAGGCGCGGGATTACAGGCTGAGCCACCGAGCCCGGCTCTAAAAATTTTAAGTCTGAAGGGTATGTGATTACTTGGAATAATTCATGGATTAAAACAGGTAGAAAAAGCAGAATGCAAAGTATTATGTGCACTGTGTTTACAATGGTAAGTAAAAAGATGTAATGATTGTTAAGAATGAGATGAGACTTTTTTTCTTTCCAAAGATTCTACAAATATTACCATCTAAGTTTTATAGACCAAAGACTATTTTTATACTATCTTTCTTGGCATTTGGAAACATGGTAAATAAGATGTCCCATTAAAGAAAAAAAAAAAGGTACACTGCTCTGTAGTGTATCCTTTTTACTACTTCAAATTTAGGAGCATGTCTTCAAATGGCCACACTACAAATAGTGTATTCTTATCTGTATTAGTAGTCAAGGGTATAGACATTCAGACTTAGAATGTGTAACTATCTGCTTTTCTATGTGGAAAAAAATGATCATATCCTTTTTGGGAAACTGATTTTCGTTGGAAAGCTTACAGCATTTTCAAAGATGTCTACGTGCTCAATTTTTCTAATGGATAAATCAAAAGTGAAAACAAAGCATCGAAACCATAACAGTTTTAAGGGAGAACCCACAAGTATGAGTCACAAAATTGAAGTGTCCCTTTGGTTTTGTTATGTCTGAAGGGACACTCTCTTTGGTCAACTATTGAGTTTGTAAGGTTTCATTCATTCAAACATCTCGCTCTACCGAAAGGGATCACAACACATCCAGGTTGCGCCTCCCCAGCACTATTAAGATAATTCTGAAAAAGAAAAAAAAAAGTTTAGCAATAGATGTCAAGAATTATGGTAATTAAAAAAAAATGTTTCAGTATGCAAGCAGGACTCTTTTGCAGGTTGATTTAACAGTTGACGTTCTATTTTATCTGGCCACTGCAGGCAAAGCAGTTTTTTATCTCCTCACCATAGGAACATAAATTAACTTACTACTTTTTTCCACAGAGGCTTACTACTTTTTTCCTGTATGTCAGAATCAAACCATCGAACTTGATTATAAATGCTTATAGTTGAGTCCTCCCCTTCCTTTATTTCTAGTCCCTGGACAAATCCCTGCATAGCTAACACAAACCTCATTTATGATGTAAATAGGTAGGCCAGGTCCCTAAAAAGCTCTGCCCCTAGTGGGTTCTGATTAGGCATTCTCCTACCCCGCCCACTCCCCAACACCCCCACAGTGGCTTCTCTGGAATCTCCAGTGAAACAGTAACAGTAGCTAAGGTAACTGAGAGGAGGATTGAACCTGGCCAGTTCCTGAGCAGAAACGAAATGACTTTCTCCGGGTCTGGGGGTTGGGATGCTTGCTGTGCGGACAGATTTCCGATTGGGCGGGGGTGGGAGAGGCCATCGAGTGCAAAGGCGGTTGTCTGGTCTTTGAAGGCCAGTGGCTGGGTCTGCCACGCTCTCAGCAGGAAGGGGAGGGGAGAGGGAGGAAGGGGGAGGGGGAGGGGAGGAGAAGCAGCGGAGAGGCGTTGGGGGGGGGTGCGGTGGTGGGAAGGAGGGACCGGAGGAGGAGTCGGGGCTTGGGGAAAGCCCGCGCGCAGAGCCGGAGCACCCCGGGGCGGAGTCGTAGGCTCCGCCCGCCCCCTGGGCCGCAGCCGCCGCGCGGGGTGAGCCTCGGAGGGGCGGGCCCGCTTCGCAGCCTCCCTCCGGGTTTCGGGCCCTCCTTCTCTCTCCTCCCTCCCCTCCCTCCTTTCCATCTCAGCAGCGCCCTCAGTCTCCCTCTCGCTGGCTCATACAAAAGCAAAATGTCCGCCATCTTCCGAGGCGGCTGCGGTCGTCGCGCCACGAGCTCGGCCGTCCTGCGGTTTCTGCCCCTGGCTGCCCCTCCCCTGTCCCCTCTCCCCGACCCCAGGCTCAGCAGCTACTCGGAAGCCGCCGACGGCACCACTCCCCCCGCCCTCGGCGCCCCCCCCGCCTCTCTGGGCTACGCAGGACCACCTCGGGCGGGGCCAGGGGGCAAGCAGCCCCTGCCGACTCACTCCCGCTTCCCGCCCCCATGGCCCCTTTACCTTGATGCAGTACGGGGGTTCGTCGTAGGTGACCAGCATGTACCTGTCTCCGCGGCTGGCTGGGTCTCGGGCGCGCAGCTGCGGGGCGAGGGATGACGGAGGGGGTCGCATAGGAAAGGAGGTGGGAGGGCGATACAAACGTTACAGAAGCACCTAAATCCACCCCCCTCGATCCCCCGGGAGATCTCCCCATCTCTCCCCTCCCTTTACCTTCAAGAATAACTCCACAGCGCCTTTGGCAATGTCCAAATAGGAGGTGCCCAGATCAGTGCGCTGGTTCATAGAGGCGGACGTGTCTATGAGGAACAGCAGGATGGGCATCTTCCCCCGCACCCCTGGTTCCGCTCCCCACTCTCCTAGCCCTCTTGCCCTCACTGCCACGTATGGCCACCCGAACCCTCAACTCTCCTCGCAGAGCCAGGGGGCAGGGAGCAGGAGGAAGAGGGGGAGACGGGACGGGACGGATGGGACTGCTCCTGGCCTCCTCTTTCTGCAGCCCCACCTCCTCTCCCTCTAAGGGAACTTGAAAGTGTGAGCGTGTGTAGCCCTCGGGGCCCTCCCCCTTCCTCTCTTCTGCTGCCACCACTACTGCCGCCGCCGCCGCTGCCAGGACTACTGCCTAAGCATCCGTCCGCGCTCACTAGAACGCTCGCCCCAGACTGAGCGCCTTCTCTGTTCACCAACATACAACTTCTGTCTGCTCACCTACCATCAGCACCATGTGACCAGAACGCACGCCATTGGCTGCCAATTATGTGGTATTTGCATATTTATTAGATGACAGGGGGAGAGGAGGGACTTGGGCGAACTCTGGGAGTTGAAGTCTGAACTCAGGCAGGGGGTAAGGGGAAATGTTAGGGACCCTGGCTAGGATTCTCCTTTAAAGAACTTGGAAGCAGGATGATTAGTTCGGGTGGTTTGGATGGATTTTCTCTCCTTCAAAGATGGTGATTCGAAAAGAATGAATTTGAGCAACAGTTGTACAGAAGTACAGGAGCAGATGCTTGAACAGGCTGCACAAAAAACGCTTTGCTAACTGCAATCGATCAATCCTGCCAGTGGCTAAGACCAGAATATTTCAGAAGCAGCAAACTTCTTTCCTGGCAAGACCTACTTGCATTCCTTTAGATCCCTCCCCCGTCTTGATCAGTATTTGTGAGTCGGTTGCTGGCCTTGCATTCCACATATATCTACAGAAAGGAAACTAAAGCTTAAACGATTGCCTAAACTGGCCTTTTGTATGTACTGGCTTCTTCAGTTGCACTGAGCTCTTTGTATCTGCGCAGCCTTTACACATGTAAGGTTTGCCAACCTAGATTCTGATTCAATGCACATTTTATTTATTTATTTATTTGTTATTTTTAGAGAGGTCTTGCTCTGTGCTCAGGCTGGAGTGCAGTGGCACAGTCATAGCTCACTGCAACCTTGAACGAACTCCTGAGGTTCAAACGATGCTCCTGCCTCAGTCTCCCGAGTAGCGGGGACCACAAGCACGCACTACCAAGTGCAGCTAATTTTTTTTAAAAAGTATTTTTGGAGAGATGGGGTCCCACAATGTTGCCCAGGCTGGTCTCAAACTCCTAGCCTCAAGGGATCCTCATGCCTCAGCCTCCTAAGTAGCTAAAATTACAGGTGTGAGGGAGGTGGGATTAACAGCAGTCAATATCTGTCTGGGGGGGAAGGGGGGGAGGCACACCTCATCAGCAAGGGTACCTGCACAATGCATATTTGTATACCTAACCCTTAACTGTACCCCACAATTTTAAAATAAAAAATATGTTAAAAATAAATAAATAAAAATAAAATTACAGATGTGAACCACTGCACCCTGCTCTCAATTCACATTTATTGAGCTACAATGAGATGCTGAGTGTCCACAGCAGCCTTATTTAATCTTTCAATTCATTATAGTTGATAGCATATTCGATTTTCAGTAAAGGATACTGCAGTTCCTTGAGGTTAGAGTGATAATGAGGGATGCTCTCAGATCTGGCTTTGTGGAGAGGCTCAATAAGGGGTCAATCACACTTGACGGACTACTTCATATGACACAATTTTTTAATATGGAGGTGTGTATTTCTAGCGGTATGCTATGCACAGTGTGGAATCCCGGACTTCCATATGTTTACAATTTCATTGAGGAGAGATGACATATATGTGAGAAGTCTTTTGTATATTCAGTGTATACATTGTACATGTGAATTCTATGTATTGTGTATATGTTCTGTGTGTATTATATATACACATTCAATAACGTTTTCAGAGAAATAAGATTTCAAAAGAGGTTACATGGCAGTATATGAATCAGGGACAAACAAGTGATGCAAATAAAAGGTGCTGTGGAAACAATTGTCCTGTGGTCTAGAAGTTCAGAGGGTTTCATGGACAAAGCACAAAGGAGGAAGGGAGGGAATCTGGGTTAGAAGGAGTGGTATGAACAAAAATTCAGCCAGAGAGAGTACTATGCATGATGCAGTTCAGGCTGTTCTGGTAGCCTGTAGGGGAATTAATAAGGAAATCTGGATGAAAAAGACATTGGAAGCCCCCATTTTCATTCTGATGCAAGTATTACTGGAACAGGGCAATACCTGCATGCGCCAGGGTGTTAAAAGTACAGAACTGATAGGAGCCAGTGTGTTCCTTTTCTACTGCCGTGCAACAAATTTCACTAATTCAGCAGCTTGCAACAAGACACACATTTACTAACTCATGGTTTCCATGAGTCTGTGGTCTGGGTTTACCTGGTTTCTCTATTCAGTTTCATAAAGCTGCCAGACTGTGTCGGCCAGGCTCTGTTTTCATCTGGAGGCTCAACTGGGAAAGAATTGGCTTGCAAGCTCATTCAGGTTGTTGACAGAATTCACTCCCTTGTGACTGTATGCTGACCGGAGGCTGGAGGCTACCCTCAGATTCACTTATTATTGCAGTTCCCTGCCATGTGACCCTCTCCCTGGGCCATTTACAATATGGCTGCTTCTTCTGGGCTCACAGGGAAATCCCTGACTCCAAGATGGAGCCTTATATAATGTGACATAATCATGAGAGCAACATCCTTATCTTTGCCACATTCTATTGACTAGAAGTAAGTCACAGTCATATCCGCACTCAAAGAAAGGAGATTGCATACAGCATAACACAAGGGATAGCAGCGCACGGTGGCTCAACCTGTAATCCCGCGCCTTTGGGAGGCTGAGGTGAGTGGATTGCCTGAGCCCGCGGGTTTGAGACCCTCCTGGGCAGCGAGACCTCATCTCTACAATAAATCAAAAAATTAGCCGGGCGTGGTAGCGCGCGCCTGTAGTTCCAGCTACTTGGAAGGCTGAGGCGGAAGGATCGCCGGAGCCCAGCAGGTCGAGGCTGTGGTGGACGGGAGCGGCCACTGCACTCCAGTCGGGGCGACAGAGTGAGACTCCAACTCAAAAAAATTAATTAATTAATTAATTAATTTTTAAAAATAACACAAGGGGTGAAGATCATGTGGGCCACCGAAGAATTCTTCCTAATATTAAATGGGATGGGATTATTACCTGGGAACAAACTTTGCCTAGTTCACAGTTTTTGTTAAAGTCAATTCTGAGTAATAATATACCACTTTCAGTCCACCAAATAAATGCATTGGGTTGATTGGTTGCTTAGACTATCCTTGGGTTGAAGAATTACAAGATGTCCTACTACGAGTTTACATTTTATTGTGTGACTATATAGATGAATAAGAACTGCTAAGCCATAATATGCCCCAGTTCACAAGTAGTATTTTTAGATGACATAAAAAAGTCTTTTTCATACTTTCCTCCTCAACTTTTCTATGAGTGTGCCATACTTTTATAATCAGAAAAGAGACTATGTTAAAATTTATGTAAAAAGTATTTTTAAAGTTCCTCCAAGGTGAATATTACTGAAACAGTTTCCAAAAATGATTTCTCAGCATTTGTGAAGCACAAATAGTTTCAGTCATACAATGCTCCAGTGGTTGAGGACATGAAGGTGGCCTGCTGGGGAAAATATATTCTCTCCATGCAGGTAAATGTCTTTTAATGTGTTTATTTTTTCGGATGTGGCGTGTTTTTATTATTTTTGGCATAAGTTCAAACAGAATTGAAATGATATAAACTTAGAATCATAAAAATATCTGTGTCTCATCATAAACTACAGAAATGACCATATATCAAAAATAACCAGATAGTGGATTTATGGGCTTATTCAGATTAAACCAAACCCTGAGTGTCACCACAAAGCCTTTCTTCTTCACTTCCTGGAGGAAAGTAAACTGTATTATGTTAGAGTGTGTGTAGACTTCTTCACTGCATTTCTTTGGCACACTTCAACACAAAAACTTCCAGAGTCCTTACTCATCTTTCTGTTACAAACATCATCCCCCTTGTGTTGCAGGCTATTCGTACCTTGGATTTGTCTCTCATGCTAGCATGTATCCTTGAGACAATGCAGAACTTATAACTAATGCCTAGCACAAAGTACTTGCTCAATAAATGTTTGTTGAAAGAGTTGTGAAATGTACTGTGGTTTTCATTCTTTCATTGTCTTTCCAGGTGCTTGGATATTATCTTGTAGCTCCTTTTCTGGGGTTACCCAGTCCAGTCTTGTTGCCCCCTGTCTGCCATCCCCCACCAGGGCAGGGTGGAAGGCCCAGCTCCCTGTCCCTGTGGAACCAGGACCTTTTTGGGTTTGGACTCTAGTAGGCCACTTCAGGTCAAGCTCTTAAATTGATATCAGCCACAGCCCCTCCACCCCCAAACCCTGGCAACTTCCCTTTGGTTCTACTCATGCTTCCTTGTGAAGTGGCTCTTTTTTGGGGCACTGCTCACTTTTTGTCTCCCTCAGTCAAATCTTCTTCCCAACTGTTTCCAAATTTCAGGACTGTTTTCACTCTCAGGCCTCTAGCCAGTTAATGGATTTTTTTTTTCATTGCAGTTCTATGACTTGCATTAACTATCCTGTCTTATTTTCAGTTTTCTCACGTTTTCTGAATTCATGAGCTCTTGAAAATAATTTTCTCTTCCTCTTCATGTCTCTACTCTTCATCTGCTTTTCCTTCACTTGTAGCTCCCACATCTATTCACTTTAATACCTCACCATACAACCCTATTCCAGACCTTTCTACCTCATGTCTGGGGTTACCAGATACTTCTTAGAAAGGAATTTCTATCAAGTACTCCTCTTCTGGCCTTCATTCTGTTTACACAATGTTAGCAAACTTTGGCCCATGGTTACATTTTACGTAGTTGGTTGTGGTATGGTCCACCACCATTCAGCAGAGACTTTATATTGGTGAAGATCAGGTAGGCTTCTCGTTCTCCAAATATGTGTTACTTTTTGCCTTAAAGCAAGCCCTAGTTACTACATCTTGACAAAAAGACCTCACATTATCTGATTACTACCCCCTCTCAAATCCTGCCTTTACCTTCTCAAGTCCATGCAATCTGGTTTTGCTACCCAGTACTTCATGGAAACTGCTCAGAGGTCCCCAGGGGCCTGCTTCTGACCAAGTCCAATAATCTGTTCTATATTTTCCTTTGTTGAGTGCAAGGCTATTTGTCACGTGCCTTCTTGAGCTCCCAATGTCACCTACCTTGCCTCTCATCACCTGCCATGCTCCTAGTGTCTTCCTACCTCTTGGACCATGGACTTCTAAACTTCATCTTTGTCCCACTCTTTTTCTCAAAGGACTGTGTTATTTCCACAATCTTATTCATTTAGTCATTCTTTCTTTCTTTTATTCAAATACTTCTTGGGTAGGCCTTCTATATGACAGGAAATTAGAATTCATGGGGGAACAGCAGATTGTAGTGGTTAAGAGCTTGGATATGGGAGCTCAAATCACAGCTCTGTCATTTACCAGCAACGTGACCCTGGGTAAGTTACTTAAGCTCTTTCTGCCTCAGCTTTATAATCTGTCATGAGGACAAAATGAATTAATACTTATAAAGAATTTTATTTTTGTTTTATTTTTTATTTAAAATATTTTTCCAGATGCCACTTAAGTCTGTATTTTTTCATTTTTGTTTTCCAAAAATTTTTTCCAGATGCAACTTTAATACTTATAAAGAGCGTTAGAAGTGCTAAGTACAGAATAAACTCCATACAATTGTTAGGGGAAAAGCAAGACTATATATAGTTCTTGCCCTCATAGAGCTTATATTCTAGTGGCAAAAATAATGAAAAAAGCATATGCAATATTATATTAAGTGCTATGAGAGAGGAAATACAGGGTGCTATGGGAGCACCAAAAAGGAGCATATATTTTAGAGAGGATGGAGAAATCAGGGGACATAGAAGGAAGCTTTCCCGAAGGATCTGACTTTGAAGCCATTGCTTGCAGGAGTGTAGGAATTAGAATGGTGAAAGAGGCTGATGGGGGGTGGGCAGTGAGAGAAAGCACAGGAAAGGAAGGAGAGTGTCCTAGGCAAAGAATGGTGAGGTGGGTGATATGATAAGAGAGACTGAAAGTGACTCCTTGGAAGAAAAGGGAAGTTCCATATGGCAGGAGTGTAGGGGAGTGGGGGTGGAGAAGTACAGATGAACTTGGAGAGGTGGTCAGGAGTCAGGTGACCCAGGGCCTACTGAAACCTGTAAGGTGCTGAATTTTATCCCGAGGGCAACAAGGAACCATGGAAACATTCTCGACAGATCATGTTGCGAATCTATCTTCGTCACAGAGAATGGGTTAGATGAGGTCAAAAATGGAATCCAGAAGACAATTGAGGAGTCCATTTCTGTAATTTAGTTGGGTTAAATTGCAGTGGTGACAAGGGAATAGAGAGACGTGTATGGGTACCAGCTGCACTTTGGTGGTAGGATAGTCACGTTCTACCCATTGACTGAACGTGGGGTGGGAGGAAGGAAGGAATCAAATGTGACCAGTAATCTGGTTTGGACAACAGGGATATTGTAGGGTCACTTGCTGAGACAGGGAACAAAAAGATACATTTAGGAGGGGCTATTCAGCAAATATGTACTAAGTATCTACTATGAACAAGACAGGCCACTTCTAAAGCTCTTGGGGTATTTAAAATAAATAAACAAGTAAATATCTAATATATCATATGGTGATAAATGCTGTGGGAAAATAAAGTCAGGATACTCTGTGTGCTGGAGGGCAAGGTGAGTTTGAGTTGCCTGTGGGCCACCCAAGTAAAAATAACTAGGAAGCAAGCTGGCTAAGTAAAGTATAAAAAATAAGCCTTGGAGGGGAGAAGCTCCCAGGCACATTTTAGGGGAGTACACTAGAGTTGCAAGTGCTTCATTTTTCAAGCACTATGTACAAGGCAAGCAATGTGTCACTTTGCACACCTTTGCTCTGGACATCAGTCCTGTGAGCTAGGGCCTATTATTTTTCTTCCCAGGTGAGGGTGAGAAAACTGGGGTTCCTCAGCTGGTTAGCTGCCTGAATCCTGGGCCCAAACTCTTCTTCCCTACTCTGCAGGAACAATACCAGAATGAGAGGATATGTGCTGAGTGCCCAAGAGCTCAGACACATATAAGAAGAAACCCAGCATCCAGTTCACCAGCAGAGAGGCACAGTGAGCCAGGGCACTGCCTTGTAGGGTAGCAGGGTACAGAGGGGCCAGGAAGAGAGGTGTGAGTGAGTCAACCAGCATGGAGACTGTTCTTCTTCGTTTCCTAAAAGACTGACCTTGGATAACCTATCCTGTGGGACTATTTGGGGCCTGAGTTTGCTGGGATCTGCTTACTGACACCTGTTCTACCTGTGCTCAGGAAACCCTCTTTCTAAAACCTGATGGGAGAAAGGCTGGTGAGGGGTGGTGGCAATGGTGGGATGCCCAGAGAACTGAGATGAGATCCAGACATCTGTTGATCAAAGGCAGCTGAGTGCCCAACACAAAGCCTAGCACAATCCTTCTAAACTGTTCCCTTCTGCCCAGGGCTCAGGCACAGCAAATAGTATGGACATTTATAGACCTGGTTACTCTGAGAGGTGGCAAAGGCTAAAAATAAAAATAGCTGGTAATGAAACTTGGCACAGGGCAGTCCCCACACAAGCTCCTCAGAGAGTTTTGCTACCTGGGTAACTTCCTCTCACAAGTCAGGGTGTAGGAACCCCTAGGCTGAAGTGCTGGACTCTTGGTCCTCCCTCTCCACATTTTCTGTGGTGTGGTCCTCCTTCCAACTCACTACCCTGCGGCCAGTGTCCCATGGCCCCTGTGGTATGCACCTGTCAGGAACTCACAGGCAAGACCATTATCATTCTGTGTGTGAAGCTCCAGGGATGGACATAACCCACAGAGAGATTCTAAGCACAGAGACAGGGAAGATCTGCCCCAGCCAGCCTCAGCCTCTCCTGCCTCCAGAAACCGAGAGACTTCCTTCTCTCTCCTTCCCCACTCCCACCAGGTCATCAAGTACTGTTGAGTGTTTACCTTTCAGACAACACTTGAAATCTTTTCCTCATTGCTTTGCCCTTGACTGGGTCCTTTGCATCTTATTTAGTCCATAGTACTGACTTACTTTTAGTTTTCTTTTTACCTTCTGGGGAGGATTAGTATAGTGAAAAAATTTTAAGTGGTTTTTACACCAAGCCATTTCCATTAATAAAAAAGAAACATTTTGATTCCTCCTGAAGCATAGACTTTGCAATTCTTTCCTCTCCTCCTTAAGGCTATTTTTTAAATTGACAACATTTAAACCATGACAGAGCATGTCCTTTAAAGTGTAGCAATAGTAGAATTATATTTTTACTTAGTTGTAGTGAGAACACCTATGGCTAATTTATTTGTCATAAATCACTTAATTTGTTCCAAATGGATTGCCAGTTTGCATTTTCAATCCTACCTCATGGATATGGAAGAACTCTTGACAGCAGAGCTGGTTGGCCTTGCGGGGCCACAAAAGTCACTCACCTGGTGTTCAGTTCATCAGATCTTTCCTTAGGACTGCCCTGCTTGGCACTTGCTAAATGCTTGGGAGTAAAAAGACAAAACCATCATGGTTCCTATTTTGGTGAACTTCTATCCCAGTGGGGAAGACCAGTACAGAAACAGCTATTTTCAGCACTCAACACGATGTCTTTGAGATAGATGAGAGAGAGAGAGAGAGAGAGAGAGAGAGAGAGAGAGAGAGAGAGAGAGACAGAGAGAGACAGACATACACAGAGAGAAGCAAAGTTGTATTGTGAGCAAAGAAGGATGATAGGGCTTAGCCACTCAGTTCTAAGGAAAATCAGGGAAAGCCTCCTGAGGTGGGGTGATATTTGAAATTGACCTGAGATGAAGAGTTAGTGAGCCAAGATCTGAGACCCTGAAATAGATTCCTGTGTGTGGTTGCCCTCACTAGTGGCCTGCCCAGGTCTCTTTTACCGGCCAGTTCACCTATTCCACAGCTGCTGTTAATGTGGACTGCCTCCCCCCACTTCCCACCCCACCCTTCTCTGGAAAGTTGCCCTCAGGAATGGAATTGCCTTGCCCAGAGGTTAGGCACCATGCCACATTGGCAACCTGTCACTTCCCTTCCCCCAACCCGCAGCCAATGACTGCGTGACACAGCCCCCTGTCTCGGAATGAGATCACTTTTATGGTATCATTTGTGCTTCCCAGCTGTGGGGATCCAGTTGAAGCCTGACTCCAAATGAGCCCAAATCCTTGCTTAGTTTCATCCTCTGCCTTATCCTGTTCCCCTCATGCCCTTCTTCTTGAACGCTCTCCCACAGTACATTACAAGGCTCTGAATCCCAGCCTCGGGCTCTGCTTCTAAAGAATCTGAACTCAGAGAGTATATTCAATTAACTTCTAGATATTTGGCATACCTTGTAATTAAGGTATAATTTAAGGAACATTTGGAAGATTACATTCAAGAATTAGGCAACAGCCAGCAAAAAAAGAACCTTGTATGCCATATTAAAGACTTTTGGGTCTTATTTATTTATTTATTTGAGTCAGCATCTCACTCTGACACCGAGGCTGGGGTGGTATGATCACATCTGATCATGGCCTCAACCTTCTGGCCCCACCTCAGCCTCCCAAGTAGCTGGGACTACAGGCATTCACCACCATACCTACCTAACTTATTTATTTTTGTAGAGACTAGGTCTCACTATGTTGCTTAGGCTGGCCTTGAACTCCTGGGTTCAAGCAATCCTCCCTTCTCAACCTCCCAAAATGCTGAAATTTCAGGCGTGAGCCACCACGCCTAGACGTTTTTATTTTACATTGAGTCTTTTAAAGACTAAAGCATCTGTTCTCAAATAATGGTCTCCACGTTTAATGATGTAACTTTTCATCTTTAGTGACATTCATTTAGGCTAAGGCATTGGGGGTTACTGGGGTCCTTAGCTAAATGCAAATCTCTCTGAAAGTGATAATCCATTGAGCCATGAGTAGTCTAATTCATCTTAAAGTATGATGATCTTGACAGACTTATTCTCAAAGAAGACTACACCAATCCATTCATCCCTCCTCATGTGCTAACACTTTTGACTAACACTCTTTCTGCTGGGAGGGTCGTCTGTGATTCCCACTCTTGAATGTGGAGAAAGGGGTTTCTAACCGCACTGGTCAGTGGTATACAGTGGTGACAATGCTGTTCAGTGTCCAAGGCAAGCTCCTAAAATCGTATATGACTTTCACCTGTATCTTTTCCTTTCTGTCAGGATGTTCTCTTTTGGACCCAGCCACCATGTTGTGAGGGAGCCAGGCCACATGAAGAGGTCCTATATTGTTCTAGTTGGCAGTCTCAGCTAGGTCCCCAGCCTACACCAGTCAACAGTCTGACATCACATGTGAGACATGTGAGTGAAAGAGTGAGCCATCAGATGATTCCAACTCTCAGCTTTGGGATCTTCCAGCTGAAGGCACACACTTTATGAGTCAGAAACAAGTTTCCCCTGCTGAGCCTAAGTCTGAATTCCTGACCCACAGAAGTCATAGAAATAATAAATGATTATTGTAGTTTCAAGGCAGTAAGTTGTGGAGTAATTCATTTTGTAGCAATTGGTAACTATTGCATCTTTCTAGGCTCTGCAGTCATGACATCACCTTCAAAATCAGCTCCCATAGCTTCCTCCCTACCCAGGTTGAAGCTATCTCTATAGTTCTTTCAGTAACTGGGGTTTTTTTTTTTTTTTTAACTCACCCTTATCTCTGCACTTACATATAATTAGTTGTCAGGTCCTATGGATTTTTCCATCTACCATGTCTCTGCCATCTATCCTTGTCCTTTGCACTTGCCTTTCTCCGGATTAAACTAAAACTCAGTCCTAATCTTTATTGTACTCCTGCTCTAAACCTGTCAACTTTCACAAAAACACAGCTTCCAGATGGGATGTCATATATATGCGTATATATATTTCTAAATATGTATATATATTCTAAATATATTTAGTTACAGAAATAATACTTTGCTTATTCATCATAACACGTTCAGGTTTGTTATAATACAGATGTGTACAGAAAAGTGAATGTCTCACTCATTCCAGACATTTTTCTATGTGTAAGTGTGTGTGTATTCTAGGTATGTATGCATATGTGCACATATACATATATATGTATATATGCATGTATAGTCACAAACACGCACAGAACTACATATTATATACACGTAGACAATAGATACAGTTAAGAAACATTTTTTAAAAATAGGATCATAGCACACACATTGTTCTGCAATTTAGGCAATGTTTCTTAAACTAACATTACTTTCCGGATTTTTTCATGACAGCACATACAGATCTACTTCATTTATTTTAAAAGTTGAATAATATTATATCATCATTTATTTAACTATTTCCCTGTTGAAAAACTTTTGGTTGTTGCTAACCATTTTAAAAAAATGGGCAAAATATATGAATAGACACTTCTCAGAAGAAGACATACAAGCAGCCAACAGATACATGAAAAAAATGCTTAGCCTCACTAATCATCAAAGAAATGCAAATTAAAAACACACTGAGATACATGTAACTCCAGTCAGGATGGCCATCACCAATAACTCAAAAAACAACAGATGCTAGAGAAGATGCGGGGAAAAGGGAACACTTCTGCATTGATGGTGGGAGTGCAAACGAGTACAATTTCTGTGGAAAACAGTGTGGCAATTTCTAAAAGATCTAAAAATCGACTTCCAAATGAGCAGCAATCCCCTTTCTGAAACTATACCTGGAGGAACTCAAATAACTCTATAAAAAAGATACCTGCACACGCATGTTTATTGTAGCATTATCCACAATAGCAAAAACATGGAGCCAACCATGCTGCCTATTGAAAGTAGACTGGTTAAAGAAAATGTGGTACTTTTACACAATGGAATATTGTGCAGCCATAAAGAAAAACAAATTATGAATTTCTCAGCAACTTGAATGGAATTAGAGTCTATGATACTCAGTGATTTATCACAGAAACAAAGATCTGAGTACTACATGTACTCACTCATAAGTGGATCCTGAACACTTATCATAATACTATAAGAAAGGTATTGGCAGTAGTGGGACACTGCCGGGGTCGAGGGGGGCACATAACTTCAATAAAGGTACCTATACTATGATGACCACTTATGTACCTAACCCTGAATTTGTACTCCACATCTTTGAAATAAAAAATAAATGAAAAGAAAGACATTTGATTGTTTTGCCTTTATTGTTTGTTTTTTGAGTTGGGCTCTCCCTCTGTTATCAAGGCTGGAGTGCAGTTGCACAATCACAGTTCATGGCAGCCTCAGCCTCCTCAGCTCAGGCAATCTTTTCACTTCAGCCTCTTGAATAGCTAGGACTATAGACATGCACCACTACACCTGGCTAGTTTTTTAAAAATTTTTTTGTAGAGATGAGGTCTCACTGTGTTGCTTAGGCTGGTCTCGAACTCTCGAGCTCAAGCAATCCTCCCATCTTGGCCTCTCAAAGTGCTGGGATTAAAGGCATGAACCATTTCGCTCATCCTGTTTCTACATTTTGGTATGAAAGAGTGCTGCAATAAACATTGTTGTGCATATTTCTTTATGCACTTGTACCATTTCTGTAGGTTAGAGTCCTAGAAAGGCAACCATTGAATCATAGGTGTGAATATTTTATTTATTTATTTTTATTTTTAAAATTTTTATTTTAAAGATGTGGGGTACAATTCAGGGGTAGGTATACAAATGGTCATTGTACAGGTAAAATTTGGGCCTCATTTTGGTTCCCACGTCACCTGGTTTGAGATCAAGGTACCCTTATAGATGAAGTGTGTCTCCCCTGCCTGCTCCCTTCCCTGGCAGTTTTCTACTACTGCCAATCCCTTTCTTATAGCATTATGATAATCGTTCAGGGTCCGTTTATGAGTGAGAACATGTGTATTCAGTTCTTTGTTTCTGTGATAGGCTCTAAATCCATTCAAGTTGCTGTGAAGTTCATAATTTTGTCCTTCTTTATGGCTGTGTAATATTCCCTCATGTATATGTACCATATTTTTTCAGTTCAGTCTACTTTCAATGGGCAGCATGGTTGGTTCCATGTTTTTGCTGTGTGAATAGTGCTGCAATAAACATGCGCGCTCAGGTACTTTTTTGTAGAAAGATTTTTTTAAACCCTCCCCAGCTCCCTCCCTGCTGCCCTGTAGAATGATTTGAGTTCCTCTGGGTATATTCCCAGAGGGGAGATTGCTGGCTCCTATGGGAGGTCGATTTTTAGAACATTTAGGAATCACCATACTGTTTTCCACAGAGGCTGTACTGGTCTTCACTCCCACCAACAGTGTAGAAGTGTTCCCTTTTCCCCACATCCTCTCCAGCATCTGTTGTTTTTTGAGTTATTGTTGATGGCCATCCTGACTGGAGTTAGGTGGTATCTCAGAGTGGTTTTAATTTGCATTTCTCTGATGACTAGTGAGGCTGAGAATTTTTTCATGTATTTCTTGGCTGCTCGTATGTCTTTTTTGAGAAGTATCTATTCATATCTTTTGCCCTCTTTGTAATGAGGCTGCATGTTTTCTTCTCAGCATGCCTGAGTTCCTTGTACATCCTAGATGTTTCCATATGAATTCCTGTATTGTCATTTCCAGGTCTGAGAAGAGTGCTGCTGGTAATTCCATGGGTAGTACGTTAAATCTGTAGATTGCCGTGGGTAGAATGGACATCTTAACAATGTTGACCTTCAAATCCATGAGCATGAAATATTTTTCCATTTGTTTGTGTCATCTTCAATTTCTTTGAACGGTGTTTTGTAGTTTTTGTTGTAAAGTTCTTCCACAGATCTGGTTAGGAAGATGACAAGGTATTTCATTTTTTTTTTTGTAGCTATTGTGAATGAGATTGTGCTTTTTATTTGAGTTTTTGTTTGTTTATTGTTGATGTATAGAGATGTGACTGTCTTTCGCACATTTATTTTATGCCCTGAGACTTTGCTGCTTTTTTTAAAAAACTTTTTTATTTTAATGATGTGGGGTGCAATTCAGGGTTAGATGCACAAATGTTCATTATGCCGGTACCCTTGTTGATGAGGTGTGCCCGCCTCCAGTAGATTCCCACTACTGCCAATCCCACCTCCCTCCCCACCACTGGCAGTTTCCCACTACTGCCAATCCTTTTATCATAGTATTACAATAATTGTTCAAGGTTCCCTTATGAGTGAGAACATGTGATACTCAGTTCTTTGTTTCTGTAATAGACTACTCAGTATTATAGACTCTAAATCCATCCAAGTTGCTGTGAAGTTTATAATTTTGTCTTTCTTTATGGCTGCATAATATTCCATTGTGTATATGTACCACATTTTTTATCCAGTCCTCTTTCGATGGGCAGCACAGTTGGTTCCATGTTTTTGCTATTGTGAAAAATGTTGCAATAAAAATACATGTGTAGGTATCTTTTTGATAGATTGATTTGAGTTCCTGGGTGTATTCCCAGTAGGGGAATTAAACTGTTTTTCACAGAGGTTGTATTAGTTTACACTCCCACCAACAGTGTAGAAGTGTTCCCTTTTCCCCACATCTTCTCCAGCATCTGTTGTTTTTTGAGTTATTGATGATGGCTGTCCTGACTGGAGTTAGGTGATATCTCAGTGTTGTTTTAATTTACATTTCTTTGGTGACTAGTGAGGCTGAGCATTTTTTCATGTGTCTGTTGGTTGCTCGTTTGTCTTCTTTTGAGAAGTGCCTATTCATATCTTTTGCCCATTTTGTTTTTTTCTTTTCAGCATGTTTGAGTTCCTTCTAGATCCTTGATGTTAGGCCTTTGTCAGACATACAGTTGCCAAATATTTTTTTCCCAGTCCATGGGCTATCTCCCTGCTCTCTTGATGGTTTCTTTGGCTTTGCAGATGCTTGTCAGTTTGATGAGGTCCCACTTGTCTATCTTATTCTCTTATGGCATGGGCACTTGGGTTTTTTTTATCAGGAATTGGTTGCCAGTTCCAATTTCCATATGAGTGTCTCCTGTATTTTCTGAGATTCTTATAGTTTGAGGCTTTACATTTAGGTCTTTAATTCATTTAGAGCTGATTTTTGTGTATGGTGATAAGTAGGGGTCTTGATTTAATATTTTGCATGTGGTCACCCAGTTTTCCCAGCACCATTTACTGAATAGATTCTCCTCTCCTGGTGGCTGTTGGTGGAGGCTTTGTTGAAGATAAGTTGGTTGAGAAATTGAGATTTTGCTTCTGGAATCTCTATCCTGTTCCTTTGGTCTATATGCCTTCTTGTACCAATACCAGGCTGTTTTGATTATTGTAGCTTTACATACTGCTTAAAGTCTGGCAGCATGATTGATGCCTGCTGCTTTGTGTTTTTTGCTGAGGATTGTTTTGGCTATTCATGGTTGTTTATGATTCCATATGAATTTCTGTATTGTTGTTGCCAGGTCTGAGAAGAATGATGCTGGTAATTCCACAGGTATTGTGTTAAAATATGTAGACTGCCTTGGGTAGGATGGACATCTTAACAATGTTGAATCTTCCAATCCATGAGCATGGAATATTTTTCCTTTTGTTTGTGTCATCTTTGATTTTTTGAGCAGTGTTTTGTAGTTTTTGTTTAAAGGTCTTTCACTTCTCTGGTTAGGAAGATGCCAAGGTATTTCAATTTTTTTTGTGGCTACTGCGAATGGGATTGTGCTTTTTATTTGGTTCTCTGCCTGTTTGTTGTTGGTGTATAAGAATGCTACTGTCTTTTGCACATTGATTTTGTACCCTGAGACTTTGCCAAAGTTCTTTATCAGTGTAAGAAGGTTTTTGACGTATTTTCTTGGATTTTCAAGGTATAGAACCATATCATCAGCAAAGAGGGTTAGCTTGACTTCCTCTTTCTCTACTTGGATACCCCTAATTTCCTTCTCTTGTCTGATTGTTCTAGCTACGACTTCCAATACTATGTTGAACAAGAGGGTTGAAAGTGGGCAGCCTTAGCCGGGCTCGGTGGCTCAGCCTGTAATCCCGCGCCTTTGGGAGGCTGAGGTGAGTGGATTGCCTGAGCCCGCGGGTTCGAGACCTGCCTGGGCAGCGAGACCTCATCTCTACAATAAATCAAAAAATCAGCTGGGCATGGTAGCGCATGCCTGTAATTCCGGCTACTCGGAAGGCTGAGGTGGAAGGATCGCCGGAGCCCAGCAGATCGAGGCTGCAGTGGCCAGGAGCGGCCACTGCACTCCAGTCTGGGCAACAGAGTGAGACTCCAACTCAAAAAAAAAAAAAGAAAAAAAGAAAGAAAAAGAAAGTGGGCAGCCTTGTCCTGTTCAGGTTTTCAGGGGAAATGCTTCCAATTTTTGTCCATTTAGCAATATGTTGGCCGTGAGTTTATTGTAGATGGCTCCTACTATTTTGAAGTATGTTTCCTCTATGCCTAGGTGTTCAAGAGTTTTTATCAAGAAGGGATGTTGAATTTTATCAGAAGCTTTTTCTGCATCTAATGATATAATCATGCGATTCCTATTTTTACATCCATTGATGTATTTTATTACATTTATGATCTTGCAGATGAAGAACCAACCCCGCATCCCAGGGATGAAGCCTAAGGGGTCATAGTGGATGATTTTTGAGATGTGTTGTTGGATCCAATTTGCTAGTGTCTTGCTGAGTATTTTTGTATCTGTGCTCACCAGGGATATTGGCCTATAGCTCTCCTTCTTTGTTGGATCTTTACCTAGTTTGTGTATTTGTGTGATGTTAACTTCATAAAATGATTTGGGGAGAGTTCTGTCTTTCTTGATTGCTTAGAATACTTTCAATAGGATTGGTATCAGCTCCTTCTTGTATGTTTTGTTTTCTTTTTACAGTTTTTTATTTATTTTATTTTTATTTTATTTTTTTGAGTCAGAGTCTCATTCTGTTTCCATGTTGGAGTGCAGTGGCATGCTCACAGCCACTGCAGCTTCGACCTGCTGGGCTCAGGTGATCCTTCTACCTCAGTCTTCCAAATAGCTGGAACTACAGGCATGCACTACCACGCCCAGGTTATTTTTTGATTTATTGTAGAGACGAGGTCTGAACAAGTTGCTCAGGTTGGTCTCGAACCCCTGAGCTCAGACAATCCTCTTGTCTTGGCCTCCCAAAGTGCTGGGATTACAGGCTTGAGCCACCGCATCCAGCTAAATTTTTTATTTTAAAGATGTGGAGTACAATTCCTGGTTAGGTATGCAGATGTTCATTATGTGGGTACCCTTGTTGATGGGGTGTGCCCCCTCTCCCCCGGCAGATTCCCATTACTGCCATTCCCATCTTCCCCCCACCCCCCAGCAGTTTCCCATTACTGCCAATCCTTTTCTTATAGTATTAGATAATTGTTCAAGGTATTTGTTTTGTAGAACTCTGCTGAAAAGTCATCTGATCCAGGATGTTTTTTGTGTGGGTAGCTTTCTTATGATGAAGTCTATTTCCTAGGTTTTTATTGGTCTATTTAATGTCTCAATTTCTTCTTGTTTCAACTTTGGGAGGTTGTGTGATGTTGAAAGTCCTGCATTTCATTTAGGTTTTCAAGTCTGTTTCCATATGGATGTGCATAGTCATCTCTGATAATCTTTTGTATTTCTTCAGGATCTGTTGTGATCTGATCTTTTGCATTTCTGATTGTGTTTATTTGGGCTTTTCAGGTGTGAACATTTTAAACATTGAGAGGAAATGCAAACTTGTTCTTTTAACAGTGTCTAAGAGTTCACTTTCCCACACTCCAGCCAAAACAGGGTACTGTTAATCATTTTAAATTTCTTCAATGCTAATAGGCAAAAATACTATTGCATTGTTGTTTTGATTTGTTTATTTAATTAGTACAGTTGAACAACTTCTCATTAGTTTGTGCTACATGTATTTCACTTCCTATAAATTGAATCCTATCCTTATCCATTTTCCTATTGAATCTTGAATTTTTCTTAATACTTTCTATGAGCTTTTTATACAACAAGACTATTACCTTTGTCATATGTTGTAACTATGTAATCGAATCTGTTAATACATGTTTTAACTTTGTTAATGGTGCCATTGAAAAGTTTTAAGGCTTCTTCTATCGAGTTTGGCATATTCTTAATGGTTTCTGGGTTTCTTGTAGTGTTTTAAGAAACTTTTCTTAATCCATGGCTCTAAATATGTTCTATATTTTCCCTTTGTACATTCATGGTTTTATATCTTAAATGTTTAAATCTTTATTCTGATGCAAAAAAAAAAAAACAACAAAAACCAAAACATGGTAGCAACAAAATGAATCACAACTTGAGTCTTTCAAAAGGGTACTGATTATATAAATTATAATATACAATTGGCCCTCTGTTTCCTTGGGTTACACATCTGCAGATTCAAACAACCATGAATGGGAAATATTTTTACAAAAACAGTAAATTAAAACAACAATAAAAATAATGCAAACTAAAAAAAATACATTATGACTATTTACATAGCATGCACATTGTACTAGCTGTTATCAGTAATCTGGAGATGACTTAAAGTATACTGGGAGGATGTGTATAGGTTATATGCAAATACTACATCATTTTATATCAGAGACTTTTGTATCTGCAGGGGTCCTTGTTCCAGTTCCCAATGGACACCAAGATACAACTGTATAACATACAATGTAATACCATGCAGTCATTAAGATAGAGAAGGTAATTCTTTAAAACATTGACATAAAACATGTTCAACATATTAAGTAAAAAAAAGCAGAAAGCATAGTATGATTCCATTTCTGTATATATGCATAAAATATTTGGAAGTATATACAACACAGAGTTAACAGAAGTTATTTCCCAGAAGTAGGAGAGCCTATGGAGAACTTTAATATTTTCTTTATTGTTTTAATTTTTAAAATACTGTCAGAAAGATTCTTCATTTTGAAAAAACATTTCATAAATGATGTAAATATTAGAAATGCACTACAACAGATAAAAGAAAAAAGAAACAAGATGGAGGGAAATAATGAGAAAGCAGTTAGAAATCCATAGCTGACACAAATTCACATCTGTTAACTGTGGGAACTGACTGGAGACATGATTAGACTTAACATCAAATGGACTTTACAAATACACAGACCATTTCCCAATCTTTAACACAGCTTAGATATAGAAAATGCTTAACTGCTCTTTGACAAACATGTGTGGTAAATTAAAATTCTAATTAAATTAAATCTATTCGACTAAACTACCAGAACAATGAAACATTTGAGAAAATAACAATTTTCAATTAAAAGAGTAAAAACCTTCAGTGGCTCCCCATCACCTAAGACTGTCTTCCAAACATGCCTGAACATCAAAATCACTCAGGCATTGTTAAAAAACAAAACAAAACAGATTAGAGGCACCCCCCTCGATCTAAATCTGATTACAATCCAGAATCTAAATCCTCACTGGAAGGGTCTGAGACTATGTTTTTAACAAGTTCTCAGGTGAGTTTGAATCAGAGAAGCTTAGAAAACACGGATCTACAGAAATAAATACAAACTCTACCTGGACATTAACAACCTCAGTGACTCCAGTCAGCATTTGCAGCTTCTTCTGAAATATAATGCTACATTTTTCCAGTTACTGGAATATATCAGATATCACCTGGAGGGAATTTTTTTTATTGCAATAGACTTCAATACCATAGAATTCATTTATTTATATATTTATGTATTTATTTATATAGAGACAGGGTCTTACCATGTTGCCCAGGTTGTTCTTGAACTCCTGGGCTCAAGAGACCCTTCCAATAAGTTTCGCAAAGTGCTGGAATTTCAGGCATGAGCTTCCAAGGCTAGCCAGAATTCATATTTTAAAAGAGTACAATTCAGTGGTGTTTAGTTTGCTCACAAAGTTATATAACCATCACAACCCTCTAGTGGCAGAGCATTTTTTCACCTCCAAAAGAAAGCCCCATAGCCAGTAGCAGTAACTCTTTATTTTCCTACTTCCGACTTAGTTTTTTTTCTGTTGCTTATAAGAGAATACCTGAAACTAGGAAATTTAATTAAAAAGGAATTTACTTCTCTTAGTTATGGAGACTGAGAAGTCCAAGGTCGAGGGGCCACATCTGGTGAGTGTCTTCTAGTTGGTGAGAACTTGCTGAAGAATCCCCAAGTGGCACAGGGTAACACATGACAAGGGAGGTGGGCTAGCTCAGTTCTTTCTTCCTCCTTTTATAAAGTCACTAGTTTCACTTCCATGATGACCAATTAATCTGTTAACCACTTAATCCATAAATGGATTAATTCATTTATGAGGGCTGAGACCTCAAGATCCAGTCACCTCTTAAAGGACCCACCTCTCAATACTGCCACATTGGGGTTAGGTTTCAACATGAGATTTAGAAGGAACATTCAAATCATAGCACCTCTCAACCCCACCAGTCTTGACAATCATTAACCTAAGCTCTGGCTGTATAGATTTGCCTATTCTAGACATTTCACATAAATGAAATCATATAATATGTGACCTTTCATGACTGGCTTATTTCACTTTACATAATGTTTTCAAGATTCATCGATACTTCATTTCTTTTAGTAGTTGAATGTTATTCTATTGTACAAACAACAAATTTTTATTATCCATTCATTAGTTGATGGATATTTAGGTTATTTCCACTTTTTAGCTATTGTAAATAACTCTGCTGTGAACATTCATGTCTGGGAAAATTTTAAAACTACCAAATTATCAGGTCTTATTTCACACCAACAGAATTAAAATATCTGGAGGATGGGGGATAGGTAGTGCCTGGAAACTCAGCAAATAATTCTTATAAGCAACCAGAGTTGAGAATCACTGGGCTAGATATCTTAAAGCGGTGGTCTTACAATTTTATCCTTGAACCAGCAGCATTGGCTAGGATTTGTTAAAAATACAAATTCCCAAGCGCCATTCACATTTACTCAATCAGAATATCTGGGACATAGTCCCAGAAATATTTTAACAAGCCCTCCAGGCAATTCTGATACACATTCATTTGAGAACCATTGTGCATCACATTACCATATTAAAATCCCCCAAATTCTGAATTTCAAAATTCATTTAGGGACTTCCATTTCCAGAAAGATAAAGTGGATGTTCTTTCCCACTGACCCCCACTATTCTTCCCATTAATACAGCTAAAAACTATGAACTTTAAAAAATAAAACAAAAATGAAAAGATACTGAAAGGTGGAGAGAAGGAGGCAAATGGATTGGATACCTTGGACCCACGGCTCTACATGGTGGTAAGTTCCCTTAGTTTTCCTTTTTTGTTTTTTAATTTTTTGAGTCAGAGGTCTCACTCTGTTGCCCTGGCTGGAGTGCACAGGCAGGATTGTGATTCATCACAGCCTCGACCTCCTGGGCTCAGGCAATCCTTCTGCTTCAGCTTTTGGAGTAGCTGGGACTACAGGTGTGTGCCACACACCCTGCTATTTATTTTTTGTATGGATGAGATCTTGCTGTGTTTCCTAGGCTTGTCTTGAACTCCTGGGCGCAAACAATCCTTCCCCCTTGGCCTTCCAAAGTGCTGGGACTACAGGCCTGAGCCATCACGCCTGGCCCAATTCTCCTTTTGCCTCATGTATCCCAGACTGGGTGCTGGAGAAACTGGCATCCCAAAGCGTGAAAAGGCACAGACAGAAAAACCCCAAGGAAAACCTGCTGTCTCCAAGTAAATGGCAAGGAAAGGGGCAACCTAGCAGGACTACAATATTTTGTATAATAACTGCTCCACTCAAGCCAAACCCCACAGAAAATATTATAGCCCCAACCGACCATGCAAGTAACATCTTAGTGGGAAGCCTAAACTTCCAACCTTAACAGGCTGTAACAAGGTGCTCCAATGCACTTGCTAGCATGGTAGCAGAGGAGGCTTAGTGGAGAATTAGGACTTTACCACTGTCCAGCAGAAAATAGTCCACTGCATACTTTCATGCCCTGTGTCAGTGAAGCCATGTGAGGAGCAGTAACAAGGCACTCCAACTTCTCCCAGCCAAGTAGGTATCAGAGAGACCCTATGAAGATCCAGAACTACCAACCCTTCACAGTAGTGATGCCAATGGAGGCCAACTAGAGGGACTGGACTTCTACTTCCATCTGTCAATAAGAAGGCAGTGTCTCTTCTTCTCCTGTTAATGCAGTACGAGATGAAACTTACCAAAACCAGAGAGTTAGATAAAATCCAAAATATCAAACAGGTTTCAATAGAAAATCCCCTGTTATGCAAAGAATCAGTAAGATCTCTAACAATACAGAAAAGCAATCAGTAGATCATGATGATGACTGATGTTGACAGAGATATTAGAATTAGCTGAAAAAGATTTTGAAGTAGTTGTCATAAAAATGCTTTGAGGAGCAAATGAAGACTCATTTGAAACAAATAAAAAATAGAAAATCTCAGAATAGGAAGATATAAAGAAGAAGCAAATTGAAATTTTAGAGTTGAAAAATACAAAAGCCAAACTAAAATGTTTAGTTAATGACCTAGCAATAGAATGAATAGGACAGAGGAAAGAATCACTGAGGCTAAAAATAGAACATACAAATTTTTCAATTTGTGTAACAGAGAGCTTATATGTGGGGAAAAATGAACAGAGCTTCAGAGACATACGAGATTATAACAAAAGATTTAACATTTATGTCAATTCTCCTCTGAATCTCAAAAGAAGTGAAAGAGGAAGGAGCTGAAAAGCATTCAAAAAATAGTAGGTGAAATTTCCAAAATTTGGCAAAATAAATAACCATATATTCAAGAAGCTAAGCAAGACTCAAACAAATAAACCAAAAAAAAAAAAACCCCAACCTCCCCAAAAAACCAAGAACAAAAAAACAAAACCCCCAAACCAAAAAACAACCAAAAATCCAGGCCAAAACAAATCACAGTAAAATTTCTGAAAACTTAACACAAAGAGATATTTTGAAATCATAAAAAGAAAAATGACACCTTATGGATAGAAAGAAAACAATTTAAATAACAGTGGCTTTCCCATTAAAAGCTATAGAAGACAGAAGGAAGTGACCTTTTCCAGTGTTGAAAGAAAAGAACTATCAACCTCAAATTCTATATCCAGCAAAAATATCCTCCAATAACAGAGGTGAAATCAAGGCATTCTCAGAGGGAGGTTAAGAGAATGTGATGCTAGCAAGACAACTTCTATAAACAGACAGGAAATAATAATGAAAGGGGTTTCAGATGATAAGGAAGGAAGGAAGAATAGCAGAATGAATAATAATAAAGATTAATACAATAAACTGTTTGTCTCCTCTTGGGTTTCCTAAATTACGTTTGATGGTTAAAGCAAAAATTATATCATTACCCTAGACTGGCTGTCAATATATGCAGGAGAACTATTCAAGACAATTATAATACATTATAAATAGAGGAAGGTAAAGGGACATAAAGAGAGATAAAATTTTTATACTTCTCCCAAACTGGTAAAATAATGACACCATAGACTGTGATAAGTTATTTACGTATAATGTAATACCCAGAGCAACCACTAAAAACTTTCACGGAGACACTAAAAACAACAATGTATAAATCAAAATAGAATACTAAAAAAATGTTCAAGTAATCTACAGTGAGTCAGGAACAATGAAAGAAAGAAAATTATCAGAGACAGAAAGGACCATTATATAATGATAAAAGAGACATTGCACTAAGAATCCCAAATGTGTATGCTGCAAACTACAGAGCTGAAAAATTTGTGAACCCAATCCCAATAGAACTGAAAGAGAAAACATACGGGTCAACAACTGTAATTGACAATTGATAGAACAACCAGGCAGAACATCAGTAAAGATATGGAATTCAACAGCACCATCAATCAAACAGATCTAACCAACATTTATAGAACACTCTATCCAACAACAGCAGAAGGCACAATTTTTTCAAGCACCTATAGAATATACCAAGATAGACCATATTCTGGGCATAAATCAAACCTCAACAAATTTAAAATAATTGAAATAATTCAGTTTATTTTCTGACCACAATGAGATCTAACTAGAAATTAATTTTTTAAAACATAACAGAAAAATTTCCAAACATTTGGAAACTACAGACCACACTTCTAAATAAATCATGGATCAAAGAAGAGGCCTCAGGGAAATAAGTAAATACGTAAAACCAAATTAAGATGAAAATAAAACATACTATAATGTATGGAACCCTGCTGAAGTAGAGTTAAAGAAAACATGTAAACATGTATAGTATTAAATGCTTACATTTTAACAAAGTATCAAATCAATAATCTAAGCACCCACTTTAAGGATCTAGAAGAAGAGGAGCAAAATAAAGCCCAAACAAGGAGAAAGATGGAAATAATAGAGAAGAGGTTGGGCATTGTGGCTCATGCCTGTAATCACAGCATTTTGGGAGGCTGAGGTGGGAGGATTGTTTGAGCCCAGGAGTTAGAGACCAGCCTAGGCAACATAGTGAGACTTCCTCTAAAAAGAAAAAGAAAAAAAAAAAGAAAGGCTGGATGTGGTAGCATGCACCTGTAGTCCCAGTTACTCAAGAGGCTGAGGATCATCTGAGCCCAGGAGGTTGAGGCTGCAGTAACCAGTGATGGTGACACTGCACTCCAGACTGGGTGCAGAGTGAGACACTAATAACAACAACAAAGTTGAAATTAGTAAAATTGAAAGTGGAAAAAAATTACAGAAAATCAATGGAATAAAGACCTGGTTCTGACCAGGCACAGCGGCTCACGCTTGTAATCCCAGCACGTTGAAAGGTGGCGGCAAGAGGAGTGCCTGAGCCTAGAGGTTCCAGACCAGCCTGGGTAGCTTGGCAAGACTTCATCTCTACAAGAAATAAAAAAATTAACTGGGCATAGTGGCACACGCCTGTCATCCCAGCTGCTTGGAAAGATGAGGTAAAACGTTCTCCTGAGCCCAACAGGTCATGCTGCAGTAAACAAACAAACAAACCTGGTTCTTTGAAAAGGTATATAAAATTAACATACCTCTGGAAAGATTGAAAAAAAACGTGACACAAAGTACTAATACTAGAAATGAAACGGAATATCACTGTATAATCTGTAGTTATTAAAAGGATACAAAAGAATACTATAAACAACTCTACACACATAAATTTGTGAGCTTTTCAATTCTTTGAAAAGCACGAAGTACCAAAACTCAATCAATAGGGAATAAATAGAAAGAGAAAGTAACTACCTCAACTTGATAAGGAACATCTACAAGAAACCAACTAACATCAGGCTTAATGGGAAAAGAATGAATAGTTTATTTTTAAAAGATGGAATAGAAATTCAACGGAGGAAGAATAGTCTTTTCAACAAATAGTAGAGGTACGGTTAGATATATCTACAGGTAAAAATATTAATCTTGAGCTTATACCGTCTACATAAATTAACTCATGACCTTAAAAGCACTATTCATATAGAAGAAAATAGCTAAATTGACCTCATTAAAATATTGAAAAACTTTTGCTCTGTGTAAGACCATGTGAAGAAGATTAAAAAACAAACCAAAAAACTAGCCATAGACTGAATGAAAATAGTTTCAAGTCACATCTCTGACAAAATACTAGTATCTAGAAAATATAAAGAACTTTCAAAACTCACAAGGTGACCTGCATAATGAACATTTGTATACCTAACCCTGAATTGTACTCCACATCTTTAAAATAAAAAATTAAAACAGAGCCGGGCTCGGTGGCTCAGCCTGTAATCCCGCGCCTTTGGGAGGCTGAGGTGAGTGGATTGCCTGAGTCTGCAGGTTCGAGACCCACCTGGGCAGCAACACCTCATCTCTACAATAAATCAAAAAATCAGCTGGGCGTGGTAGCGCATGCCTGTAATTCCAGCTACTTGGAAGGCTGAGGCGGAAGGATCGCCGGGGCCCAGAGGGTCGAGGCTGCGGTGGCCGGGAGCGGCCACTGCACTCCAGTCTGGGCGACAGAGTGAGACTCCAACTCAAAAAAAAAAAAAAAAAAAAATTAAACCAACAAAACTCAACAGTAATAAAAAACACTTCAGGTATAAAATGGACAAAACACATGAACACACAGTTCATTGAAGAAGATATACAGATGAAAATAAGCAAATAAAAAGGTATTTGTCTTAGACCATTCTGTACTGCTATAGCAGAATACCTCAAACTGGGTAGTTTATAAAGAACAGATATTTATTTCTTTTTATATTTTATCTATCTATCTATCTATCTATCTATCTATCTATCTATCTATCTATCTATCTATCTATCTATCTATCTGAGTTGGAATCTCACTCTGTCGCCCAAGCTGGAGTGCAGTGGCATGCTCACGGTCACTGCAGCCTTGACCTGCTAGACTTAGGTGATCCTTCCATCTCAGTCTTCCAAGTAGCTGGAACTACAGGTGCATGCTACCACATTCGGCTTATTTTTTGATTTATTGTAGAGACGAGGTCTTGCCAAGTTGCCCAAGCTGGTCTCAAACCCTTGGGCTCAGGCAATCCTCTTGCCTCAGCCTCCCAAAGTGCTGGGATCACAGGCTGAGCCGCTGCACCCAGACTATTTCATTTATTTTTAATTAATACATAATGATTGTACAAATTTCTGTGGTACAGTTCTGTAGGCTGGGAAGTCCAAGATCAAGGAGCATGCACTTGGTGAGGTTTTCTTGCTGCATAATCCCAGGGCAGAAGGCAGAAGGGCAAGAGAAAGAAGAGGGAAAGGAGCCAAGTTCATTATTGTGTTAGGAACCCATTCCTGTGCTAACTAACACAGTCCTGAGATAATAGCATGAATCCATTAATGAGGGCAGAACCCTCATGGCTTAATCACACCATAAAGGTACCACCTCTCAACACCACTGCAATGAAGATTACTTTTCCAATATATGAACTTTAGGGGATACATTCAAACAATAGTATTGTTCAACATCATTAGCCATTAGGGAAATGCAAATTAAAATAATGATGTGATATAACTGCAGTACACCTATCATAATGATTAAAAAATAGTAACAACAGTAAATGCTGTTGAGGATGTGGAGAAAGTAAAATGCAAAATGTTGAGGATGTGGAGAATGTATACTGCTGGTGGGAATGTAAAACGTTACAGCTAATGTAAAATAATTTTTAAAAATATTTAAAACTAAACATGTATTTATCATATGATCGATGATAAATGCCACTCCTTGGCAGTTATCTCAAAGAATGAGAACTGATCTCTACAGAAAACCTGGCACTACAGAGACCCAGTTTTCTGGAGCAGGAAGGGGGAATGGTGGTGTAGGTCCACCCCTTTCTAGACCTATTTCTACATATTAAAGTTTTGCTCATCCTTAAACATGTTTGATTATTGGAAATTTCACATTTTCTCTCTGAATACCTCTGCCAAGGAAACCTCCTTACTCCACTGTGACTTTCAGTTATTCAAATACAGCTTTCCTCTCCTCTTCCAGGCTGTAAGGTCCTCAATTTACTCTTTCTTTATGTAACCCACCTTCTTAGCTAGAACAGGGCCTTGTACCCCCAGATGGTGGGAGTGGCCAATCTCTAGAACCCAAGGTTCTCAGACTGTAATGTGCCTTAGAGCTGTGGATGATATTTGTTTCAATACAAATTCATGGGCCTCATCTCAGATTCTCAGAATCAAAACCTCTGAGTATAAAATCCAGAAGACCACATTTATCAAACTTCCCAGAAAATTCAGGCACTCAGAAGATCACACATTGAGAATTTCTGACTAGGGTTGAAATGTTCCACTGAGAGTAAAATCTTTTATTGTGTGTGTGTGTGTGTGTGTGTGTGTGTGTGTGTGTGTGTGTCTGGTTTATTTCATTTAGCGTAATGTCCTCAAGGTTCATCCATGTTAGACTGTGTGTCAGAATCTTCATTCTTTCTTTAAATTTTTTATTTTAAAGATGTGGGGTAAAATTCAGGGCTAGGTATACAAATGCTCATTATGCAGGTACCCTTGTTTATGAGGTGTGTCCTTCCTCCCTGGCAGTTTCTCACTACTGCCAACCCCTTTCTTATAGTATTATGATAATTGTTCAAGGTCCACTTATGAGTGAGAACATGTGATAGTTCTTTGTTTCTGTGATAGATCACTCAGTATTATAGATTCTAAGTCCATCCAGGTTGCTGTGAAATTCATAATTTTGTCCTTTTTTGTGGCTACATAATATCCCATCGTGTATATGTACCACATTTTTTTAATCCAATCCTCTTTCAATAGGCAGCTTGGTTGGGTCCATGTTTTTGCTATTGTGAAAAATGCTGCGATAAACATACGTGTGCAGGTATCTTTTTGATAGAGTGATTTGAGTTCCTCTGGGTATATTCCCAGTATAGAGATTGCAGGGTTATATGAAAGGTTGATTTTTAGATCTTTTAGGAATCGCCAAACTGTTTTCCACAGAGGTTGTATTAGTTTACACTCTCACCAACAGTATAGAAGTGTTCCCTTTTCCCCGTATCCTCTCCAACATCTATTTTTTCTTGAGTTATTGATGATGGCCATCCTGACTGGAGTTAGGTGGTATCTCAGTGTGGTTTTAATTTGCGTTTCTTTGATGACTAGTGAGGCTGAGCATTTTTTCATCTGTTGGCTGCTCATATGTCTCCTTTTGAGAAGTGCCTATTCATATCTTTGGCCCACTTTGTCATGGGGTTGTTTGTTTTGTTTTGTTTTTACTTTTTTTTTTGAGCGGAGTCTCACTCTGTTGCCCAGGCTGGAGTGCAGTAACACGCTCACGGCCACCCCAGCATTGACCTGCTGGGCTCCAGTGATCCTTCTGCCTCAGCCTTCCAAGTAGCCAGAACTACCATGCCCAGTTGATTTTTTAAAAATTTATTTGTTGTAGAGACGAGGTCTCACCATGTAGCCCAGGCTGGTCTTGAACCCCTGGGCTCAGGCAATCCTCTCGTCTCAGCCTCCCAAAGTGCTGGGATTTCAGGCTTGAGCCACTGCACGCAGCCTGTTTGTTTTTTTCTTTTCAGCATATTTGAGTTCCTTGTAGATCCTAGATGTTAGGTCTTTCACAGATACACAGTTGGCAAATATTTTTTCTCTGTCTGTGGGCTGTCTACCCGCTCTCTTAATGGTTTGTTTTTCTTTGCAGAAGTTTGTCAGTTTGATGAGATCCCACTTGTCTATCTTATCTCTTATGGCCTGGGCACTTAGGGTTTTGATCAGGAATTGGTTGCCAGTTCCAATTTCCATAAGGGTGTCTCCTGCATTTTCTAAAGTTCTTATAGTTTGAGGTTTTACATTTAGGTCTTTGATTCATTTAGAGTTGATTTTTGTGTATGGTGATAGGTAGGGGTCCTGTTTCAATCTTCAGCATGTGGTCAGCCAGTTTTCCCAGCACCATTTACTGAATAGGTTCTCCTCTCCCCAGCCGTGGGTAAAATGGACATATTAACATTGTTGATTCTTCCAATCCATGAGCATGAAATATTTTTCTATTTGTCTGTGTCATCTTTGATTTCTTTGAGCAGCATTTTGTAGTTTTCATTGTAAAGTTCTTTCACTTCTCTGGTGAGGAAGATGCCAAGGTATTTCATTTTTTTGTGGCTATTGTGAATAGGATTGTGCTTTTTTATTTCATTTATTTGCATTCTGTTTGTTTATTGTTTGTGTATAGGAATGTGACTGTCTTTCCCACATTTATTTTATACCCTGAGATGTTGCCAAAGTCCTTTATCAGTGCAAGGAGGTTTTTGATAGATTCTCTGGGTTTTCGAGGTATAGAATCATGTTGCCTGCAAAGAGGGATAACTTGTCTTCCTCTTTTCCTATTTGGATACCCTTGATCTCCTTCTCTTATCTGATTGCTCTAACTAGGACTTTCAAAACTATGTTGAACAGGAGCGGTGAGAATGGACATTCTTGTCTTGTTCTAGTTTTCAGAAGAAATGGTTCCAATTTTTGTCTGTTTAGCAGTATGTTGCCTGTGGGATTCTCGTAGATGGCTCCTACTATTTTGAAGTATGTTCCTTTTATGCCTAGATGTTCAAGGGTTTTTATTAAGAAGGAGTGCTGTATTTTATTCAAAGCTTTCCCCCTGTCTAATGATAAAATCATGTGGTGTTTGTTTTTACATCTGTTGATGGATTTAATTACGTTTATGGTCTTGTGGATGTTGAACCTGCCCTGCATCCCAGGGGTGAAGCCTACTTGGTCATGGTGGATGATTTTTGAGATGTGTTGTTGGATCTGGTTTGCTAGAATCTTGTAGAGAATTTTAACATCTATGTTCATCAAGGATACTGGCCTGTAGTTCTCTTTCTTTGTTGGCTCTTTACCTGGTTTGGGTATCAATGTGATGTTAGCTTCATAAAATGATTTGGGGAGAGGTACATCTTTCTTGATAGCCAGGAATACTTTCAATAGGATTGGTATCATTTCCTCCTTGTATGTTTTGCAGAATTCTGTTGGAAAGCCATCTGTCCGGGGCTTTTTTTTTTTTTGTAGTAGTAGTTTTCTTACGACATAGTCAATTTCCTGGATTATTATTAGTCTATTTAGGGTCTCAATTTCTTCTTGTTTCAACCTGGGGAGGTTGTGTGATGTCATAAAGTCCTCCACTTCCTTTCGTTTTTCAAGTTTGTTTCCATACAAGTGTACATAGTAATCTCTGATAATCTTTTGTATTTTTTGGGGGTCAGTTGTAACTTGATCTTTTGCATTTCTGATTGTGTTTACTTGGGCTTTTTCTCTCTTTCTTGGTCAGTCTAACTAGGGGATCCATCAATCTTGTTTATCTTTTCAAAGAGCCAGATTTTTATTTTGTTGATTTTTTTTGGTATATTTTTTTCTTCTATGTCCCAAATTTGGGCTTTTATTTTGGTGTTCTGGATTCTTCTGTTGAAGTTAGGGTTTTGGTGGTCTTGCTTTTCTAGCTTCCTTGGGTGATTTGTTAGGCTGTTAACTTGTGATCCTTCAATTTTCTTCATGTGTGTTCATAGTGATATGAATTCCCCTCTTAGTATTGTTTTCATGGCATCCCAGAGATTTTGGTAAGATATTTCTGCATTTTCATTTGTTTCCAGGAATCTTTTAATTTCTGTTTTGATTTCTGTGTTGACTCAGGAGTTGTTTAGCATCATACTGTTTAGTGTCCATGTCTTTGTGGGTGTTGGGGGAACTTTGTGGCTGTTGATATTTGTTTTTATTCCACTGTTGTATGAGATGGTGCCCGGCATTATTTCAATCTTATGGATTCTGTTTATGTTTGATTTGTGGATGAGGACTTGGTTGATCTTAGAGTACATTTCATGTGGTGATGAGTAGAATGTATATTCCGTGGTTGTTGGGTGGAATGTTCTGTAGGTATCAATTAAGTCCATTTGGTCAAGCATCAAGTTGAGGTTCCAGATCTCCTGGTTGATTTTTTGTCTTGATGATCTGTCTAGGGTTGTGATTAGGGTATTTAAGTTCCCAGCTATGATAGTGTTAGAGTCAATATCTTTTTTTAATTTACCTAACAGCTGCTTCATGAAAGCTGGTGCTCCTGTGTTGGGTGCATGTATGTTTCAGATGTATATTTCTTGTTGATGGATTGAGCCTCTTATCATTATGTAGTGACCTTCCATATTTTTTTAAATTTTTGGTAGTTTAAAGGGTATTTTGAAGCCAGGCTCAGTGGCTCAGCCTGTAATCCCGCACCTTGGGAGGCTGAGGTGAGTGGATTGTCTGAGCCCGCGGGTTCGAGACCCGCCTGGGCAGCGAGACCTCATCTCTACAATTAGTCAAAAAATCAGCCGGGCGTGGTAGCGCATGCCTGTAATTCCGGCTACTCGGAAGGCTGAGGCGGAAGGATCGCCGGATCCCAGCAGGTCGAGGCTGCGGTGGCCGGGAGCAGCCACTGCACTCCAGTCTGGGCGACAGAGTAAGACTCCAACTCAAAAAAAAAAAAAAAAAAAAAGGGGTATTTTGTGTGATATTAGGATCATGATTCTTGCTTAGTTTTGTGTTCCAGTTGCCTGAAAATGTATTTTCCATCCTCTTACTTTGAGTCTGTGAGTGTCCTTCCTGGTGAGAGGGGACTGTTGGAGACAACATATTATTGCATCATGATATTTTATCCAATTTGCCATTCTATGTCTTTTCAGTGGCACATTTAGTCCATTCACATCCAGGCTAATTATTGAGATGTGAGAGTTTATCCCTGTCATGAAGTTCTTATAGAGTTTTTTGTTGTGGCTGCTGTTTGTTTGCTTGTTATCTTTCTTTTAACTTTTGGGTTGATTTATGTGTGTTTTCCACCTTCTTCCTGAATTTTTGGGAAGGGCTTTTGTCATTATTTTTTTTCTTTCTTAGGAATTTAATACCTTCTTAAGTGTTTCTAGTAGAGCTGGTCTGGAAGCAGTGAAAACTCAGAGATTGAATATCTGGGAAGAATTTTAATTCTCCATCGCTGATGAAACTTACCTGGATAGGTAATTCTTGGTTGAAATTGTTTGTCTTTGAGAACTTTGAAGATTGGACTCTAATCTCTCCTAGCCTGAAGTGTTTCTGTAGATAAGTCTGCTGCTATTCTGATTGTTAGTCTGACATTTCTTTCTTGCTGTTATTTAGGATTTTTTCTTTTATACATAATTTGTGTAGGCAAATTACTGTGTCTAGTAGTTGGTCTTCTCATTTGTTGTCTTGCAGGGGTTCTCTGAATGTCTTGGGCTTAAGTGGTCACATCACTGATGAGATGAGGGAAGTTTTCTGAGATAATTTCATGGAATGTTTTTTCTAGGGTGGTCTCTGTCTCTCTATCTGCCTCTGGGATTCCAATTAATCTTGTGTTTGACCTCTCAATATAATTGCTCATCTCTTGGAGGTTTTGTTCTTTCTTTTTAAGCTTCTTTTCTATGTTTTTAACAATTTGGGTTAATTCCATATTTTGGTCCTCAAACTCTGAGATTCTTTCTTCTGTTTGGTTAATTCTGCTTTCCATGCTTATCAGTTTGTTATTATTTCATTCACTGTATTCTTTTTGCCGTTTTCTCAGTTATTGACTCCTTCATTCTTTCCTCTTTTCTCTCCTCATTTCTATTTATTCTCTCTATTAATATCTTGATATCTGTTTTGTGGTTTCAGACCAGTCATTCTGGGGCCTCTTCATTGTTGGCATTCCGACATCTGTATTCTCAGTGGTTGACCTCCCAGGGAGTCTGTGTGAGACCCATATTCTTCCTTTGGTTTTTCTTCATTTGTGTAGATTTTCCTCCCCAATACCCTCTCTTTTTTAAAACTCTTCTTTAATTCTGATGTTCAGAGATAGATGAGTACCTTTTACTTCTGTTTGCTCAGTCTCCTATTCTTTCTTATGTAGATCCTCTGACTTTGTTCAATTCTGAAACTGGACTGGTGGTGGGGACTGTGATTTTTGCAGTTTTGAGATTTAATTGAGGGGGGAGCTGTGATTCAGAAACTATCTGCAGATTCCAGTATCCTCTGACAGATGTGTGGGCCCCCTGGAACCCACTTCTTACTACCTTACAATCTTTCCATGTGGTGGGGGTATATGTTTCTCCCCTGAAAGCAAGATGAGATAAGAAAAAGAAAGAGAAGGAGGAAGATAAAAGGAAGATGGAGAGAGAGAAGAAGAAGAGGGAAAACAGACAGGCACACCAATTAATGAATAAACAGAGAAATAAAGACAGAAAAGACAACAAAAAAGACATTCAGACAATCATACAAACAAACAAAAATGTTAATGTACTCTCCCTCAAAAATGCCCTTGCAGAAACAGAAAATTTAAAAGAACATTAAAATAACAGAAACACAGCAAGGACAAAAACATAAACAAAAACAGAAAGATAGAATGAAGAAACAAAAAACAAAAACCAGAACAAAACAAACAAACAAGCAAAACAAAAAAACAAAACTTGCTCTGTGACTGTTTCTGCAACTCCAAGTTCCTTTCAGTTGCTATTACCACATTAAGGAGTGACTCTAGTCTCCATTCCTTCTCCTCCACTCTCAGCATAGGCTGATAGGGTTGCTGTCATCATGGATCAGATGCCCTGTGGAATCAGATCTGTACTTACCTGACTTGCTGCTGCTGCTATCAAGTTTCTCACTCAGATCTGTCGTGCCTGTGCCTGTTCCAGCATGGGGGAGGGCTGTCTGTTTCTCTGAGTTCAGTGAGGAGATAACCTCTGGGTCCCAGGTTGGAGGCTGGACAAAACTGGGCAGGGCAATTCAGGTCTCTGCCTGGTCCCAAGACAGAGAAAATGGTGCCCATCAGCATCTCCTCACTGATGATGGGTCTCCATTCCAGATTTCCACGTCCTGATTTCTCCATGGTTCCTGGGGCTCATGCCAGTCTGCTGTCATAGGTGATGGTATGGGCCAGGTGCCAGGTGGTGAGGAGTACCTATTCTATGCTGCCTTTTCTCATGAGAGCCCTGAGAACAGTAGACAATCCTGCATGCCAGGGACTCCAACCTCAGGGTGGTGGGGAGTTGCAGCCACCTCCAGAGGAGTGCCCCAGGTGCATGAGTCTCCCCTCAGACAGACTTTCACCCACCCACCGGCACACCAACTGTGAGAGAATCTTTATGGATACTCACTTTTGCGGAGAATCTCACAGTCCAACCTGTTCTGTTGCCATCTTGCTGCTGCCTCTGAGAGTAAAATCTTTTAAAAAAATCACTGATGTACATGCCTTTTTTTCCTCTTAAGAGACAGCATTTTATTCTGTCACCCAGGCTGGAGTGCAGTGGTGAGATCATAGCTCACTGCAGCCCCAAACTGCTGGCCCCAAGCAATTCTTCAGTCTCAGACTTTTGTGTAGCTGGGACTGAGTACAGGTGCACACCACCATGCCTAGCTAGTTTTTAATTTTTTTTTTTTCTGGTAGAGATTAGGTCTTGCTATGCTGCCCAGGCTAGTCTGGAACTCTTGGTCTCAAACCATTCTCCCACTTCAAATATCCAAGTCTTATTATATCTTGCAGTATTGTTTCTTATGCAGTATCTCAGCCATGAGTTCACATGAAAATCATCTTGGAAACTTTCAAAAAACCACATGCCAGACAACATGCCAGAACAATTAAATTAGAATCTGGGGTAGGGCCGCCCAGGGTATCAGTATTTTTAAAAACTCCCCAAACAATTTTGTTGTGCATCCATGGTTGAAAACCACAGTGAAAATAGAAAGGGTAGAGACTGATCAGGACTCAGTCTAAAACAGTGAGAAGGTAGAAAGAAACAAAGTGATCAAACCAGAATGGTACGTCTTGGTACTTGCTAGGTTTTTAAATGTGGGAGTGGAGATGGAATAGGTATAGCTACTGCTACAATCTGAACCCTGGATTATTGCTACAGTCCTGACATTATATTATATAGAACTTTATTTTGTTTATTTTCTTTCACCTTCCACTGGAATGTGAACTCCATGAAGGCAGGAACTGTGTCTCTTGTTCCCTGCTGTTTCCCCAACACACAGTGATGACCAAGTATTTGTGGTATGAATCAAAGAATGAGTTTCATTTAGGAGCTATCTGCCTCAGAATCGTCTGGGGCACTTATTAAAACAACAAAAACAACAGATGCCCTTTGCTATTGCACTATTATTTTTTTCTACTTTGTCCAGAATAGTTCCACTAATGTTTTGTTTTATTTCTCATTATACCATGGCATCCTCCAAAATGTTCCATTATAAAACCCTTTCTAGATAGTTATTTAGAAGAATGAGTATATTCATTCATTCATATACCAAATCTTTACTAGTGAATAAGTGCTAGACTCTGGAGAAACAGTATTCTAGTAGGTAACACATACAACAAACAAGTGAACACACTAATGAATATGTAACTATAAATGGTGATTCATTCCATGAAAGAAAAAACATGGTATGCTATAAAAATCAATAGCAAGAGAACCAAACAGACTGGAGAAATGGGGGAAGGCCTCTCTGAGGAAATAGCAGATTTCCTCTGAGGAAATTCCAGCAGATTTGCAGAATGTGGGTCAGTTAATCAGTTTAAGAGGTTCAGGGAAGAGCTTTCTGGGCAGAAGAAACAGCCTGTGTGAGTGTCCAGAGTCAGAAAGAAGTTTGGTGATTTTGAATGGAATAAAGGCCAGAGTAGCTAGAACTCAGTACTAAGTGGCAGAGTGACTGGTGAGGAGGGCAGGACCACTTCATGCAGGGCTTTGTAGGACAGAGTAAAGAGCTTGGATCTCTTCCTAAATGTGATAGAAAGTCATTGGAAAGTTTAAGCAGGGGAATACTATGCTCTGATAGGTGTAACTGCCGTGTAGAGAAAGGTCTGTAGTGGAACAGGGTTGGAAGAAAGGAGTCTACATGACAGGCTCCCAATGTACTTGGATGTATTTTGGTGTAGCAGTGGAGACGGGACACAGTGGATGAATTCAGGATGATTTTGTCAGAGAAATGAGTCTTTTTTTTCCACAGGTGGTGACAACTTCACTTCAGCCATTTCAGCTGGAAAGAAACAAGCATCTTAGGTTAAGCCAATGACACATAAATTCTTTCAAAGCATGATCTGTCCATTCATTCATTAACTTCTTTTTTAAAAGGTACAATTTAATTCAGTTAAAGTTATAGATCTTAAGTGTAGAGATTTATGGTCTTTGAAAAATGTGTGCATACATGTTATTATCATTATCCAAAATAATACCAGAAAGTTCCATTATGTCTTCTTCCTATGTACTCCCTCATAGACACTGATCTGAATTATATCACCATTGGTTATTTTTGCCTGTTTTTGAATTTTATATAAATAGAACCATATTGTATATATTCTTTTGTGTCTGGCTTTTTTCACTCACCATATATTGTTGAGATTCATCCAGTGTTGTATATAACAGGAGTCCATTCCTTTCTATTACCGAATATCATTCCATTGCATTAGTACATCACAAGTTGTTTATTCATCTTTCTGCTAATGGACATTTGAGTTGTTTCCCATTGGTTCACTTCCAGTTTGACTTGTTTTATTAACAGACAAAGATACCATTTCAATGTACTTTTTAGCCATATTCTGCCATTGTCTACTCCAATTTCCACCCAGTTATGCATATTTTCCCTTCCTTAAAAACTTCTAATTATTTTCTTTGGGAACTCTCTCCTACTATTATCCTAAACAACTCTAGTTAACACATTTCCTGGAAGTCCTCATATTCTCACTCTAGTTGTGGCTATCTCTAGAAAACAGATGATAAAAGTCAGCCAGATTCTTACTAGAAAATGTATAATACATTTTCATTTAGAATGATGATTCATAGATGTGATAGTAATCCAGGTTTCAATTTCATATTGAATTTAGGTATTTCTCAAAAATGGTAAAATAAATGTTTTTAACCCTACATTTTCCAAAACAAGAAAAATTAAATAGAAAAATGGCATGTTTTACATTTTTAAAAAATCTCTTTAATGTCTAGAATAATAAAGACAGTTGGATTTTAAAGCTGCCTCTGTGTTCAGTCAGTTGCCAAATGTCGCTTTGGTTGCAGTATCTGAAAGAGAATCAGGACTTACAGATATGTAATTGGAACAAAGATGAGCATTCTTTGAAGATAATTGTGGATATTCTTCTTTGATACTACACCAAAACTCAACAAGTGGTGGTATTTTCTTGTTACAACTTTATTGAAGTATAATAGACAAACAATAAACTACACATAAATAGTTCACATAAATTTGGTAAGTTTTGATATACATACTTATATATGCAAAATATAAATAAACATAGTGGCTGTGTAACAAATTACTCCAAAGTTAGTGGTTTAAAAGAATAAATATTTATTATCTCACAGTCTCTGTGGGCCTGCAATCTAGGAGTAGCTTCACTGGGTGAGTGGTTCTGGTTCATGATCTCTCATGCAGTTATAGTCACAACTTCAGCTAAGATTGCGTCTGAAGGCATGGCTGGGGATGGAGGATTTGCTTCCAAGATGAGTGTATTTCATGTCTGTAAACAAAAGGGCTTCGTTTCTTGCTGCCTACTGAGAATGGGTCCCAGGTTTTTTTGTCACATGGGCCTCTCCATATTGCTGTGAGTGTTGTCATGCTATGGGTAGTTGGATTTCCCTAGAGTGAGTGTCCCAAAAGAGAACGCACTAAGTAAGCTGCAGTGCTCTTTAGAACTTAATTGTGGAAGTGATACACCATAATTTCTGCCACATTCTATTCATTAGAAGAAAGTCACTACCAGCCTGTACTCAAAAGAAGGAGAAATAAGCCACATCTTTTAAAGGGAGGTATATAAAACAATTTGTGGGCATATTATTTTATTTTATTATAGAAATGTTGGGCACAGGTAAGGATTAAATACACAAGTAGGCTACATGAAGGTGAAGTTTGGGCCTCCAACTGACCCTCACTTCCCCTGATTTGGGACCAGGTACCCTTTGTGTTGTTATGTGCCCCCCTCCCTCCTTCCCTTCCCTGGCAGTGCCCAGTGACTGCTGATCCCTCCCTTGTGCTATTGTGATTAATGTTCAGGTCCCACTATGAGTGAAAATATGTGGTATTCAGTTTTTGTTTCTGTGATAGATCACCAAGTATGATGATCTTCAACTCCATCCAATTTGCTGCAAACCCCCCCCAACCAAAAAACTCCATCCAATTTGATTTTGTTCTTTATTTGGCTTTGTAATACTCTGTTGTGCATATGTACCACATTTTCTTTATCCAGTCCAGTTTTGATGGGCAATAGGGCGGCTGGCTTGTCCCATGTTTTTGCTATTGTGAATAGTGTGGCAATAAATATGCATGTGCAGGTATCTTTTTTGTAGAATAATTTATGTTCCTCTGGGTACATTCCCAGAAGAGGGATTGCTGAATCATATGGAAGGCCAATTTTTAGTTCTTTTAGGAATCACCACACTGCTTTCGATAGAGGCTGAACTAGTTTGCACTCCCACCAACAGTGTAGAAACATTCCCTTTCTCGACACCTGTTCCAGCATCTGTTGTTTTTGATTTAATAATGATGGCCATCCTTACAAGAGTTAGGTGATATTTCATTGTAGTTTTCGTTTGCATTTCTCTGATGATTAGTGAGGCTGAGCATTTTTTCATGTATCTGTTGGCTGCTCATATGTCTTCTTTTGAAAATATCTATTAAACCAACCATGCTGCCCATTGAAAGTGGACTGGATAAAAAAAATGTGCTACATATGCATGATGGAATATTATGCAGCCATAAAGAAGGACAGAATTATGGATTTTGTAGCAACTTATGGGTTTAGAGTCCATCATACTCAGTGATCTATCACAGAAAGAACTGAGTACTACATGTTCTCACTTATAAGTGGACCCTGAACATTTATCATAACACTATAAGAAAGGGTTTGACAATAACAGGACACTGCCCTGGGAGGGAAGGAGGGGCACATAACATCAATAAGAGTACCTGATCTCAAGCCAGGTGAAGTGGGGACCAAAGAGAGCCCAAACTTTACCTGTATAATGACCACTTATCTACCTAATCCTGAATTTTACTCCCACATCTTTAAAATTAAAAAAAAGAGAGAAAATATCTATTAATGTCCTTTGCCCACTTTTTAATAGGGTTGGGCTTTTTTTTTCCTTTCAGCTTGTTTGAGTTCCTTGTAGATCCTGAATGTTAGAACTTTGTCAGATACATAATTAGCAAACATTTCTTTCCCCATTCTGTGGGATGCCTCCCTACTCTCTGGTGGTATTTTTTGTTGTGCAAAAGTTTTTCAGTTTGATGAGGTTCCACTTTTCTATCTTAGCTTTTATGGCATTTGCTTTTAGAGATTTGGTCAAGAACTGGTTACCTACTGCAATGTGCATAAAAGTGTTTCTTACATTTTCTTCTACAATTCTTATAGTTAGAAATTTTACATTTAGGTCTTTGATACATTTGGGGTTGATTTTTGGATATGGTGATAAGTAGGGGTTCAGTTTCATTTTTCTGCTTGTGGTCAGTCAGTTTTCCCAGCACCATGTGCTAAACATGGTCTCCTTTCCCCAGTGGTTGTTGTTGGTGGCTTTGTCCAAGATGAATTAGTTGAGAGACTGAGTTTTTATTTCTGGAATCTCTGTCCTGTTCCATTGGTTTATGTGCCTATTCTTGTACTAGTACTAGTCTGTTTTGGTTGCTGTAGCCTTGTAATAAAGTTTAAAGTCTGGCAGTGTGATACCTTCTGCTTTGTTCCTTTTGCTCTGTTTCCATATGAATTTCTGTATTGTTATGTACAGGTCTGAGAGAAATGATGTTGGTAATTTGATGAATATTGCATTCAATCTGTAGATTTCCTTGGGTAGGATGGACATCTTGGCAATATTGATTCTTCCAATCCACAAGCAAGGGATGTTTTTCCATTTGTTTGTGTCATCTTTGATTTCTCTGAGCAGTGTTTTTTAGCTCTTGTTGTAAAGGTGTTTCTCACTTCTCTGGTTAGGTAGATGCCAAGGTATTTCTTTTATTTTGTTCTTTTTTTTTTTATTAGTGGCTGTTATGAATAGGATTGTGCCTTTTATTTTGGTTCTCTGACTGTTGCTGGTGTATAGAAATGCAACTGTCTTTTGCATGTTGATTTTGTACCCCAAGACTTTGCCAAAGTCATTTATCAGTGCAAGGAGGTTTTTGACAGACTCTCTTGGATTTTCAAGGTATAGGATCATATCATCAGCAGAGAGAAATATCTTAAATTCCTCTTTTCCTATTTGAATGCCTCTGATTTCTTCTCTTGCTCGATTGCTCTGGCATGCACTTCCAGCACTATGTTGAACAGGAGGGGTGAGAGTGGGTATCCTTGTCTTGTTCCCGTTCTTAGGGGAAAAGCTTCCAACTTCTGCCCATTGAGCAAAATGTTGGCTGTGAGTTTATCACAGATGGCTCTTACTGGTTTGAGGAATGTTCCTTCTATGCCTAGTGTTTGAGGGTTTTTGTCAAGAAGGGATACTGGATTTTGTTGAATGCTTTTTCTGCATCTAATGATATAATCATGTGGTTCTTGTTTTTACATCTGTTAATGTATTGAATTGCATTTATGGTCTTGCAAATGTTGGACCAGCCCTGCATCCCAGGAATTAACCTTTTGTGGACACATTTTTAAAACCACAATATCCAGGAAATCATCACCACAAGCAAAATGATGAATATATTCATTATCCACTAAGTTTCCTCAGGCCTCTTTATAATCACCCTCTCCAGCTCCCCACCTGTTTCAGACAGCTACTGATATGTTTTCTGTCACTGTATATTAATTTGTGTTCTTGAGCTTTGTATAAATTGAATCATAATATAAAAACTCTGTCTTGCTTGTCTTCTTTCACCTGCATAATTATTTTTAAAGTCATCTATGCTGTTGCATGTATTAGTAGTTAATTCATTTTTTATTGCCAAGTAGTATTTAATTATAAGGACATACACAAATTTGATGATCCAGTCACCTGTTGATGGGTATTTGGGTGGTTTTCAGTTTGAGCATATTACAAATAAAGTTGCCAATAAAGACTTCATGTATCTATGATAGATCACTGAGTATGATAGGCTCTAAATTCAGAAGCAAAAGACCAAGTACCATATGCTCTCAATCGTAAGTGGACCCTGAACATTTATCATAATACTACATGAAAGAGATTGACAGTAGTGAATCACTGCTGGGGGGGTACATAACATTAATAAGGGTATCTGATCCCAAACCAGGTCAATGGGAGGCCCAAACTTCACCTGTATGATGACTACTTATGCACCTAACTTTGAATTGTACCCCACATTTTTAAAATAAAAAAAATTACACTTAGTGTAATTTAGATAATTTTAAAAAAGACTTCATGTACACATCTTTGAATGGACATATGATTTCAATTATCTTGGGCAAATACATGGAAATGGAATGATTAGGTCATATGGTAGGTATATGTTTAAGTTTTTAAAAAATGGCAAAACTGTTTTTCAAAGTAGTTATACATTTTAAATTCTCACCAACCGTGTATGAAAGTTTGTTACCCTAATCCCTACCAACATTTAGAATGATCAATCTTTATAATTTTAGCCATTTTAGTTAATATGCTGTAGTATTCATTATTCTAATTTTAAGTTAATGATGAGTTTAATGACTGACATTGAAAATCTTTTAATGTATTTATTTGTTATCTATATACATTCTTTGTTAAAGTGCCTGTTTAAATATTTTGCCCTTTAAAATAAAAGTGAATTGCCAGCTTGGGAAGTATAGTGAAACTCTGTATCTATAAAATATTGCTATTAATAATAATAATGATAACAATAACAATATAAAATTTAAAAAATTAGCTGAAAGTGGTGTCATGTTCCTATAGTCCTAGTTACACAGGAGGCGGAAACAGGAGGATCACTGGAGCCCAGGAGTTATAGTTTACAGTGAGCTTTGATCACAGTGCTGCACTCCAGCTGGACAACAGAGTGAGACCCTGTCTCAAAAATTTTTTTAAAAAAATTAGATTGAGGGTTTCAAGATAGCTGACTAGCGGTGCCCAACACTCATCTCCTCCATAAAGAAGGTCCAAAGCAGTGAGTAGATAACTAAATGTCAAATAGAGCTTATAAGAAAGAACTAAATGTCAAATACAGCTTATAAGAAAGAACACTGAAATTCAGCAAGGAAGGACTATGGAACCACTGAGGCACAGAAAGAGAGGGAAGCCTGGTGGAAATTGACTTGAAGCCAAGAGGAACTCCCCATTGTGGGAAAAAGGTAAACAAAATATCCTTAGTGGTCTATATTTCCACCACAAACTACTGTAATCTTAGCCATGAGAGAGCCCCTGGGCCCTAATGGGTTCTCAGCCTCATGTAAAGAGCTACTTAGAATCCACACAATGGCACTGTTTCAGCTTGGTCCTACATATCTCCTGAGCCCTGCATTAGAAGGACAATTATCAAAAAGACAATAGATAACAAACACTGGCAAGGATATAGAGAAAATAGAACTCTTAGGCATTGTTGGTGGGGATATAAATTAGTGTATCCATTACAGAAAATATAATGAAGGTTGCTCAAAAAAATAAAAATAGAGCTACCATATGATCCAGCAATTCTACTACTGGGCATTTACACAAAGAAACATAAAGCAGTATATCAAAGGGATACCTACATCTCCATTTTTATTGTAGCACTATTCATAATAGGCAAACTATGGAATCAACCTAAGTGGCATACACACACACACACACACACACACACACACACACACGTATTACCTGTAAGAAAGAATGAAATCCTGTCATTTACAGCAACATGAAAGAGACTGTATGTTAAGTAAATTAAGCCAGACATAGAAAGACAAATATCATATGTTCTCATTCACATGTGGGAGCTAAAAAATTGATTTTATGGAGGTAGAAAGTAGAATGCAGAGGCTGGGAAGGATGCAGGGCAAGTAAAGAGAGATTGGCTAATGGGTACAAATATACAGCTATATAGAAGCAATAGGTTCTAGCATTCAATAGCACATTAGGGTGGCTATAGTTAACAATGTTTTATTGTATATGTCAAAATAGCCAGAAGAGAAAATTTGAAATGCTCCTAGAACAAAGAAATGATAAATGTTTGAGGTTATGGATATCTTAAATACCCTGATTTGATCCTTACATTGTATGCATATATTTAATACCACATGTATTCCATAAATGTATACAATTTTTATGTATCAAGATAAGAAGAAATAACAGAAGCATTCAATCATTATCTTTTTATTATTGATTTGTAAAAATTCTTGATATATTTTAAATATGTCAATTATCAAGTACGTTTTGTCAATATTTTCTCCTTTTCATTTTATAATGATGTTTTTAAAGAGCAGAAGTTTTAAATTTTGATAATGTTTAATTTATTGATGTTTTTATTTTATGATTCATGCTCTTTGTGTCATACTTAAGAAGTATTTGTTGTCCTTCCCAAGGTCACTAAGATTTTGTCCTAATTTTTCTTATATAAATTTTGTGGTATTAACTCTTACATTTAGGTTTATAGCCATTTTGAGTAAATTTATATATAATGTGAGGTAAAGGTTAAGGTTCATTTTCTGCATATAAATATCCAGTTGTTTCAGGACCATTTTTTCAAAATGCTATTTTTCACCATTGAATTGCCTTGGTATCTTTGTTGGATATTGATTGACTAATTATAAATGTGCCTATTTCTAAAGTATTTTCTGATCTATTAATTTATTTATTTTCATGACAATACATCACTGTGTTGATTACTATAGCTTTATTATAATAATTATTGAAATTAGTAAGTTCATCAGCTTTTTTTCAAAATTGTTTTGACTGCTTTGGGTTCCCTGCATTTTTATATAAATGCTAGAATAAGCTTGCTAATTTATATAAAAATACCTGTTTAGATTTTGTCTAGAGAGAGTATCGAATTCTAAACACTAGACCAGTAGGGAAGACGTAGAGTTTTGTCTAGAATTGCATTGAACATGTAGATCAATTTGGGGAGAATTGGCATCTTAACAATATTGATTCTTTTACTGAAAAACACTGTATCTCTATTCTCTTTTTCCCCCAGGATTCTCAAAAATTTAATGTGATGACAAATCACTTGGGACTTTCATTAAGTTTCTCTAAGTTTCTATACTTCTTTGTTGTTGTTTTATTTTCCTTTTGGTTTTATTTTAAAGATGTGGAGTACAACTCAGGATTAGGTATACAAGCAGTCTTCATACAGGTAACGTTTGGGCCTCCCCTTTGATCTCCACTTTGCCTGGTTTGAGATCAGGTACCCTTACTGATGTTGTCCTCCCACCTCCCAGCAGTATCTTGCTACTGCCAATCCCTTTCTTATAGTATTAAGGTAAATGTTCAGGGTCTGCTTATGAGTGAGAACGTGTGGTACTCTGTTCTTTATTTCTGTGTTAGATCACTGAGTATGATCGACTCTAAATCCATCCAAGTTGCTATGACGTCCATATGTTTGTCCTTCTTTATGACTGCAAAATACTCCGTTGTGTATATGTACCACATTTTTTAATCTAGTCCAGCTTCGATGGGCACCATGGTTGGTTCCATGTTTTTGCTATTATGAATAGAGCTGCAGCAAACATGCATGTGCAGTTGTCTTTTTTGTAGAATGATTTGAGTTCCTCCAGGTATATGACCAATAGGAGATTGCTGGATCATGTGAAAGCTCAATGTCTAGTTCTTTTAGAAATCACCACACTGTTTTCTAAAGAGGTTGCACTAGTTTGCATTCCCACCAGCAATGCAGAAGTGTTCCTTTTTCTCTGCATCCTTGCCAGCATCTGTTGTTCTTTGTTTATATTAATGATGGCCATTCTTACTGGGGTTAGGAGGTATCTCAATGTGGTTTTGATTTGCATTTTTCTGATGATTAGTGAGGCTGAGCACTTTTTCATGAGTCTATTGGCTGCCTGTATATCTTCTTTTGAGAGGTGTCTATTCATGTCTTTTGCCCACTTTTTAATAGGGCTGTATGTTTTTTTCCTGTAAACACATTTGAGTTCCTTGTAGATCCTGGATGTTAGGCCTTTATCAGATATAGAGGTGGCAAATATTTTTTCCCATTCTGTGGGCAGTCTCCTCACTCTCTTGATAGTTTCTTTTGCTTTGCAGAAGTTTTTCAGTTTGATGAGGTCCCACTTGTTTATCTTATCTCTTATGGCATGGGCACTTGGGGTTTTGATCAGGAACTGGTTGCCAATTCCAATTTCCAAGGGCGTCCCCTGCATTTTCTAAGGTTCTTATAGTTTGAGGTTTTATGCTTCGGTCTTTGAACCACTTAGAGTTAATTTTTGTGTATGGTGGATAGGTAGGGTTCCTGTTTCAATCTTTGGTGCTCTACACGATCAGAAAAAATTCTCTAGTAATGAACTATAGAAATGATCTCTGAAAGTATAGTCTTTGTATCTATATTCTTTTAAAATTTATCTCAGCAATATTTTGTAGTTTTCAGTATATAGGTATTGCATATTTTAAAAATCAAATTTATCCCTAAATGTTTCATATTTTGATGCTACTTTAAATAGTATTTTTAATTTCTAGTGTAGAGAGTAAAATTGTATATTGATCCTATATCCTGCAAATATGCTGAACTCATTTCTCAGTTTTAGTAGCTTTTTGAAGATTCCATTGGATTTTCTACATGATTTCTTCTGCAAGAAAAAGGCAGTTTAATTTGTTCCTATTCAGTCTGGATGCATTTTTTTCTTGTCTTAATGCACTGGCCAGAACCTCTGGTATATTGTTGAATAGAACTGGTGAAAACACACATCTTTGCTTTGTTCCTGATCTTAAGGGAAAAATTTTCAGCCTTTGATCATTAAATATGATGCTATGTGTTGAGTTTGTTTTTCTTTTCGTAAGTGCCTTTTATCAGTTTCAGAAAGTTTCTTTTTATTTCCCAATTTTTAAATTGGGAAATGATATTGGATATTGTCAATTAAAAAAAAAATCTGTTCAGAAAACTATATGTCTCTACTTTAATCAATTAATATGGTGAATTAGATTAATTTCCAAGTGTTAAAGCAACCTTGCATCCCTGGCATAAATCACACCTTATATCAATGTATTTACTTGTAAAATATATATTGTTGGATTTGATATTTTGTTAAGAATTTTTCATCAAAGTTCAAGAGATATATTGGTCTGTAACCACAGACTTTTTCTTTATTCATAATGTCTTTTTATAGCTTTGTTATCAGAGAAATATAGGCCTCAAATAATGAGTTGGGGAGTATTCTGTTGTTTTCAAATTTTAGAAAAAATTAAATTATATTTTATTGGTATGATTTCTATTTAAATAAGTGTTAGAATTCACCAGCGAAATCATTTTACTTGGTAGTTTCTTAAAGGTTAGTTACTATGTGTAATGTGAAACTGTATCAATGAGTTTTTGCATTCAGCTTTCAGCTCAAACAATTGGACAAGTGCTTACCACTGATACACCCAGTATGAAACAGAATTACTTATTTATTATTATCATTTTTTAGGGACAGGGTCTCACTATGTTGCCCAGGCTAGTCTTGAACTCCTGGCCTCAAGCAATCCTCCTCTTCCCAAAGCGTTGGCATCACAGGCACGAGCCACTGTGCTTGGTCTGAAGCAAAAGTACTTTATGCATACTTCCCATTTCATAACTGTAGAATATAAAAGAACTGAAATTTAATAGAGTTATTAATTTTTGCTCTTGAGAGTGTGGTATTAAAGAATACAATGACTACTATTGGTTTGGTTCCACTGCCTTGATTCATTCTGAAGGGCTGGCAGTTTTACTCATCATTGCTTTTGTACTATCAGTGCAAACTTTGACACAGTGAAAAAAAGATGAATCTTTCGATACTGTTATATTTGTTTTGACCTTGTGGATGCCATAAGAGCATCTCAAGGAATCTTTGGGATACACACATCACACTTTGAGAACCATTGCATTTTAGTGTGAGGACAAGTGTTCAATATTCAGCTTGGATTTAATATCCCAGTTACATTCCATTGTGCCTGCATTCATGGTTCCCCAGTCAATAATATAAAAAAAATCAAAATAGAGTAATTCAATAAGAAGAGTATCTTTCTACACAGAACAAAATCTCAAAGCAAGTAAATCACAGCTGGAGAAGTACGAGGTCTGACAATTAAGTTCGAGAACTCATCCTAGAAAAATTGCTACCTACCTTGTTGCTGAATATATATCACTATGGTCACCTTCAAAGTACTCCCTTTGGGAAGCTATGAACCAATGCCAGTGCCTAGTCCACCTATCAAAGCAATTTTGGAACTCTTTTTCTAGAATGGCTATCAGAGCTGCTGTCGTATTACGCTTGATATCCTGAATGTCATCAAAATCTCTTCCTTTCAATATTTCCTTTATCTCGAGGTAAAGAAAAAAGTCATTGGGGGCCAGATCAGGTGAGTAGAAGGGTGTTTCAATACAGTTATTTGTTTACTGACTAAAAACTCCCTCACAGACAGTGCTGTGTGAGCTGATGCATTGCTGTGATGCAAGAACTCCTTTGGGACCAATTTTGCACACATCTTTCTCATGACAAGATTTTCAGTTAAGATTTTCCTAACTGTTTCTCTGATGATGTTTCTTTGGTCTGCTATGCTTCTCACAGTCAGCTGATTACTTTAACGTGCAATTTGACAAACTTTTGCAATGTTTTCATCAGTTCTGCTCATTACTGGCAGTCCTGACCTTTCTTCATCAGTGACACTTTCTCTCCCCCAGAGAAATGTTTAATACATTTGTATGCTGCCCTCTTCTTCATGACATTTCCCCTTAAACTTGGGCTAACATGTCCCTGATTTCATTCCATTCTTGCCAAGTTAAACAAGAAATGTAATGCTTGTTCATTGCTCTGTTTCAAGCTCCAACATTCTTGTGATGGCACACAAAAACATGCAGTAACAATAATGCACACCACTCAGCAAGTCACCATCACATGTTGACACAAGCACAGCTGTGAAACACTGAGATAGCAAGGTTATGAAGTCTTACCAATTTGTTTGTACAGTGTTGCCAAAGTAAGCACACGGTGGTAAGTTCGCAAACTTAATTGTCAAACCGCATACAGACCTTTATAATTATATCAAACTAGTTGAATCTGTATCTCCCAATTGAACTTTATAATACAACAGTTGTTTATCTTGTTTTGTTTATTTTTTATTATTAACAAAAATAAACTCAAGTTTCAAGAAACTAAACTCAACTACTTGCATTTCACCTTACCTCTTTGACCTTCAGTTTTCTTATCTGTAAAATGGGAGGGGTGATCATGATAGAATCTACCTCATAATGCTATAAAGATTAAATGATGTCCTGAATATAAAGCACATAAGTATGGAATAAATATCAACTATTATGCTAATGCTTTTTCCTATTCCTTTTATAGCTGCATTGTATTCTGTAGTATGAATGGACCAAAATTTACTCTGGTGATGCAATATTTCTAATAGTTCTGGGAACTTTGGGAGCTGGGAGTCATGGGTTGGAGTAACAAAATTTTGAATGTGTTAAAGAAGATTTAACACATTCCAGTAGATACTTTTCAGTAAATACTGGTCCAGGCTTCAACCAGGGCAGGTTTTTCAACTTTGGCTCTATTGACATTTTGAACTGTTTAATTATTTGTTGTGCGTATGGTTAGTGAGAGGTACTGTGCACTGTAGAATGTTTAGCAACATCCCTCGCATCTACCCACTAGATACTAGTTGCACCGCACCCTCCACTATATTGTGACAACCAAAAATATCTCCAGAAATTGTCAAATATCACCTCGTGGGCAAAGTTGTCTCTAGTTGAGAGTCACTGAACCAGGCACTTAAGAAAGACCCTTCTGACTGGACTGAACAGTACAGGAACAGAGTTGTTTAAGGAAAATGTTTTTGTAGATAATTTTACTTAAATATCTCTGTTGGAAATGACAACAGCAACAATAACAGCTATTATTTACTAAGTGCTTTAGGAACTTTGCAAACATTAGTCTTCGTAGCAACACTATGAGATAGGTATTAATATTCTTATTTTACAGATGAGGAAAACAGCAGATTAAGTTACATGTGCAAGAGAGAGGCAGAGCTAGGATTAGTATCTGATCTAATTGGCTTCTAAGTTCATGTTCTGAACCATCATAGTATTAATTTTGTTAGAAATATAGTTTCCTCTGTGGGATGTTAATATTTGGCACACATTGTGTAATCCTGTTTGGTGACCCTATTGGGATAACTGAGTTGAGAATAACTTTAGATGGGAACTAGAATAGGGGGTGACTTCTTGACCTAGTACTTGGAATAGCTTTGGGATAACCTTAATTAAAGTATTACTTTGATGGATTATAGAGACGTCTGAGGTAAGATCAAAGAGATATTTGTACAAGGCCTTGAGGGACCAAATTACCCATCTCATTGGTTCTAGAAGCCATGGCAATAATTAGTCAAGTAGCCTTTCGAAGGTGCTGGCAGGGTTTTTCTGATACCTCTGATTATCTTCCCCAAGGGAGAGCAATACCACCTTTGATTGACCCCAGGCCTGCCTGCTAAGCCCTTTGGTTTAGCTGAAGATAAAATGTTTGGGGGAATGTTAACCGTGCACTCTAACCTCTAGGGCAAGGTTCTGCCAACTGCCTGTCATGACTCATTAGGGGTCATGAAATCAATTTAGTGGATCATAAGCAACATTTAAAAACAAACAGAGAAGACCAGAGTAGACCATATCAGGGATCTCACGTGTTATAAGCAGGACCAGCTATAAAATTTTGGAGGCCCATTGCAAAATAAAAATGTGGGACTCCTTGATCAAACATCAGAAAAAAAGTGTTGTTAAAGAGACTTGAATACAAAACCCTTTCCATTCTTCTGCAGTCTCTTTCTTGACTTGTCATGGTGTTTTTCATTGATTTTTATTTTTTATTATCACCCTAAGAAAAAAAATTAAATTAATTACATGACCGGGCTCTGGGGCTCAGCCTATCATCCCAGCACTTTGGGAGGCTGAGGCGAGTGGATCACCTGAGCCCGTGGGTTCAAGACCAGCCTGGACAACTTGGCGGGACCTCATCTCTACAATAAATAAAAAATTAGCCAGGCATGATAGCATGTGCCTGTAGTTCCGTCTACTTGGAAGGCTGAGATGGAAGAATCACCGAAGTCCAGCATGTCAACACTGGGGTGGCCATGAGCATGCCACTCCACTCCAGCCTGGGCAACAGAGTGAGACTCCAACTTAAAAAAATATATAAATTAATTACATGAATTTTACTGTTCTTTGACAAGGTCAGTTTAAAATGCAAATATAATGACATTTAATTTACATGCAGAATCACCAGCAATACACAACATGTATTTTGTAATTCTGACCAGAACAGTGGAAACACTGTAAAAAACTAATTCAACTGTTTTTACTTCTTTTCCTGATAATATACATATTCGACCAACATTCTCTACCATCAGCTTACTGATGAGTAAGGGAAGATGAAAGGAGAAGTGCTGATTTATCTTTTCCCTTTTTTCTATGTCATCATTTTCAGCATAATTGGTTGGCTAATACAGAAAAGTAATACAATAGGCTTTGGTAGAGTTCTTTGGTTTTCATGTTTCTCAGACTCCCTTGCATCCTTTCTGTGCCAGAAATAAGTTCTTGTTCAAAAAGTAAGTGAAGGTTGGGTACGACGGCTCACACCTGTAACCCCAGCACTTTGGAAAGCTGAAGTAGGAGGATTGCTTGAGCCTAAAAATTTGAGGCCGGCCTAGGTAACATAGTGAGACCTCATCTCTATAGAAAACCAGTAATAATAATAATAATAATAAAGAAAAGAAAAGAAAAATTAGTTGGGTGTGGTGGTGCGTGCCTGTAGTCCCAGCAACTCAGGAGTCAGAGACAGAAGGATCACTTGAGCCCTGGAGGTGGAGGCTGCAGTGAGCCTGTGTTCCTGCCACTGCACTTCAGCCTGGGTGACAGAGTGAGATCCTGACTCAAAAAAAAAACAAACAAACAAAAATCCAAAAGGTAAGTGTGAACTCTTTGGTCTGTCACCACCACCACTAACCCCACCCCATCCTTGTCTCACTCAGTCGTAGATGGAACACATACCTTGTTTTCCCTTTGAGTCTTGCAGAACTCCCAAGCGGGTTCACTGGAGTTCCGTTCTCCTGGGACATCACAAACATTTATATGCAAATGAGGCCTCAAGAAATAGCAGTGCACACATACATTGTCTGCATCTCTTCTGCTCACGTGTAGGCCCACTATTGCATCTGACTTCATTTACCAAACACAAATTGGAAAATAACATTATTAAAGATTTCTAGACAACAACAGAGCATTAAACAAACTATGTGGCTCTTTTGAGCTTGAGGCCTTGTGTTACTATAACAGTTCACATGTTTCGGAAGCCACCTTGGCAAATAAGGTATTATTTGTGAAAGTTTTACTTTACGAGTGTGGATGTGAGTGTGTGATATGTGTGTACTGGGATCACTCTCAGAGTTTGAGAGTCCCTTCTCCAGGGGAAGATCAGGCTCCTCCTCTTTCCCTCCATTACTAGGGGTTAGAGCTTTCTTTGGGAAGAGTAGAGAGTAAAGTGATTTTAGTTAAAACAGAACTGGGGTTGATCTCTTTAGTGTGGTGCAAGTTGTCTCTGTGTTCTCCCTTAGTCCCTGCATTTTAAGTGACTGGTATGAAAAGACATTTCAGAGTGGCCTCCTGCTTGTGAACGGGCTCCCTTGACCTTACCCAAAGAGGAAGCCAGGGCGAACCAAGGAGAAAAAAGCAAGCTTACTTGTGCCTGCTTAGGCCTACATCTAGTCTGATTTACTTTAAGTTCAAGGGGCAAAAGCGGTCCTTTCACCTCACACATAGTGCAGGCCAGTTTATCAGGATAAGTAACTACTTAGCAAGTCTAATAAGTAGACTCTTCTCTGGGACATCTTTGTGATTATATCCTACCCCTGGGAATCTGTTGGGGGTGGATAGCAATATAGGCTTTAAGGATTCAGAGAACCTTAATCATACCTGCCTTTTTCACTATTAACATAATAGGCCTTGGCATTATTTTTGCTTTTTACATTGTAAGAGTTCTATAAGTTCCACAGAGAATTCAAAAGATATAGAAAATTATACAAAAGAAAATAAAGATTGCTTATTATGTAAAATTTCATCATAAACACTGTGAACATATTTTGTGTTTTCTTCCATTTATTTTTCTATGTGTATACATTATAACTAAAGTCAATGGGTCATATTGTCTATAGAGGTTTAATCTGGTTTCTTTCACTTAGCATTATATTATGAGATTCAGTTTCTTTCCCCTAGACAGTGCTACACATACACAAATTAATTCTCTCTCTCTCTCTCTCTCTCTCTGTCTGTCTCTCTCATTAAGCTAAAGTTAAATCAGTTTTTCCTCTTAACTAGAAAACATTTTCTCCCCCCGTTAGTTTCCCTCTCAAAGGAGATCCTTATTCCAAATTTTCTCATTGTTCTTGTAATTTGCACCCTCTGTCACTAGGAAAGAGTAAAGATGTTTTCCTGTAGTTGCAGTCAGATTTCCATGTTCAACTCTTTATCAAAATAACATATTCCTTTATTACATCTTTCTAAGTAGCAAAACTTTAAATGTGATACCCAAATATAAAACCTTAATTACACACATCTTTTTTTCTAAGTAACTTGGCAGCCCTTTGTCCCTTCTTGCCTTTAAAATCAGACCTAGACAATAAGAATTTATTTTCTCCTTAGGCCTACTTGAAATTATCCTGACCTCTAAACTTTGTGCTATTTTGCTTTGTTTCTGGCTTCCTGCTGTGCTTTGACAGGGAGCTATCTCTCCTCAGCTGTCTTCTCCTCAACAGTGTTTTAGGGACAGCGATGAAGGTAGGACTGTGGTTTTTTAAAAAATTAAATATCTGGGTTCTCATAGTAACTATAAAAAGTAACTACTCCCTTTCCTCAGAACATAACTTTTGAAGCACATTTATGCAGAAGAAAAACAGAGGTTTCAAAATAAATGCAACAGTTTCTTTCCACTATCTGCTGATTCCCAGCCTTACCACTTTGGCTGATCTCATTGTTATTTTATTTTATTTTAAAGATGTGGGATACAGTTCAGGGTTAGGTATACAAATGGTCATTGTTCAATTGCCTCTCCTCATCTTCCTCTTTCCATCACTATCGAGCTTCTTCATGAGGATTAACACTAGTCAGAGAGAGTTGGGATGGCCGAGGCCCCGTGTCTTTCATTGCATCCAAACAAGGAAAGAGAATTTGGAAAGAGTTTCTAAGGAAATGCCTCTGTCCGTGTCATTATCACAAGTACATTCTAGAATAGATAAAAAAAAAATAATGGTGGCAACAAGCCAAGGATCTCATAGCTCTCGATATCTTGTGTTTGCAGAATATGAAAATCACAGACTGTCAGGCTCTGGAAACCATCCCATCCTTCCTCGTTTTGCAGACATAGAAAAAGATCCAGAAAGTGAAGAACTGATTTGAAAATCACATTTCTAGTTAGTGACAAATCTGGGGTTAAAAGCCTAGGTTACCTGATTCAGACTTCAGCACTTTCAACTCTGCCAAACAATTTTAAACCGGGAATTGCTTTAGTTGTAGAATGACTGTAGTCTCTAACGAGCAGCAGTGTACTGAATGATAGAAGAGCCAAAGTAGACTACTGCCGCTTGCTGGCAGCATACGTAAATTAGTCTGACTGTTAAAAAGGAAAGTCATGTATTCATTCATTTATCTAATTCCACAAACATTTGCTATCAGCCTGGCACAGGCAAACAATATCCTGAGTGCTTTGTGTGTGTTTGTGTGTGTGTGTGTGTGTGTGTGTGTGTGTGTGTGTGTGTGTAGGGAATGGCGTTCTATCTTCATGGGGCTGACATTTTAGTAGGGAGGTCATAAAAAACAAACAACAAACTACTTAGTAAGACCATGTAAGTGCAGTAAGACCGTATAGATGCAGCCATTCTGGAGTTTAAAGGAAGGACAGTTTAATGCTTTCCTCACAGGGAAGTGGGAAGATGGGGATCTGGAGAAAGGACAGGTGAATTTGGCTTTGAAGGACAAATAGTTTCGGATTTATTGAAATAGGATCAGGCAGAGCATTCAATTCTAGATTGAACTAAATATCGGAAGCTTGAACTCTGAAACGTTATGCTGTACAAGTCCTTTAAATGGGTTGGGACTTAGGGTTTAGAAATAGCTTAGAGCCTTGAATGCTATGCTAAATGATTTGGATTTATTCTATCAGCGACTGGTAGCCACGGATGATCTTAAAGTGAGTGGCTTGATAAGAACTGCACTCTCATCTCAAAAGCAGTGAGCATTTAGACTAGGGCCTGAGAGCAGATCAAAGACAACAGTGCAAGGGACTGGGTTCCATCAGAAGCCCTGATGGCTGGTAATTATTCTGCAGCTTTAATTGCTCAAAGCCTTTTGCTAAGCTCCTCTCCGTTACACTTGGCTGGTCAAGGTAAGAACTGTCAAATCTACTTCCTGAGCTAGAGAGTAAACCAGGACTTTCTCAAAGTTCAGCTTTAATTCAAAGAATTTTATTACGTTTTCTTGGAGAAAAGGTTTTTACATATTTTTAAATTTAATGTCACCTCCTGATTCCAAGATTTTCTAACATTGCAGAACTATACATATATTCTAGAAAGTGAAAGTGTCCCATAATCCTAACCCCATAAACATAATGGCTATTAAGTTAGTGTATATTCCTCTAAACATTATTTTTTTGTATATATGATAGCATTTATTAAGATAATTTTAAAATAAAATATTCATGTTGTTTTTAAGCTTGCTTTATTTAGTGACATATAGCAAATACTGTCTTTCCATATCAGTACATGTAGAACTGCCTAATTTGAAAAAATAATGCATTTTGGTGGATTTTTTTCAATTCCTCTATAGATAGACAGTTGAGTTCTTTCCATTTTATTTTTTAATAAAACAATGCTATAATAATTATATTTATACATAAATCTGCACAATTGTGGGGATGTTTCTGTAGGAAATGGTTCTAGTACTATAAATGTTGGATCACTGAATCTAATAAATACTACCAAGTTTCCAATTGAAAATGTTATACTAATTTACATTTTCAACCAGAGTGTGCTAGCTTTTCCATACCCTCTTTAATACTATCAAACTTTTCTACTATGATGGGCAAAAAAAAGATGTATACATTTTTTTTGAGTCAGGGTCTCACTCTGTCACCCAGCCTGGTGCAGTGGCACAATTGTGGTTCACCGCAGCTTCAACCTCCTGCCCTCGGGTGATCATTTTGCCTTCAGCCTCCTCAGTAGCTGGGATTATAGGCACGAGCCACTACACCCAGCTAATTAAAAAAAAAAATTTTGTGAAGATGAAGTCTCACTATGTTGCCCAGGTAGGTCTCTAACTTCTGGCCTTAAGCAGTCCTCCTACCTCAGCCTACTAAAGTGCTAGGAAAACAAGCATGAGCCACTATGCCTGGCAGAAAAATAAGCAAAGATATCCTGTTGCTCCCCAAATCAATACACACTAATCATCCATATGTGGTGTGAATTGGGAAGCCAATGTTAACTAGCCTCTATCATTCTTCCATATAAACTGCAAATATTCTCAAAAAATTCTTAGAGTCATTTTTCAGGGCACACCATGTTAGAAACTCCTCTGGGAACACACACCAAGACAAACAAGGGGGGATTCCCAAAAAAACTTAGAGTGTATTTATTTAAAAATGTATATTTATTTTTACATGTTTAAACTTCAGTCACCTTCAAAATACTTTCCATTTTATACAATACACCTATTGAGATGCTTTTTCCACTGCTCAAAACAGTTTTGAACTCATTAATTTTGATGCCTTTTAGTGCTTCTGCCATTTTTTGCTTCACCTCTTTTACACTGGCAAAATGTTTCCCTTTGAGGACTTTTTTCATCCGAAGAAATTTTTTAAAAAAAGTCACTCAGGATGAGATTGGGTGAATAGAGGGTGGGGAGTGGAGATCATGCCATCTTGGTTCAAAAACTGCTGCACAGTCAGTGCCGTATGGGCAGGTGTGCTAGTAGATCACATATCATGAAAAGGGCAAACACATTGAAAAAATCTCAGAAAAAAATCCACTGAAGTTGAAAGCAGCCTCTCACAACAATGCTAGCTGATACACTCACACTGATGGGTTAATAGAACACTTGCTTAGTGGGGAAAGCCTGTACTACAAAGGGGCCTGTTCTCCAAAAAATAATTCCGGTTTTTTGAGGTCCCCTTCGTATGTCTGGTATCTAACTTTGTAGAATTTGTGTATAGGAAATATAGATAGAAATGAACAATAGGTGGGACTTAAGTTGCACAATAGCTTGATTTAAGGAAATAGTTGAGTCACCCATCAAAGACACAAATGAAGAAACTTCAGCAGACAGCAAAGACCTACAGAATGTAGTGGATTTTTCCTAGGTCTGTCACGTAGCAGTGTGTCTTGTTTCATTCACACCATGTACAAACCACATTTTTAAAAATGGTGGCAACATAATTGCTAAGACAGTTGCTCAAGTAATGTAATCGTTTTGCCAGATGACTTAGTAGTGTTGACTCAAACTCCAAAACAGATAATGGCATAGTTTCAAATCAGGAGAAACAACAACTGGAATAAAACCATCTAAACCAAAACATTTGAGTAGTTGTCTCACTGAACACAATGCCCAATGGGCCAACTTAGCACACAATAATCACGAATTGTCTGAGACTGCTTGGGCTGCTATAACAAAATACTAAAGTACTTTGGGTAATTTATAAAAAAATGGAAATTTATTGCTCACAGTTCTGGAGCCTGGGAGGATCCAGATCAAAGTGCCAGGAGACTCAGTGTCTATTAAGAGGGCAACACAGCTCTCTGGGGGCTTCTTTTATAAGATAACTAATGCTATTGGCGAGGGCAGAGCCTTCATGTCCTAATCACCTCTGAAAGATCCTCTAATATCACCACCTTGGTGATTAGGTTTCAAAATATAAATTTTGGGGGTGATGCAAACATTCAGTCCATAACATAAATAAATTTATTTAACTGAAATCTAGCATTCACCTGGGCTAATGTTAGTCTAGCTTGTTTTCCTCTTTCTAAGTATATTGGAAGATTCTATGTTCTCTCATTCTTTTTTGCTATTGGAACAAGCCATGTGACTTGTTCTGGCCAATATGAGATGAAGTGACCCATTTTATGACTAAATTAGTTAATTGCCTGTGTGAAATCCTCCACTCTCTCACCTCCCTCCCATAGTGATTATGGAAGCATGTGTGGAGATTCAGGTGCCACAAAATCAAAGCAGTAGGTGTCACTGAGTCGCCACATGGAGGAAAACTGCTCCAGAATGCCACTTGGACCTAACAATGGATTTCGTAGGAGCAAGAAATTAAATTTTGTTGTAGTCAAACAGTGAAATTTTGACATAACTAATATGGCATACCTAATCATTCGTTGACCAAAATGAATCTGTTAAGTGGCCTAGCTGGTAAAGAGGCAGTGGTGAAAATAATTCCCGAGTGCTTCCCATGTCCCAGGAGAGAGCTAGGTGCATGCACAATGCAAAGATGTCTGAAACAAAATCAAACTTTCATTGTCTATTGTCTTCTTCAGTTTCCTCCCTTCCAAAGGGCAGAACTAAATGCTTCCTCCTGTGTGCCCTTATAACATGTTTGCCTCCCCTCTTCCCCTCAATACTTCAGCCAGGCTGAACTACCAGCAGTTCCATGAACAGGTCAGGATCTCTTCCAGTCCTTTGTCAATGCTCCTCTTTCTGTTAAGCATGTCATTTCTCTTCTCCATCTCCTTGTCTGGCTACCTCTTATTCATCCTTTATGTCTTAAGATTACAAACCACTTTTTCTTGAATCCTTCCCTGCTTTCCCGAGTCTAGGTTAGGTGCTTGTCCTCAGGGCTCCCACAGCTCCCTGGACCGCCTCCATCATACCACTTATTATGCCGCAAAATGATTGCCTATTCAGTTGTCTGTGTGTTTTCAACAACTCGCTGCCTGTCAGAGTGTCTAGAAACAAAAAACTGCTATAGGTAGGGTTTTTATTTGATAGATACCCTGAGCTGAATTGTTGCCTACACGCACATACACATGTATACACTCACGTGCACATACACCAACACACACATGCATGTGCATACATGTACACACTCCCAAATAGGAATGGATGAATTGAATGAATTAGGCCCATTTAGAAAAATTTGCCATATAACATAGAAATAGAAGAATTCTAGTTTCTCTGCATAAATTCATAGCAATGAGTCCCAGAGCAATGTTAATCAAAATAAGCTAGGAAAATGTATATAGAATAGACATAATATTATTAGGAATATAAGACAATAACATTGATATGTAGATTTAATTTTTTCATCAATATTATACAGACCTTATTAGAGTGTGGTGTTTAAGAAAGTAGGCTCTGTAGTCAGTCAGACCCGGCTCAAGTCCCATTCACCACTTGCTAGCTATGTGATCTTGGATACTTTGACCTCTCTACAACTCAGTTTCCTCAGATGTCAAGTGGAGGAAAGAATAATACTAATTCCATAGGTTTTTTATGAAGATTAAGAAAATAGACATAAAGAGGCTGCTACATGATAGTGCTATTATTAACATTATAACTATTGTTCTTTAAATGTAATTGTGAGGTTGTATGTTTCTTCTTAACTATAATGTTTTCTCAACTGGCAAGATGGAAGACCACCATGGTGGAGTCAGAGGATGATGATGGAGATTATTAAGGCAAGAAGGCAGAGATGAGGAGAGTCTCCACTAGGGTAGAGAGGAACTGGAGCCTTCATGCTAACCTGTGACTGGGGATTTTGCTAATAATTGATTATATATATTTTTACATTTTGGTACTGGTTGATCTTCTACAATAACCTAGTGTACTTGAGAAAAATTACCTATATTGCATAGTACTATGGACTATGCAATATATGTGAATGTGAAATTATGTTCTAAAGGCTTTTCTCCCTCAACTGTTCCTCTTCTTTCTGGTAATAGTTCAAAATTTAGGACACCTGGAAGGCTGCTGTTCAAAGAGTCATTCATTTTTACTCTATTGTGGTCTTAAAAGTGCTGTCTCTAGAACCAGACTACCTCGACTCAAATTCTGATTGTACTGCTTGATAGCAATGTTGTCTCACATAAGTTACTTAGCCTCTTTGTGCCTTAGTTTCTGCATCTGTAAAATGGCCATAAAGATGGTACCTTCCTTATAGGATTGTTGTGGGGATTAAATGAGATAATACCTATGCTACCTTGAATTATCATGTTTTTAAGTACATGTACTACCTTCCCAACTAGATTGCAACACATACCATTGGGGCAGGAATTGTGTGCTGTTCATCTTTGGAACTGATGTCTATAGTCATATATTATTAATTATGAGGAAAGTTAAAGTAATATTTTTCCTCATTACATAGATTTTCAAAGAGTAATGCAAGGTGGTTTTAGTTGACATTTTCTATCTAGGTTAATGAAAAGGGTTACCTGCCACTCTAGCATTACAAAACCAAACCAGACACTTCTCATACAATAATGTGTGTCTTAATGACACTTATAATCCAATGTGTGGCAAACAGTTTAGACCTTTGTTATAAGAAATACCAAAACATGAAAGTGTTTTTAGCAAAATAAAGAATTTTTGCTATGGGTGTGGTATTGTTCAGGACTTTTAGGTTTGCTTCCTAAAGAAAGTGTCTTTTTCTGGAGAGCATGTAATTGGCTACAGATGGATCTATCCTGATTTGTTGCCCAGTGACAGCCAAAGGAAGTCACCCTATGGTGAACCACAAATCTGTTTGCCATTTTGGTTTCACACAAAATGGCCTTGTAGCAATGTTTGGCAAAAGCAACACAGTGCTCTTTTGATCTCAAAATGGTTTTCTTATGGACATTCTACATTCTGAAACCCTGGTTTGCTCTGTGGTGCCCTAGGACCACTGGTAATATTTTGGCAGAGATAAGAAAGGGTCTGGTGGATCCAATAAAGCACCCTACCTACTTGGCATCACTCTCTACATATCTGGGTTTTTCAGTAACTCCAGGGAATGGATTATTCTGTATACCCCCTCAAGATTTCCTGTTTCATAGGTCTGGACTCAATTAGCGTCTACTCTCTAATCAACTCTTATCCTTCAGACTCTTTGACTTGCTGTCCATATACCTTGCATTAGTTTTCTGGGGCAACCATAACAAAGTACCACAGACTGTGTGGTTTAAAATAACAGAAATTTATTGTCTCACAATTCTGGAGGCTAGAAGTCTGAAATTGAAGTGTCAGCAGGTCATGCTTCCTCTGAAACCTCTAGGGGAAACCTGTCCTTGCCTCTCTTTTAGCCTCTCATGGTTTGCCAGCAATTTTGACATTCCTTGGCTTGTAGATGCGCCAATCCAATCCTCTATCTTCACATGGTGCTCTCCCTGTATGTCTTCACATCACCTTCCCTCTGTGTGTGTCTTTGTCCAAATTTCCATTTTTTATAAGAACTTATATGTTCTTATACTGGATTAGAGTCCATAGAAATGACTTTGTTTTAACTGGATTATCTCTGTAAATATCCTATTTCCAAATAAAGTCACATTTTGAGAATGTGACCAGGAATCAGCTTCCTACCCTAAGGAATATGGTAGGCCCTCCTTAAACATGTGTGGAATGACTGAATGAGTCCCATCCTGATCCCTTTTCTTCATTCTCCTCTTTTCCCCTCTATTCTCTACTTCTTCTTCACTATTTAATATTTCTCACCAGTATTTAAGCAAACTCAAGTCTTTCCTATTTAAACAACATAATCAGTGCCTGTGGCTATGTTTCTTTCTTTCTTTTTAAAAAATATATATATTTAAGGTATACAATGAGATGATTTAATACCAGGGGTGCCAAAAAGTGTGTACAGTTTAAAGAGATTTATCTATGTATTACTTTTCAAAGTTGGATTGAATTACAGTCGCAATGTGTAGTATGACGTTCACTCAAAAGATGGTGTTAATCAAATGAATGCTTGCATCATCATATGACAGGCAAGATAGTCAAAGGAAAGGGCAGAAACACGGTTGTTATTCAAGGAGCACAAGGCCATTTTGAAGTGGTATTTGAAATTCAAGAACGTTGTAGAAGTATGACAATGGAGTTGTGAATATACAACAGAACCTCCAGCATGCCTACAACTGCATGCATTCATGATAAGTTTGAGATACATGGTATGTGTGTGATGTGCACAAGGAAAGATCTGGGAGGCCTCACACAGCAACAAGTCCTGCAGTACTTTGCCATAATCAGAAGTGTCTGAACGCTGATGGTAAGCATTTTGCTCACCTTTTGTAATTGCAAAAGTCAAACGTGATTTTTATCCATCTTTGTTATTGGTATATATTGAGAATTACCATTTTAATACAGTTTTTGTACACATTTTTGGCACCCCCTGTATATGTATGCATTGTGACATGATTACCACATTGTGAAATGATTAGCTAATTAACATATGCATCACCTCACATAGTTACCCCCTCTACTCTCTTAGCAAATTTCAAATATACAATATTTTTCTTTTTTAGAGATGGGAGTCTCATTATGTTGCCCAGGCTAGACTTAAACTCCTGGATTCAAGTGACTTCCCACCTCAGCCTTTTGAGTAGCTGCGAACTACAGGGGTATGCCACCACTCCCAGTCTGCAATATATTATTAATAATTACAGTCATCATGCTGTACATTAGATCCTCAGAACTTATTCATCTTTAACGTTGTACCCTTTGACCAACTTCACCACATTTCCCCCATCCCTAGCCTCTGGTAACCACCATTCTGCTCTCTAGTTCTATGACACCAACTTTTTAAGATTCCATGTATGAGTGAAATCATGAAGTATTTGTATTTCTGTGCCCAGTTTATTTCACTCAACATATCTTCCATTTTCCAGGCCCATCCATGTTGTTTCAAGTGACAGGAATTTCTTACTTTTTAAGGCTGAATAATATTCCATTGTATATGTGTACTTCATTTTCTTTACCTATCCATTCATCAATGCACACTTAGGTTGATTCCACATCTTGGTCATTGTGAATATTGCTGCAATGAACATGGATGTGCACATATTTTTTTGAGATAATGACTTCATTTTCTTCGGATATATACTCAGAAGTGGGATTGCTGGATCATAAAGTGTGAAGCAGTTTTGCTGATTACCAATCTCAAGAGAGAACTCCCATTGTGTGGAGAATAGCAGAGATCATCATTTTATCAACCACTAGAAACAGGAGTCCATATATTTACAAATGTCCACAGCTTCCTGGGCTACTGTTTGGGTTTACCACTCACTAGTTACCTATTTGCCTGAGTCCAGTGAGAGAGAACACAACTGCATACAACAAGTTATGCGAAGTGGGCTTATTACTTAGAGATAGGCAGCAAGGGACAAAAGAAGTCTTGAATTCATTGTGAGCCACTCTTTCAAGGCTCAAAAAAGCTGCTCAGGGTAGAAGGGACCTTAACTGTGAGTGCCTTACTTTGTATCACAGCTGAAAAATCCCGAAAATAAATCTTTCCTGGGTTCAGGGACCATGTGATTCACTGGGCAAAGTTTTGAAGGATATCATGCTTCTAGGAGAGAAAGGAACAAAGCCTGGGTTGTCCTAGGCAGTTCTTCCTAAGTCAAGATTTTACTTACTCAAAGCAGAATAGGAACAAGGCCTTGTCTCTTTCAGGCAGTTCCTCTCTATCTTAGGATATCACACTTCCAACACATTCTATACTTATTCTTGTAAACTACACACAAGAAAGAGGAAAGAACTGGGTCGGTCCGAGGACACTTGGAGAGTTGTTCTGCAATAAAGTAATTCTATTTTGAATTTCTTAGAAAGACTCCATATTGTTTTCCATAATGACTGTACCCATTTACATTCCGACCAACAGTGTACAAGGTTATTTTTCTTACATCCTCACTAACGATTGCTAAGTTTTGACTTTTTGATAATAGCCATCTTGACAGGTGTGAGGGATGGTTGTTAATTTGCATTTCCCTAATTATTAGTGATGTTGATCACTTTTTAAATATGTCTGTTGGTCATTTGTACATCTGCTTTGGAAAGATGCCTATTCAGGTCCTTTGTATTGAAGTTAATTTTTTGTTATTGAGTTGTAGGAGATCCTTATATATTTTGGATATTACCCCTTTTTTGGATACACGTTTTGCAAATATTTTTTACATTCCATAAGTTGCCTTTTCTTTTCTTTTTTTTTGCTGTGAAAAAACTTTTAAATTTGATATAGTCCCATTGGATTTTTTAAATTTTTATTTTTTGCTTTTGTTACCTGTACTTTGGTCTGCACCCTTGACTCTGTGTCCCTCTCTAACTATTGTCCTTTCTTCTTTCTTTAAATTCATGCTTCCCACCACTCCTCAACTAATACAATCTGGTTTCTACTCCCATCACTAAATTGATATCAGTCTTGACAAAATTCAGTCTTTTTCTCTCTGGTCATCCTCACAGTATTGGGCACTGTTGACTACTGTCTTCCTCTCCAACAACTCTCAAAATCATCTTTCTGTGACATGACTTTTTATCTAGGCTGGACCCCAAGGTCCATTCCTTCAATTACTCTCTTGTTAGTATATCATGTTTTGCTCCCTCTTACCCTTCAGTTTTCCCTACTTGGAAGAACTCTGTCTTACTGAAAGTCTTTACTGCTCTCCATGTGCATTCTTCTTCACTGCAATGAGGAATAAACCCAATTTGTTCCACTACAGGTATACTCTTGGTAGTCATTGGCTGAAGGTCACTGACACTTTCAAACTACCCAAATACTGGGACATAAGAAGCACTGTCAGGCATCAGAAAGACTAAATATAAAGTATGAAAAAATTTCACACATCTTCCCCAACACAATCCAGCATTACTTGGCACCTTTTTAGTTTAGTTTATCATAAGAATAACAAGAATTAGATTTTTTGGTCATAGATTACTGAAGAGGTTATATGCAGAAACCAGTCCCTAAAAGCAGGACCTGACAAGAGAAAGACTGAGCAATGTGGAATTGGCTGAGGCAAGGTTGGGTGGATGGTGGTGACAAGCCTTCTATCTTGAGTTGAGATATTGGCAAACCTAGTTATATGGCTTCAAAGCAGCTGGTAAAGTGGTTGTCTGTTTGTAACTGTGGCCAACTAAGGCTAGGGTCTTATGCAGCTTTGTAGAGAATAGTGATATAGATGCTGCTTTGGCTGTTCCTTGTGGCATTCAGAAAGATTCTGTAAGTAAGAGACAAGTTTGTGTTGGTGAACCCGACCCATTTGAAAGCTGATAGTGTAAAAAATACAGTTTTCCTAATAAGGCTCTGCAGTCTACACTTCAAGAGACCTGAGTCAAAGTCAATTGTGAAAGGTGGACGAAGACCAATTATCTTCCCCAAGATGAAAGTAAGGCCAGTGAAGGTGGACACCTAGAAGGAGCCAGAGTCTGATCTTCCTGTCCTCTCCTATGCACGCGGTAAAGATACCAATGATCCTCCCTCATGGAGTCTTTATCACAGGTTATTGCTTTGAATCACCCTACAGCAGAAACCAAGAAAGCCATTTATGCCCAGGGCCAGGGGAAGGGCTTAGCAACAAAGACTGATGCTAAAAGACAGAGCCACCCACTCTGGAATCTAGTTCTTGGTAATTCTCTGCTTTAGTCATCAGTCTACAGAATTGACCAGAAGCAACAAGATCCTCAACCTCTTAAGTTGATAAAGGGGTTGTCTTTTGAAGAAAATTCAAGTCTCCCAGAAGGGTCCTCCTTCCTGGTTCCCTTCTTGGATATGGACATGAAAAATTGACAAGGAAAATTTTCTCAGAGAGCAGAAACCAGGGGTTGGAGAAAGGTCACTCAAGAAACCCACCCCCTCTTCAGGGTGGGGAGCCTCTGCTGCTCCTGTCTAGCAGAAAGTGAGATATATGATGACTTCTTCCCTGGACCACCAAGGGTAGTTTTTTCCCCTCTCCATTTTCTAAATGGAAATATTATCACAGATATTCTACTATCATGTTCTCATCTTATATGGGGCTTGTCAGGGATTGTTAATATCATTCTTTAATCGTAGGTCTTTGAACTATGAGGTTTGTCACAACCATCGTTCAAGAGGAGGATCCGTCACCCAGAGGTCTGTACTTGAAGCTTGATGGAAACATGGGTGAGACTTTGGATTGTCTCCTTCAGAAAGGGAGTGAGTGCCTTTAGCATAAGACATGCAAGATAATGACATTATGTTTAGAAGCACTTTTGCAAGTTAATTGAGTGGAAAGAAGGGTGCATGTGAAAGCTAGGCATTTGGTGGGTACTAGGGAAGTGGAAAGGGGTTGGGCTACAGTTCAAAAGGCAGTTTTTTGCATACCTTGTGTTTCCTTTTCTCATATTCTTGTAAGATCACGCATTGTGAGAATAATCTGTGAAGAGAGAATTTTCAGTCATTTGGATCACTTCATTAGGATAGAGTCTTCAATATAAAAATTGCTAAATCAGAGGATATAAACTATTTCATAACTCTTTTTTTTTTTTTGAGTTGGAGTCTCACTCTGTCGCCCAGACTGGAGTGTAGTGGCCGCTCCCGGCCACCACAGCCTCGACCTGCTGGGCTCCGGCGATCCTTCCTCCTCAGCAATCCAAGTAGCCGGGAATTACAGCCATGCACTACCACGCCCGGCTGATTTTTTGATTTACTGTAGAGATGAGGTCTCGCTGCCCAGGTGGATCTCGAACCCGCGGGCTCAGGCAATCCACTCACCTCAGCCTCCCAAAGGCGCGGGATTAAAGGCTGAGCCACCGAACCCGGCACATAACTCTTAATATATATTTGGAAGTTGCTTCCCAATTGACATTTCTACCAGTGATATAAAAGACTATTCCTACAAATTCCATCAACTATCTCTGAAGTTTACTGTCCCACATATACATCTTTCATATTTGAGGGTATAGATGAGCCTCTGTTGTGATCCTCTGCATAGTTCGACTAAAGATCTCCCCCCACAGGTTTTCGTAATCTATGTGATAGAGTTGCATCTCTCAAAACAGAATTCTCCCCAAGTTTCCCCCTGATCAATTCTACTGCCTCCGCCAGAGGGATTAATGCATTTATTTCTCCTCTTAGGGCAGTGACTTTCTGATTGCATCCCTGAGAATCATTCCACTTCCAGATCTTCCCTCCCTGACATTTCATTCACATATGAACACCCTTAGATAATAATTAAAACATCAAAATCTTCTGTAATACAGAATGAGGCAACTCAGGATTCCAGTTAATAACATTGTGTCGTATACTTGAGAATTGCTAAGAGAGTAGGTTTTAAGTGTTCTCACCACAAAAAATGGTAAGTATGTGAGGTAATTAATAGTTAATTAGCTTGATTTAACCACTTAACAATGTATACATATTTCAAAACATGTTGTTTACCTTAAATATATGCATTCTTTATTGGTCGATTTAACTGAATGAATAGATTAATGAAAAAATAAATAATATTTCACTAAGCTCATATTTGCTTCTAAATCTGAATTGTTGAAACATATGTGTTTGTATATGTCATTAGTCTAAAACTCACAGTCTGCAGAGAAGGAAATGAAATACCAAAAGATTAAGGGTCTTACCCAAGTGCACACAGCTAGCCAAGAAGCTAAGACTAAAACCGAGATTTCTAGACTTATGATGCCACTTGATTTTCCCTATATTCAAGGGGATCCCCCAAAAACTGAGATTTGTTTCTTTATCTATGTTGGAAACATTACTTTATTAAGCCTTACGAAGCACAAAGTATAATCAAACTGTAATCCAGGCTTAGATACTATTTAATAATAGTTCAATTCCAAAATAAAAGTTATTGAAGGTGAGACCATTAAATTATCTAATACTTGATCTTAATACATTGAGCTAACTTTCTAAAACAACTCAGAGGAAACTATATTTACAATAAGTGGAATATTTATGAAAAATCTGGCATTGAGTATACTTATGTGTGTGTGTGTGTATACATATAACCCAAAATTATACCAATGATTTGAGAAACAGAGAGGTTGTATATCTTTTTTTAAAAATTCTTAATTTTAAAGATGTGAGGTACAATTTAGGGTTAAGTATACCAATGTTCATTATACAGGTGCCCTTGTTGATGTGGTGTGCTCACACTCCCCTGGAAATTTTCTCAACTACCAATCTCAACCACCTTCCCCTGGCAGGTTCCCACTACTGTCAATCCCTTTCTTATAGTATTATGATAATTGTTCAAGATCTGCTTATGAGTGAGACCGTATGGTATTCTGTTCTTTATTTCTGTGATAGATCACCGAGTATGATAGACTCTAAATCCATCCAAGTTGCTGCGAAGTCCATATGTTTGCCCTTCTTTATGGCTGCATAATATTCCATTGTGTATATGTACCACATTTTAAAAAATCCAGTCCAGGTTTGATGGGCAGCATGGTTGGTTGAATGCTTTAGCCACTGTGAATAGAGTTGCAACATACATGTATGTGCAGGTATCTTTTTTGTAGAATGATTTGAGTTCCTCCAGTAGGAGGATTGGTGGATCATATGGAAAGTCAATTTCTAGTTATTTTAGAAATCCCCACATGTCTTCCAAAGAGGTTGCACTAGTTTGCACTTCCACCAGCAATGTAGAAGCATTTCTTTTTCTCCACATCATCGTCAGCATCTGTTGTTGTTTGTTTTATTAATTATGGCCATTCTTACTGGGGTTAGGCAGTATCTCAATGTGGTTTTGATTTGCATTTCTCTGATGATGAGTGAGGCTGAGCACTTTTTCGTGTATCTGTTGACTGCATATCTTCTTTTGAGAAATGTCTATTCATGTCTTTTACTCACTTTTTAATGGGGTTGTTTGCTTTTTTTCCTTTCAGCACATTTGAGTTCCATTTAGATCCTAGATTTTAGGCCTTTGTCAGATACACAGTTGGCAAATATTTTTCCCCATTATGTGGTCTGTCTCACTGCTCTCTCTATTGTTTCTTTTGCTTTGCAGAAGCTCGTCAGTTTGATGAGGTCCCACTTGTCTATCTTATTTTTTATGGTATGGGCACTTAGGGTTTTGATCAGGAATTGGTTGCTAGTTCCAATTTCCAGAAGGGTGTCCCCTGAATTTTCTAAGATTTTTATATTTTGAGATTTTATGTTTAGGTCTTTGATCCATTTAGAGTTAATTTTTGTGTATGGTGGTAGGTAGGGGTCCTGTTTCAATCTTCTACATGCAGTCAGTCAGTTTTCCTGGCACCATTTACTGAATAGGTTCTTCTCTCCCCAGTGGTCATTGTTGGAGGCTTTGCCAAAGATGAGGTGGTTAAGAAATTGAAGTTTTACTTCCAGAATCTCTATCCTGTTCCATTGGTCTATATGCCCGTTTTTGTACCAATACCAGGCTGTTTTGATTATTGTAGCCCTATAGTAAAGTTTGAAGTATGGGAGTGTGATACCTCCTGCTTTGTTTCTTTTGCTAAGGATTGTTTTGGCTATTCGTGGTCGTTTATGTTTTCATATGAATTTCTCTACTGTCATTTCCAAGTCTGAGAAGAATGATGTTGGTAATTTAATGGGTACTGTGTTGAATCTGTAGATTACCTTTGATAGAATGGACATCTTAACAATGTTGATTCTTCCCATCTATGAGCATGCAATATTTTTCCATTTGTTTGTATCTTCTTGGATTTATTTGAGCAGCAATCTGTAGTTCTCGTTATAAAGTTATTTCACTTCTCTGGTTAGGAAGATGCCGAGGCATTCTTTCTTTTTCTTTTTTTTTTTGGCTATTGTGAATTGTATTTTGCTTTTAACTTGTTCTCTGCCTGCTTGTGGTTAGTGTATAAGAATGTGACTGTCATTTGTACATTTATTTTGTACCCCGAGACTTTGTCAAAGTCCTTTATCAGTGTAAGCAGGTTTTTGACAGATTATCTTGGATTTTCGAGGTATAGGATCATATTGTCAGCAAAGAGTGATAACTTCTTCTTTTCCTATATAAACACCCCTAATTTCCTTCTCTTGTCTAATTGCTCTAGCTAGGACTTCCAACACAATGTTGAACAAGAGAGATTGAGAGTGGGCAACCTTGTGTTGTTCCGGTTTTCAGGGGAAATGTTTCCAGTTTCTGTCCATTTAGCAATATGCTAGCTGTCCATTTAGCAATATGCTACCTAGCTATACCTAAGTGTTTGAGGGTTTTTATCAAGAAAGGATGCTGGATTTTATCAAAAGTTTTTTCTGCATCTAATGATATAATCATGTGGGTCTTGTTTTTAACATCTTTGATGTATTTAATTACATTTATGGTCTTGCAGATGTTGAACCAGCCCTGTATCCTGGGAATGAAGCCTACTTGGTCATGGTGGATGATTTCTGAGATGTGTTTTTGGATCTGATTTGCTAGAATCTTGTTGAGTATTTTTGCAACTATGTTCATAAGGGATATCAACCTGTAGTTTTCTTTTTTTTTGTTGGATCTTTACCCGGTTTGGGTATCAGTGTGATGTTAGCTCATAAAATGATTTGGGGAGAATTCCATCTTCCTCAATTGCCTGGAATACTTTCAGTAGGATTGGTATCAGCTCCTCCTTGTACATTTTGTAGAATTCTGCTGAAAAGTCATCCGGTCCAGGGCTTTTTTTGTAGGTAGTTTTCTTATGACAAAGTCAATTTCCTGGGTTGTTATTGGTCTATTTAGTGTCTCAATGTCTTTTTGTTTCAACCTTGGGAGATTGTGTGATATCAGAAAGTTCTCCATTTCATTTAGGTTATCAAGTTTGTTTCCATATGGGTGTGCACAGTAATCTCTGATGATCTTCTGTATTTTAAGGGTCAGTTGTGATTTGTTCTTTTGTATTTCTGCTTGTGTTTATTTGGGCTTTTTCTCTCTTTTTCTTGGTCATTCTTGCTAGGGCGTCCATCAATCTTGTTAATTCTTTTAAAGAACCAGCTTTTTGTTTTGTTGATGTTTTCTATGAGATTTTTGTCTTTTATGTCCCATATTTGGACTCTTACTTTGGTAATCTGGATTCTTCTGCTGATTTAGGATTTTGGTGGTCTTGGTCTTGTCTTTCCAGCTCCCTTAGGTGATTTGTTAGGCTGTTAACTTGTGATCTTTCAATTTTCTTGATGTGTATTTGTAGAGATATAAATTCTCTTAAAACTGTTTTCATAGCATCCCAGAGGTTTTGGTAAGATATTTCTTCATTTTCATTTATTTCCATGAATCTTTTAATTTCTGTTTTGATTTCAGTCTTGACTCAGTAGTTGTTCAGAATCATGCTGTTTAGTGTCCATATCTTTGTGGGCTTTGAGGAAGTTTTGTTGATGGTGATATTTATTTTTATTCCACTGTGATCTGAGAAGGTCTGTGGCAATATTTCAACCTTATGGAATTTGTTTATTTTTAATTTATGGCCAAAGATATGATCAATCTGGGAGTACATTCTATGTGACAGTGATTTGAATGTATATTCTATGGTTGCTGGGTGGAATATTCTGTAGGTATCTATTAATTCCATTTGGTTGAGCATCAAGTTGAGGTTCTGGATCTTTTTCTTTATTTTTTGCCTCAATGATCTATCTAGGGCTGTTAGCAGGGCATTCTAGTCCCCAGCTATGATAGTGTTAGAGTCAATATCTTTTTTTTTGTTTGCTTAGTAGTTGTTTTATAAATGCTTATGCTCCAGTGTTGGGGTATATATGTTTAGGATGGATATTTCTTGTTGATGGATTGAACCTTTTATCATTAGGTAGTGTTCTTTTGTATCTTTTAAATTTTTTGATAGCTTAAAGGTTGTCTTGTCTGATATTAAGATCATGACTCCTGCCTCTTTTGTGATCCATTTGCCTGAAAACTTGTTTTCTATTCTCTAGCTTTGAGTCTGTGTGTGGTCCTTGTGGTGAGATGAGTTTCCTGGATGCAGAAAATAATTGAGTCATGGTTTCTTATCCAGTTTGCCATTCTGTGTCTTTTCAGTGGTGCATTGTCCATTCACATTCAGGCTGATTATTGAAATGTGATTGTTTATCCCTGTCATGAGGCTCTTATAAAGTTTTTTCTTTGTTTGCTTATTTTCTTTTGGCTTTGGGGTTAATGTATGTGTGTTTTTTCAAGTTTGCTGTTGCAATGCATTCTCTGCTGATTCTGTGCTCTGTTCTCTTGGCAAGTGTGTTGTCATTCTTTTTTTTCTTTCTGTGCTTAATACCTTTTTAAGCATCTACTGTAGAGCTGGTCTAGAAGCTGCATAATCTCTTAGGGATTGGATGTCTGAGAAGGATTTTAATTCTTCATCACTGATGAAGCTGAGCTTGGTTGGGTAAGAAATTCTCGGTTGAAATTGTTTATCTTTGAGAACATTGAATATTGGACTCCAGTCCCTTCTTGCTTGTAGTGTTTCTGCCGATAGGTCTGCTGCTATTCTTATTGGTTTCCCCTGATAGGTCATCTGATCTCTCTTGCTGCTTTTAGGATTTTTTCTTATGTGCCTACTTTGTGTAGGCAAATTACTATGTGTCTAGGGGTTGGTCTTCTCATTTGATGTCTGGAGGGGTTCTCTGCATCTTGTCCTTGGCTGGCCGGATCTCTGGTGAGATGGGGACAAATTTTTGGATAATCTCCTGGATACTTGCTCCAAGGTGCTCTCCATTTCCATTTCTTCTTCTGGGATACCAATCAGGCATAGGTTCAGCCTCTTGGTATAACTGCATCTCTCTTGTAGGCTTTCTTCTTTCTTTCTGAGTTTTCTTTTTATGTTTTTTACAGATCTGGTTAATTTCATGTTTTGGTCTTCAAGTTCTTAGATTCTTTCTTCTGCTCGACTAATTCTGCTTTCCATGCTTGTCATCTTGTTATTTATTTCCTGGATGAAATTTTTTATGGTCAAAATCTCTGTTACAAGCTCTTTCAGTGTTGCATCTTGTCTTTCTTGAGTCTTATTCACTGTTTCCATCCATTCCCTAATTCCTGTCATATTCTGGGCCAGTCACTGATGACTTCCATTGTTTGGTCACTGAGGTCTGATTTTTCAGGAGTTTTCTCTTTTTACACCTGAGGTTGCCTATAGTCTTCCACTGGTTTTTCCTCATTTGTGACAGATTCCTTTCTTTTCTCTTTAGTTCCATTATTCAGTGACATTGGGAGAGGTTTTCATGTCTGATATTTGCTCAGCCTTCTATTCTTCCCTGATCTGGGCTCTGGATTTGTAATATTTTGAAATGGGACTGTGGGTGGGAAGGTTTGCTGTCTTTTGCAGTTTTCAGAGTTGAATAAGGTAGAGGATGGGGAGTTTGGATTCAGAAAATACTTGCAAATCACAATGTTCACTGGTTGTGGTATGGGTTCACTGAGATCCACTCCCCACCACCACTCTATGATGATGCAGTGGGTTTGTGTGTGTCCAAGATACAGCAACAGCAATGAGGAGAACAGAATAGAGTAGAATGACATAAGATGAACAAAATTAAAAAAAAAACACAGAACAATGAAAGCAGATACCAAAGCCAAAAACAATTGAACACACACTCACACACACACACACACACACACACACCAAAACAAACTGGAGTAACAACTAAGCAAAACAAAGCTAAAGACAACAAAACAGAAAACTAGGAAAACCAAGCGTGCGTGCGCACACACACACACACACACACACACACACACACACACACACGCCCAGCACAAAATGATTAGAGAAGAAAAAGAGAAAGAAGAGAAAAAAAATAGGAATTCAGATTGCACCCTCACACATGTATTCACACATACATTAAACTTAAAAAAGAGAATAACTAATTAGCAAAAACAAGCTAACAGCAACAAGAATAAAATGAAAGATGAGCACTCAACCATTCACATACACACATAGAAAACAAAAATCAAAAGAAAGAGAAAAAGAAGGAAAAAAGATGGGGGGGTACAGATTAAACCCTCACATACACATTCATGCACAAAGGAAAAAATATTTAAAAATATGAAAAATGAACAAACAGGCAAAAATTAAAAAAAATTTTTTTAAAAACCTGCCCTCTTGTGGCAGGTTCTGTAACTGTTCCTCTCAGCTGCCCCTCTGCTCTCTCCTTCAGAGCTTCCACCTCTTTCACTCTCTCCCCAGTGTCTGGACCAGGGAAGGGGAAGGGGAAGTGGAAGAGGGTGGGGCTGCAGTCCTCCCTTCCCACTCTCCTATGGCAGGGACAGCCCCTCTGGTGGGGAGGTGTGGGATTATCTCTTCCCCAGGTACTCGCAGGGGGATGTCCCAGCCAGCCTTATCCTCGTGTGGAGTTCTCCTATTGCAGCTGCTGTCCAGACTTCACCTAGGCTCATCCCTCTCAGTCATGCCCCAGCTGTGTGGGTTTGATGTTCAGAGGATTGCTTGGGGGGGGGTCAGCTCCAAAGTCACCACTCTTCCTTTTCTGGCCACACCCTTTATCCTGAGGCTGGATCGGGGTAGGGGGTGGGGCAGCCAAGACTTAGCACTAATCAGCTTCCTCTGAAGTTTGTGCTTTCAGGATATTCCCTCTGGGTTACAATCAACCCCTGACTAGTTGATCCACCCATCACAGAGATCAGGTCTGTTGCTCTGTGGTGAGAAAGTCAGAGCACTTTCCTGCCCCATTTTCAAGGTGGCAGGGTGCTTTTTTCATCTTCTCCAGTGGGGCTCTCCCTCTGGGATCCCTCTGCAGGCCTTGCTTCCAGTGTCAGGACAGGTGTTGCAGTGGTGAGGCAGAGCCTGGAGCCGTCAGTCTCTCCCCAGCCCTTCTTCCCAGGAAGACTTTTTTCAGTTAAAAAAAATGACGTTCAGCTTCTGTGACCCAGGAAGCACTAGGGACCAAGCAGAGCAGCTGCAGCACTAGCTGCTTCACCAGGAGAGCACTGGCCACTTGCTCATGAGCCCTCACTTAGTCTCTCCCAGGAAGGGTTTTGTTGATTTTTAAAAAATGGTGCTCAGCTTCTGCCTCCCGGATAATCACTAGGGTCCAACTCAAGCAGCTGCAGCACAAGCCACTTCACCAGGAGAGCCCTGGCTGCTCGTTCCTGATCCTTCACGGATTCAGCTACTCACGTCCACTCATTCACCAACACGCACACAAACTTTTCCATACACTCACTCACTCATACTGGGACTCGCATAGTCTGACTGGCTCCTCTAGGTTGTTTATCTTAACAGCAATACTAGAGTGCAGAGTTCGAGACTTGGATTTGTAAATGTTTTTCAATGTATGGGATTTGGAAAAGTAGCAGACATCTTATTTTCTTTCTTTTTTATATCAGTATTTTTTATTTTGATATTGTGGAGTACAGTTAAGGGTTAGGTATACAAGTATGCTTTGTTCAGGCACCCTTGTTTATAAGGGGTGTCTCCCCATCCCCAGATAGATATTGACTACCATTAATCCCACTTCCCTTCCCCTCCCCCCCATAGTTTCTCCCACTGTTAGTCCTTTTCTTATAGTATTATGATGGATGTTCAAGGTCCGCTATATGAGTGAGAACATGTGATACTCAGATCTTTGTTTCTGTGAGAGGTCACTCAGTATTATTGACTCTAGTTCCACCCAGGTTGCTGCGAAGTTCATAATTTTGCTCTTTTTTATGGCTATGTAGTATTCCATCATGTATATGTACCACATTTTTTTAATCCAATCCTCTTTTGATGGACAGTATGGTTGATTCCAGGTTCTTGCTATTGTGAACAATGCTGCGGACATCTTATTTTCAAAACCTGAAGTTTTTCTCAGGACTGATGTCCAAATTGTAACTGCCACAGAGGAAAAAGGGAAGCTTTTCCTGCTTTAATTGTTAGTATTCCTGAGATAGGAGCCACTGTTATAAGAAGGGAGTAAATAGGTTCTCCCAAAGGAGGATTGTTGCTGAATTATGCCTTCTGCCCTGGTCATCAGATGTAAATTTCATATTTTCCAACCTAATGCTTGGCAGCACCAAGATGTTTCAGTAAGTTCATCATAAATCTGACGTTCTCCATTTTCATGAAATAACCTTGTCTCGCATTCAATTTCCTTCTCCTTCCTTTCTTGGGCTTCTATTCTTTGTCTTTCTTCAAGTCTTGCCTTGCTTCAATTGCCATATCAGTGTTTCTGATTTTTTTTTTTTGAGTCGGGGTCTCACTCTGTCACCCAGGCTGGAGGGCAGTAGCATGCTTATGGCCACCACACCCTCGACCTCCTGGGCTCAAGCGATTCTTCCACCTCAGCCTTCCAAGTAGCTGGAACTACAGGCATGTGCCACCACACCTGGCTAATTTTTTGATTTATTGTAGAGATGAGGTCTTGCCACGTTGCTCAGGCTGGTCTCGAATTCCTGAACTTAGGCAATCCTCTTGCCTCCGCCTATTGTTTCTGATTTTTAAGTTGAAAATGTAATCCTTCCAAAGGCTGCAGGATTCATACTCATTCTGATTTTCCAACTTCCTCACTTTTTAAAAATTATAAGCAACTTCTTGGTATCTATGAAGACTGTATTTTCCCTGCTGCATATTTTGCACACATTACACCATTCTATTACCCTTCAGTTGAGCAAAAATACTTGTTATTTGGAGAAAAAATATCTCAGTAGTAATTCATTGCTTCTTGTCCCCATAGAAAGGTTTGGTGTGGAAGATGATATTTGCACTATAGCCCATTTTGAAACAATTAGTATTGCATTCTCCTCCTAATTCTACCCAGGTCACTGTGAGGCTACACCTTCCATAATTACTGAGGAATGTGAGAATGTAATATTCATCATAGTCTGGACATGACACGTAGCCCTACCCTATGCTGTGCACTCCAATTGACATCCCAAGAAATTTTGATTTGGTCCAGATATGAGCATTGAATTGTATCTTCTTGTTATAACTCACAGCATAAAAGGCTGAAATGGATGGATGATGGAAAATCTGCTCAGCCGCTAATGTTACACTATTTTTGGAAACCCAGGGAATTGGTCCTCTGTACTCTCTTCAGTATCACTTAGTAATGTCCAACGACAATGGAAAAATTTCACCCAAAATGGGGTTGTATGGCTTTTTGGCAGCTGATCCTTTTCTTCCCGCATGAGAGGCTGAGAGGTACCATTTCACAGCATGAACCATTCGATCCCTGGGATCATTTTTGTCTCTGATGCTCACAAACAGGTCTGGTTGTGCAAAAAAGTCTACATATATTTAGAAGAGATCTTCTTTCAAGAATAAATGTTGTAAGAACTACCTTAGTGAGATCTATCCCAAGCCTAACCTGCGACAGGAGGTGCATGATCATCCTCTTGCTCTCCTCTATCGACTCTACCTCTCTGTCATCATCTCTATTATCGTGTAAGTCAAAAAAGGTCAGCATCATTTGTTCCATTGGACATGGAAGAATTCAGAGATTCTGTAGTATCTGGCTGTTTTAGATGATTTCCCTAGCTGCTTTAGGTGATTTCCCTAGCTGCTGTGTGTCAAGACTGAGGCAGATCCTGATGAAACTATTAAGTGCTTTGGGGAGAAGCCATTTTGATAGAATTCATCAGCATCATTGAATTCATTTTCACTGCTAAAAATAAGAGAACTCTGGTACTGTATTTGGAGTCAAGTTGACACAGTCTGGAGAAGTTAGACTGTTACTCGGTGGTGAATGGCCACTGCTTGTATTATTACTATTTGAATTTGGAGTCTGATGATATCCCAAAGTAGCCAATACAAGTCCAACTGGTAATGAAGATGGATGCTACTCTGACTTACACAAGTGAGACAGTTCTGAAGGTAAGACAGTTTGGGAAGGCATTGTGCTGATCACAAGTTTCAAAGGACTAGTTTGATATATTGCAGCTACAGGATTATTAGTATGTACAATTCCATCTGTGAGTTTCTCCGCATTACTCTGGTCTTTAGCAATTTAAAGCAACACAATGTAGTCTTTGATTGTTTCTATCATGCTATTTGTTGTCTCTCTGAGAGTTTCAATTTTCTTTCTCTGTTCATCTTCTTTGCAGTTTTGGTCTGTCATCAAAAAGTTTTAATTGTCCTATCAAGATTTATAGGTAAGCATCAGCTTCTATAAGTTTCTTATCAAAGTCTTGAACACTAGGAACAAATCCTGAATCCAAACCTTGAAGCAGGAGAGTATGTTGAAGAATTGTTTCTTCGAAGGCACGGATCTACTTCTCTTGCTCATCAACATCACAAACCTGGAAATGGAAGGTTTTCTGATCAAAAGTTATTGTGAAACTGCTGTCATTTGCATTGTCTGTACCAATCACAACTCCTCTGAGTCTAATACATCCTCTGCGAGAGCCTCTCATTTTGTTCTTGGAGGTGTAGTAGGAAAGCAGCCCTGCATTGTAGTCCAGCACGAACCGATGGTCACGTTAGTCCATTTGCCTGTGGCCCTTCCATGATGGATGCCATCTTGGGACAGAATTTATTTATAAGAAATTGTGTTTTTATTCTTACATGTTTAAATTTCAGTCATCTTTAAAGTACTCTCTGTTTCATGCAATACACCTATCAAGGCGCTTTTCCCACTGCTCAGAACAGTTTTTGAACTTGTCAGTTTGGATGCCTTTTAGTGCTTCTGCCAGTTTTTGTTTGTTTGTTTGTTTCACCTCTTCCACATAGGCAAAATGTTTCCCTTTGAGAACTTTTTCCATTCTGTGAGTAGGAAGGGTGGGGCATGGGGATCATGCCATTTTTGGTCAAAACTGCTGAAAACTCAGTGCGGTGTGGGCAGATGTGCGCATAAATCATCCATCATGAGATGGGCAAATGCGTTGAAAGAATCTCAAAAAAAAAAATCCACTGATGCCAAATGAAGCCTCTCACAACAACACTCGCCGATACACTAATGCCAATGAGTTTCTAGAACACTTACCTAGTGGGGGAAGCTTGTACTACTGGAAAACAGTGTGGTGATTTCTAAAAGATCTAAATAAGCCGGGCTCGGTGGCTCAGCCTGTAATCCCGCGCCTTTGGGAGGCTGAGGTGAGTAGATTGCCTGAGCCCGCGGGTTCGAGACCCGCCTGGGCAACTTGGCGAGACCTCATCTCTACAATAAATCAAAAAATTAGCCCGGTGTGGTAGTGCGCGCCTGTAGTTCCAGCTACTTGGAAGGCTGAGGCGGAAGGATCGCCAGAGCCCAGCAGGTCGAGGCTGCGGTGTCCGGGAGCGGCCACTGCACTCCAGTCTGGGCGACAGAGTGAGACTCCAACTCAATAAATAAATAAATAAATAAAATATCTAAATATTGACCTACCATATGATCCAGCAATCCCCCTTGTGGGACTATATCCAGAGGAACTCAAATCATTCTGTGAAAAAAAAAAAGATACCTGCTCACACATATTTATTACAGCACTATTCACAATAGTAAAAGCATGGAAAAAACTCTGCTGCCTATCAATAGTGAACTTGATTTTTAAAATGTGGTATATATACACAATGGAATATTATGCAGTCATAAAAAGTACAAAATTATGGACTTTGCAGCAACTTGGATATATTTAGAGTCATGATACTCTGTGATCTATCACAGAAACAAAGAACTGAGTACCACATGTTCTCACTCATAAGTGTACCCTGAACATTTATCGCAATTCTACATGAAAGAGATTGGCAGTAGTGGGTCACTGCCAGGAGAGGGAGGGGGGCACGTAATGTTAATAAGGGTACCTATTCCCAAACCAGGTGAAGTTTGGGCTTCACCTGTACAATGACCACTTATGTACCTAATCATGAATTGTACCTCACATCTTTAAAATTAAAAAAAAAGAATAGAAAATCTGGGGGGAGGTGAAGGTGAAGGAATGTATTTTACCAATTGGTTATTTCCTAGTCTCATCTTAGAAACTCTTAGATCCATGGATCTTACGTTTGTTTTGGCCACAGGTCACCTTAGAAGACTGATGAAAGCAATGACCACTCTCTGAAATTCACATTAACAAGAAATTAGATCTACAATTTCAGGGCCTTCAAAGACCATCTTAATCCCAGCCATGATGAGCAGATACTTGTAGAGGATTTGATCACAGTGGCTACTTCCATTTTTTTTTTTTTTTTTTTTTTTTTTTGAGTTGGCGTCTCACTCCGTCGCCCAGACTGGAGTGCAGTGGCCGTTCCCAGCCACTGCATTCCCGACCTGCCGGGCTCCGGTGATCCTTCTGCCTCAGCCTTCCGAGTAGCCGGAATTACAGGCATGCGCTACCACGCCTGACTGATTTTTCGATTTATTGTAGAGATGAGGTCTCACCAAGTTGCCCAGGCAGATCTCAAAACCGCGGGCTCAGGCAATCCACTCACCTCAGCCTCCCAAGGCGAGGGATTACAGGCTGAGCCACCGAGCCCGGCTACTTCCTAGTCTTAAGCAGAGATACTTTCCAATAATTATGGGGAGAATTTGAACATTGCAGGTTACTTCCTTGTCTCAAAAAAAAAAAGGGTAATTGTTGTGTCTGGAGTGGGAGGTGGAGGGATTTTTTCATGGCAGGTTTCTTTCTAGGCTCATTCACACTTCCTAGGCTTCCTGAATAATCCATGGGGATGTTATCACATTAGACAGCTACCTAAAGTTTCCTGCTACTGTATCTCTTGGGCACAGGATGCATTGTTCTACACTGTCAAAAATAGTTGCAAGCTTCATGTCTGGCTATGACATTGGAAACAAAAACTGCTTATAATGGCTTCTACTTAGCTTTTAAGATTACAGCTGAGTTAACTCGCAGCTATTTTTGCCAAGAGTAGCAGAGTAAGCTTGTCAACAAAGTATTATACTTGCCTTTCCTCACTTGCTATGGTTAGGTCCCTGAAAACCGTCAGGATAAGAGATTTTACAGTTGACACTCTTAAAACGTTATGGATAAAGTAGAATCAGGGTCCAACGATCAAATCATCAGTCTATAAAAGCTTTTAAAAATGTCTCTTGGATTTCACTAAAATAAAATATTAAAGACTGCACACCAAATAAAAAGAATGACAATATTTCATATACTTTTAAAATTAGAAATGGTCATATATATGTAGTTCTGTACAATTTTCATCTACTATCCTTTAATCATTAGAGTATTTTCAGGAATACTTCCTGTTTTATCTTCATTAGTGCTATTTATTTTAAAAGTAAAACTCTTGTAATAACTTAATTGTATAGAAGTGTTATAATGTAAAAAGCAAAAGTCTCAAATCTCACACTCCACTCAGAGATAACCACTATTAATAGAAAGACATTTGGACTTTCTACTTTGGCTTTCTTGGGAGTGAGGGGTCATTTTTCAGGCTAATGGTTTTCACAGCTATTGTTATTTAGAGGCTATTAGATTTTCAGTCCCCCATGAAGCTGGGGAGAATGAGATAGGAATAGTCTAAGTTAAAAAGTTGTAAGCCCAGCTATTCTTATCCTGAGCTTCAGCAGTTTTTGTTTTTATTTTTGTTTAATAAACATTCCTCAGATTTTTTCAAGCCTTAGGTTAATTTTCAGAGTTCTCAAAAAGCTGATTTTGATAATTTATTCCAGTGTTTTTGTTGCTTTTAAGGAGGAATAAGTTTATGGAGAGTCTCACTCTGCTATTCCAATTTTCCACCATTATTCAAGTCTTTTATATGTCTCTCTTCTTGAAAAATACGTCTTCTGTCTGTCATCTTCTACCAAATTCTGGTCATTCTGCTATGAAAAAGAAGGGAAAGATTGTGAAATTGAGTTATGAGAAAGCCATGGCTTTGGAGTGAGACTGACCCAGATGTGGATCCTTTCTCCATCAATCACTAGAATTGTGGTCATGGGCTGGTAGGCAATCTTCTTAAACCTCCAGCTCCTCATCTGTAAATAGTGGTAATAATACTTGCCACACCCTGTGAAGATCAAAATATATCATGAAGGGAACGTTTTTGGTATAGAGTCTGGCAGATATCAAGTGTCTAACAAATTGTTTGTCTCTTAATAGCATGCATCCAGCATCTTTGGGGACTAAGTTGTAATTACATGTCAGTGTCAGCTTTCAACACCCAAACTTTTAATACTTCTTTCATAGGAATTTAGAGAATTACATATGATCTCTACTTCTTAAATTACCTTAAAAATGTTTTGTTTTCATAGTAACTGAAGATTATCCTTATAAGAATTTTTCATACTTATACCATTACTAATTTATACTATGTGACATATATTCATTATTATCAATTATTACTTTTTCATTAATTTCAACATACTATGCTTTTAGAGTTATGAATATGATGATCACAGTTCATTTCTTCACTATATACTCCCAGTCTAAGGTGGTTTTTTTTCCAGGCTGGAGTGCAGTGGCACACTCACAGCTACTGCAAACTCGACCTGCCAGGTTCAGATGATCTTTCTGCCTCAGCCTTCCCAGTAGCTGGGGCTACAGGTGTTCATTACCATACCTGGCTATTTTTTTTATTGTAGAGACAAGGTCTCACCATGTTGTTCAGGTTGGTCTTGAACTTCTGGGCTCAGGCAGTTCTCTTGCCTTCGCCTACCAAAGTCCTGGGATTATAGGCATGAGCCACTGCGCCCAGCAGGCTATGGTGTTTTTTTTGTTGTTGTTTGTTTGTTTTTTTGAGTTGGAGAGTCACTCTGTTGTACAGGCTAGAGTACAGTGGTATGCTCAAAGCCACCGCAGCCTCGACCTGCTGGGCTCAGGTGATCCTTCAGCCTCAGCCTTCCAAGTAACTGGAACTACAGGCGCGCACTACCATGTCCGGCTAATTTTTAAATTTGTTGTAGAGATGAGATCTTTCCATGTTGCCCAGGCTGCTCTCTAACCCCCGGACTTAGGCAGCCCTCTTGCCTTGGCCTCCCTAAGTGCTGGGATTACAGGCTTGAGCCACTGTGCCCAGCCAGCCTAAGGTTTTGATGACTTTTCTACTTGCTTCATTATAGCTTAATCACCTTACCCCTGTCAGCTTCCATCTGCTGTGAATCTCTGTTATTATTTTACCTACACTTGTTCTGGGAAGTATGTAGATTTCAATGTCCATATTCTTTCCTTGTCCCACTATGGGTGTTTGCTCGACACAAACAACTAGCTCATTTCCTGAGTTTGCTTAGCACGTGCTTCTTTATCTGCCTTTGTGATCATATCTACAACCTGGCCAAGTCATAGGCATTGCAAACACTAACATTAGAAGGTTAAAGGGGTTTGAACTTTGTCCTGAAGACAGTAGGTAAGATGAGGACATGATCATGGTGGGAAGAAGGATTGAAAGGGAAAGACAAAGTTAGATTGTGTGAAGAATATTTCACTGTGTCAGCAGTGAAGGATGGATTGGGCTGGTGAGATCCATGAGTGAAAAATAGGGAGAACAAGCAGTATGAGGGTTGAAGCTAGCTTTCAAAAGGTCTTTGAATTCCAACTGTCTTATAAAGAAAATGGATCTTTGTTGAAGGGTGTTGGAGAGGTTATTACCTGGAATGTGGAGGATAAATTTAGTATTGGTGAAAATGGGGGTGAAAACCTGGAAACAGGGACAGTAACAAAAAACTTGTAATGACTTAAGGGGGAAATAATGCATATCTAAATTAAGGCAAGGTTGATGAGGATGAAGTGGGAGGTTGGATTTCTGGAACTACAAGAAGAGTCTGAAGAATCAGAGATATCTTCTGACTTTCTAGGTAAATGATGGAGACACCACTCAAAAGAGAGAACCAAGGAAAAAGGGACAGATTTCTTTTTTTTTTTCCTCAGAAAAGACAAGTTCAACTTGGATCATTTTGAGTTTGAACATTTGAGTGTGCCATAGGCAGCTGGATGCATGATCAGAACCTGCTTGGTTACCATGTCTAATGGCTGATCTTCAGCTTTTCAGGATCATGAACACATTTTGCATGAGCCAAGAGTTAAGCGGAATTCACCAGGGACTGATTTACAAACTAGAATGCCAATCAACTTTCTATGAGAACTGTAAGGGTCAAGTTAAGCTATCAATATGGATTAGATAGCAGAGAGCATTCTTAAAGAAAAGGGATCTCAGGAGAGGTCTATTTTAACTAGATAGTGGGGACATAAAGGGCTCAGGAGCCCCAGGTAAAACATAGTTAATTTAATGCTTTTTTTGAGTAAGTGAACAGTCTAGACTTCCTCAGAAACAGTCTGTCTCTTCTTGTACACGAGTCGTACTTTGTTGTTGTTGTCTGTTTCTTTGCATGGATCATATATTTTTTATTAAAACTTAATATTGGAAATATTATAATGTGGTAACTCTAGAAACAGATTATTCCCCTCTCTATTTTATTGTGGGTTGTAGTTTTGTTTGTTTGGTGACTTTTGGAGACTATTTTGTAAAGACTATTCTTTTTATGTGTGTTCACTGAAGTCTTTGTTGTGCTAGCTTAGTGGTCCACTAATAATTGGACAGAGATTTCCTTACACGCCTGGAAACAAAAGTAAAAACACTCCCCTGGTCTTTGCAAATTGGTTCTGTGTTAAGCCCTTTTTCAATCTTAGCCAGGCAATATACAGCTCTTAGTCTTCACTATTTGCTTGCACAGCACTTAAATGTCAGCCATAGGTGAAATCTAAGGGTCTTTTCAGGTCTTCTTTGAGCATCCATCCATTCCAGGGCATGTGCGTGGCCTTCTAGAGTCCTCAGTATACTCAGAAATTTTACAAAACCCACATTCCCCCATCTATCTCTTTTCTCCAGTTTCTCGGGGTTTTTATATCTTGCCCTAGAGAACAAGGGCTAGTATATTTGCCTTTAAATTCTTTCAGCAAATGCTGCTCAGGAGACTGTCACAGTCCTGAAAAAGTTCTAAGACAAGTGAAACAGAAGCAAACCTGAGGCCAGGAGGTCAAGGCTGTGGTAACCTGTGATCATGCCAGGGCACTCCAGCCTGGACAACAGAGTGAGACTCTGTGTCAAAAAACAAAACAAAACAAAACAAAAACAAACAAACAAAAACAAACCAATGTTAATATAATATCAATTTTGTTAATCCAATTTCAAATGTATAATTAAATAAGTGATTTAGATTAAAAAATAAAAAATAAACAGAAGCAAGCCTCTGAGCCGATCCCTCAGGGCCACATTTAGCTGTGTCTTATCTACAGTTAAATGATACATTTAGTCTATTCTGCAACTGATTGTGACTTTAAACAGTTAAATTATATATTTAATCTATTCTGCAACAACTGACTGTGACTTTAAACAAATCTTTTAACTTTGGCTAGTTGCTGTTCCATTATAATGCATGTGAAGAAAAGTAGCAGTCGGGAATTGGGGCACAAGGAATGGGTGGCAAGGAATCCAGAGCCTGGATTGGTGTAAACTTTTTTTTAAAATATAATTTTGTTTATTTTCATAGCTTTAGGGATATAAATGACTTTTGTTTTGTATAGTGGTGAAGAAGTCTGGGCTTTAAGTGCATCCATCACGCCTATTAGTGCACATTGTATCTGATAGGTGATTTTTTTTCATCCCTCCCCTTCCCGTTTTCACCTGTATGAGTCTCCAATGTCCTTTATGCCATTCTGTATGCTTTTGCAGACCATTAGTTTAGCTCCTACTTGTAAGTGAGAACATGCAGTCTTTGGTTTTCTATTCCTGTGTCACTTCAAACTTTTTATTGTCTTCTCTGAAACCTCCCAAGACAGTGACAGAAGCTTGTTTGACTTTTCACAGAATAAGAGTAGTCAGCTGTGCCTAACAGGGCCACCAAGAAAGGGCTCACGGAGGGAAGGTCCTTAAGATCAGTCTTGAAACATGCCAAATAATTTCCTAGTTGGGTCTGAAAAAGTTGAGGACGGATGTGGAAAGGTCTTCCTACCATGTAGAAAGAACAACCAGTAAAGACTTAAATGCTTCATGAAATGCAAACAGTTGGCTGGAGCACTTTGCCTGCATTTTCTTTTGGAACCATCCCAACATTCCTAGGAAACAGGGACTACGATTGTGCCTGCTTTACTGAGGAGGAAACAGGCTGGAGGAGGTAAAGTAATCTCTTGTCGATCATGTGTCTGTGGGAGATGATCAAGGATCTTTCACAGAAAATGTTGGACAAGTATAGTTACTACTGTCCACTGTCCAATACAGAACATAGTTTCATTCTATCTTGGCTTTTATGTTGCCTACAGTGGGACACGAAGTCACCCCATTCTTTGTTGAGCCTATCTTTCTTAAAGACAAGGGGCTTCACCACAGAAGTTTTGTGGCCCCTTTTTAATATACCTCTATTCACAGTAGCTTTTTAAGTGCTACAAGGTGGTTTTCCCATTGGCCATAGCTGACCTAATGTATCCAACTTCCCTAGGCTCTGGGTGTTTGCCCTAAATGCCTCTCTTCGTGGGACGAGGCTTAGCAACCTTCACTACTATAAGCCTTTCACATGGCCTCCCTTTCTTCCTCCTCCCAAACTAATTCTGATAACAGTGAGAATCTGTGGAGTCCTAAAAAATTCTAATACTATGTTTCCACTCAAGTATTCTGTTTTGGACAGTTCCTGCTCCCACTTGATCTAAGCAAATCTGATTTATTCATCTTTGTTCCATTTGCCAGAGCCTTCTCTCCAACCTCTACAACATCAATATATTTGCCGAGTCTTTCTTTTCTCCTGCTATCCAACAGTTTAAGAATTCCACAAATTAGTGCATCCCCGCTAGCTTCCATTTTGTCAAACATACATTCAACTGCCTTTAAGTAGTCAACCTTGATTAAGTAGATCACATATTGTCTAGACACAATTCCAAGTCTTCCTCTCAGATCCTAGCATTGCACCCTTAGAAAACACCCTAGTTCAAAAATAAACAATTGAATAGTCAAGCCCACCAGAGTACTGGCGACATCAATTATTATTTGTACAAGTAACTACATGTTAATTCATTTGTTCTCTCTCAGTGAGTTCACTTGTCTCTCATAGTCACTGTTCATTGCTACCTGGTTTTGATGCCACTCTATTCAAATAAAATACTTATAAATTAAAAAAAAACACACCCTAGTTCAATCTCCTTTCACAGAGTATTAATAAGGTCTCAACCAGAGAAGAAGAATTAGTATGATATGTCTTTTTCTATGTCTATACCTACATTTATGTCTAACCTAAATCTGAATCTATATCATCTTACCTACATCTCTATCTGCATATCTATTAATCTCTATCAAGTCAACTACATGAACTTGGCAATTGAGAGACTTGGATAAACAAGTCTAAACAAGACTGTGTGGCAGGCAGTCAGAAAGGAAAGATCTTAGACAAGCTGAAATTCATAGGCATAGACTGAAGCTGAAGTCCACAGGTGGAATTTCTTCTCTTTTGAGGAAACCTCAACCCTGCTTTTAAGGCTTTCCAATAAATTGCATCAGGCTAACCCAGATTAACCAGGATAATCTTTACTTAGAGTCAACTGATTATAGACTTTAATTATATGTAATAGCTCCCTTAGCAGTAATATCTAGATTAGTGTTTGACTAAATAATTGAAAACTGTAGACTAGCCAAGTTGACACATCAGAAAAGTCATCACAAATAAAATGAGCCCAATTCCCAGACAATTGTGCCCAAGTAACTGGAACCAAGCTAAAATTCTAAATTTACTCACACAGTCTGCTATGGACTTCCCTTCCAGCTCAAGGGAAGGCCTCCTTTTTTTCCCCAAAATTCAATGTTTTTATGTCATGGCTTACAGACCAGCTTCTAAAACATCAGCTCTCCTGATGCGTCTCAAGATAAGATGCAATCTCACCTTAGGCCAATCCCACAAAATTGGATAAGTGTTCCTCAATAATAGCTATATTTATAAAGAAATCTATATATCTACTTGGATGTAAAATTTTGATAAACAACAAACATATATTCTTTGATGTTATTTGAAATTTTAAAATAATTCAAATATCAGGAAAAATAAAGCAACTTGCCAATCCAAATCAAAGGGATTGCCATTTGTATAAGTTTTCTATTGCTTCTATAGCAAATTACCACAAACTTAATGGCTCAAAACAACACAAATGTATTATCTTTCAGTTCTGTAGCTAAGAACTTTAATGCAGGTCTCACTGGGCTAAAATCAATGTATTGGCTGGGCTGTGTTCAGTTCTGGAGACTCCAGAGAAGAGTCCATTTTCTTGTCTTTTTTAGCTTCTAGAGGCTATCTTCATTCCTTGGCTCATGGCCAACTTCCATTTGCAAAGCCAGCAATGGCCAGTTGAGTCTTTCTCACATCACGCAATTCTAACATGAACTCTTCTGCATCCCTCTTTCACCTTTAAGAAACCTTGGGATTCCACTGGGGCCTTCCCAGATTCTCCAGGATAATCTCTCTATTGTAAGGTCTGTTGATTAGCAACCATAATTCCATCTGCAATCTTAATCCCCCCCTTTTCTACGTAACATAACTTATTCACAGATTCCAGAAATTAGGAAATGGACATCTTTGAAGGATGCATTATTCTGCCTACTACACCATTTTTTAATGTGTAATAACCCACCTTAAGTTTTTGATATGCTCTCCTAAAAGTGGTAATAATAATCCCTGATTTTCCTCTCATATATATCCAATATCCAAGCGATGCACCTCTTCAAGTGCCAATTATCAATAGTAAAGTAATCTCAAAATCATTCTTCTTAGTGATGCCTCAAAGACATTCATAACCCGTGAGAGGTAAATGTGTTTCCCAAGGCATCATTCTATTAGTTTAACAAGTATGGAAAAAAAATTACTTTCTTAAAATATTTCAACCCAGTGAGGCTCCTAAAATGTAATCTGTGTTCCTCAGGACACCAACAGATTTTTTAAAATAGGGAAATAGTAATAATAAACTCATATGAGTACTTCTTTGACTTAACCTCTACCTGCTTTGATGATGCTTGCAATCCCTTCCCCAATGTCTCCTGAGTACTTCTGAGTGTACCTCAGGGGATTTCCCACATGTTCTTGAAGAACAGTTCTCCTCTTCAGCTCATTTCCGCTCACTGTGATCAACCACGTCTCTTTGTGCTGACAACTACTGCTGTACTAACAACCATCAAGGGTACAGTCTCCCATGACCACAGTGGTCATTAATACCTTACCCTATGGAAGAAACAAATACCAATATCCAATTCTGTCATTGATCTTATAATCTTAAGTAGAAATATAGAAGCTGGGTATTTAACCTTTAGGATTGTGAAGGTTTCTGCTGCTTGACTTTCTAAATGTCTCAGGAATGTATTGGTCTAGGGCATAAGGGGAGAGGACAGTGTTGGTGGGCATAACATAGTGAGAAGTGCCAGGTGTTCACAGTATTCACAGCCAAGTTATAGCGATATACAAACTTCCAGAGCTAATAGAATCATAACATGAACAATTCTGACAGCCAGGGAAGATCATGAACGCAATTCGTGGGCCTAGGAAAGCACGTGAATGTGAAATGGATTCAAAGTCCATTATTTTAAGAAATTTAGTCATGAAAAGGTCCCGGTCTCTCTCTCTCTCTCTCTCTCTCTCTCTCTCTCTCTCTCTCTCTCTCTCTCTCTCTCTCTCTCTCTCTCATGAGAACACAGAAAGAAAGCACCTATCTACAAAACAAAAGGAGGGCTTTACCTGAGGCTAACCATGCAGGTATCCTCATCTGGGACTTCCAGCCTCCAGCACTATTATAAATGAGTAAATGAGTGCTTGTTGCTTTTTGTTTTGGTGACTTTTCTTTTAGTTGCTCAGGCTAGAGTGAACTGGCACCATCATGGCTCAGGTTGTTCTTCTGCCTCAGCCTCCTGAGTAGCAGGGACTACAGGTATGCCCCACCATGCCTGGCTATTTAAAAAAAAATTGTAGAGACGAAGTCTTGCTGTGTTGCCCAGGCTGGTCTGGAATTTCTGGGCTTAAGCAATCCTCTCACCTCAGCGTCCCAAAGTGCTGGGATTACAGGTGTGAGCCTGGCCATGTGTTTGTTGTATAAAACCACACAGCCTATGGTTATTATAGCCTCATGAGCCATCTAAGACAGTAAAGAAGCAAGTCATGGGGTTAGATGCAGGAACATGAGATGGGGGCCCTGTTTTGGGCACCAGGCATAAGCCTGGGGCTTGTTCTCAGAAAAAAAGCATGAGCTTGGCCTCTGCGACCAGAGGTGTATCTGCCACAGTGTGCAATTGGCAAGGATAAGACAGAAATCCATGAATTGAAAGTTAGGCAACCTGGCTATTAACTTTGGCTCTCCTACTCAAGAGTTGTATGGCTTTGTACACATCTTTGTAAGCCTTACTTAGGTCATTTGTAAAATAAAAAAGTTCACTTATGTCAGTTTCAGCCTCTGGAGCCCCAGGTTACTGCAGAGCCAGAGCTATGCCTCCCAAACTCTACTGTGCACCTGATTCACTGGAGGATCTTGTTAAAATGTAGGTACTGATTCAATAGGTCTGTAGTGGGGGCCTCAGACTCAGAATTTCTCACAGGTTTCTGGGTGATGATGTCCTGCTGGTCCCTGGACCACTCTCTGAGTAGCAGGAAAGCATAGAAGACCACTGAAGTGGCTCAGGGACTCTCTCAGCTATTGAGGACACAAGGCCAGAAATCACCACTCCCCCCAACTTTAGCAGGAGCAACCTGCTTCTTTATTTCTTTTACATATTAGAATTTCACCTAAGATTTTATTTGAAAAATAAAGAGTACTTTTAAAAAAGCTTGAAAAGCATTGTATCACAGTCCTTTTGAGGGGATATTGTAAATTGTTTGACTACGGAAAATTTCAAACATACGCCAAATTGAAAAGAAAAGTATAATAAACTCCCATGTACCCACATAATCACCCAGCCTCAATAGGTACATGTAAATCTCACTTCATAGTCCACTCTTAACAACAAAAAACAAAAAAGAGAAGCATAACAATTGTCTTTGGGGTCTGAAATGCTGAGATTCAAAATTCTCACTACTACAAACAAGCCGGGCTCCAGAACCTAATATCTGGGATGAATATACAAATGAGGAATAAGTGGGCCTGGTTTGGGGGGTTATCAGGAAACAGGGACAGGAAACAGTACAAAGCCTCACGAGGCAGAGGCAATGGCAAAGTCACAGGAAGAAAGGGTGTGGAGGTAGGAATGTGGCTGAACTATTCTTTTCAACTTTTCCCTTCGGAAGAACTTGTGAGGAGGGCAGCACCAAGATGCTTGCTTCAGTGGCTGCAGGAAGCCAAAGGTTCAGACACTCAAGGATGTTTCCATCAGAGATGAGGACCAGTAGAGAAAGGCTATTAGCTTCAAGGAGATTCACTGTTGATTTTCAGGCAGGTTATTCAGTGCTGGTTAGACATAGATAGATAACTTTCTTGTACAAGAGGCAGTTTAAATTAAAATAGGGTAAGTGTTCAGACATCTTCCTTATTGGTACATGTCCTTCACCTGACTGACCAGGCACACCAGACTTGACCACCCTGCAGGGCAAATGTAGATCAATAAATCACAGAAACAATAGGAAATTACCCCAAACACAGACATGATGTTCTAAGAAAAGTCCAAATCTAGTTAGGCAATAACTTCAATTATTTAGAAGGTCCTTGTGACCTTAGAAGATTGAGAGATGGTAATCAAAATTTGTGACCAGACACCTGCAGCCCACTCTCTTAGCTCACTGAAGGTGGAGAGATGATAATCAAAATCCATGACCAGATACCTGCAGCCCATTGCTCTTAGCTCATGGTTTGCTTAATATGGGTGTAAAAGTATATAAAACTTCTTGTCAAAGGCAAACACGTGCCCTCTCTTAAGGGTCCCATGCTCGCTCTTGAACACGACTCTTTCTTTCTAATAAATTATGTCTTAAACTATACTTGGGACTTGTTCTGAAATGCGTTTCTGTGGTGAAGTCAAATAACCCAGGGAGCAACATGCCATACCCCATCCGGCATCAATTTCAGCTGCAGTATATACATCAAAGTCAGAGACTGGCTTTTTTCCAAACCAGAAAAAATGTTGGAGGTGTAGAATTCCCTCTGTTTTATGTTTCCTTTTTTCTCTGCCTTTCTTAAACCTTCAGTAGCTGCTACCCCTTATCTGCAACTGAGAGCTGGCAGGTGAGAAACAAATGAATAAGGCACAGACAAGTCAAGATGAATATCAGCTGTTTCCATGGACGAGGGTGCCTGCGGTGATGCTTTGCATATTACCACAGCAGCTTCCACGCATCGAGCCCTTCCTATGTTCCAGGGACTTTCACATGCATGGCCGCACTGAATCTCCATGGCAGCCTATGGGATGGATGCCTTTCTGATGTTCCCGAGACTCAGTATGAACAACTACAAATAAAGCTAAGAGCCAATAAAGACTGGTACTTATTTACTGATTGCTTTTTATGTATCAGACACTATGTTAAATGCTTATTTATTTATATGCATTATTTCACTGATTCCTCACAGAGCCTTACTGATGATGTAATGAATTACTAATCATTTTGCAAATGAAGAAAGTGAAGCCCAGAGAGTGTGAGGGACCTGGCCAAAGTCACCCAGCTCATTATGTGAAGAGCCGGGATTCAAGTCCAGTTGGTTTCTCCTACAAAGCCTGATCGAACCACGTAGCACCTAGTTTAAAACATGGAGTTCACCAACTCCCAGTGTTGACCGGTGTTCGAAGAAGACTTGTGACGTATCTGGATGTCACGATCTTCAGTCCTGTTTGCAAACCACTGTTGTAATTGTGTAGAAATAGAAAGTACGTAACCAGCTCAGGAGTTTTTATTTGCTTAAGATTGTGCATCTCATATAACTTTTGAAAATCCATTTATCTCATCTTTATAGTTTATTCAATTACAGAAAGTTAACTTTGTCAAAGCCCTTTGGTGAAATGCTCCCCTTTCCAGCTTTTCTGGCTTGTTCAAATGAGAACAGTGCCATCTCTTGGCGACTCCCTTGAACTATACCCGAAAGCCGTTGGGAGAGTTGTTCAGGCCTCCAGCAAGGCAGTCACCAAGATACCGCCGGTTTTCATAAGGAGAAGAGAAGAAAGTCCACAAGGTTGTGGGACACAGGAAACGACTGAGGAAAGCGGGTGTCAATGTGAGACAAACAAATCTCAGTCTTTAACCATTTTGCTGTGATTCTCAGGGGAATAAGGTCTGGCATTTTATTAAATTTGACATTGGGAATAAGCGATCCCAGCGGTGCAACCTGAACCTGCAGTCATTTCCAGGTGGCACGCATGTGGAGCATTGATGTTGCTTTAAAAAGTCATAGAAGCTGGGCTCGGTGGCTCAGCCTGTAATCCCGCACCTTTGGGAGGCTGAGGTGAGTGAATTGCCTGAGCCCGTGGGTTCGAGACCCGCCTGGGCAGCGAGACCTCATCTCTACAATAAATCAAAAAATTAGCCGAGTGTGGTAGCGCATGCCTGTAATTCCAGCTACTTGGAAGGCTGAGGCGGAAGGATCGCCGGAGCCCAGCAGGTCGAGGCTGCGGTGGCTGGGAGTGGCCACTGCACTCCAGTCTGGGCGACAGAGTGAGACTCCAACTCAAAAAAAAAAAAAAAAAAAAGTCATAGAAGATGCAAAACTAGAAAGAGCGAGTCTGCCTGTCAAACACTGACAGGTGCTGTGGACGTTACTTCCCCCTCATGAAATGCTGTGCCCATAGGGCAGATGGGAGGCAGGTGCAGAGGGGGAAGCAGCATTCCCATGTTTCCAGGACTAGTAAGCCTGGGAGTTGAAGGCGCCCTCCCTTCCCCCACCTCCGCAAGTCAACCTTCCTCCACCCCCTGCGCACCCACAGGCAAAAGACTGTAGAAAAGGGCCGTGGGGGAAGAGAGAATGGAAAACACGTCAGAGGGTCTGGGGCAAGGCTTTGCGTGACATCTGAATAAAAGCTGCTTTAACCAGTGCTCAGATTAACCATGGTTTTCACCTGGAAAGACCTTCCCAAAAGTCATTTCAGAAAAATTGCATTAAGTGCACTTCGCAGTATCAATGCAATCACCTTCCAGCTGTATCTGATGCATCCACTAAGATTCTTGGCAAATCAGTCCCGATTTTTCTTTTTAACATGTATGATTTGAAAAAATAAATCTTTGGATACTGGTCTCTGGGACCTGGGTAGGACATTTTGCAACTCAGCTGGTCTGAGTGGTCTGGGTTTTCTGATTTAACCTTTGCCCAAAAGGTAGCAATAGCAACCCTCATGGGGAAAGAACAGAGGACTAGAATTACTTGGGAACTAATGGGATGGGGCAAGTTTTGTAAGCTTTTAATATCACAAGAGTGGGGCAAGGGCTGTAGGGGATTGAATGTAAGGCCAGGAGAGAAGTTCATCTATGGAAGAGGCCCAATCGTGAAACAATAGGCTATATCAGCAAGTACGTTTAAGAAAAAAAAGTCCTTACCAAAGCCAAAACTCACCACCAGGGTATAGATTCAGAAGAGTTTTGTCTATTCAAACTAGCTGGATAAAAGGGGTATGTCTGACAAGGATGCTGAGAAAAATTCAAATAGAGAGATTGAATTTGTCCCTGTTGTCCAACTTAATATCAGATCAAAGATGAATAATAATTTTCTGCTTTATTCATGCCCTATTGTTCTCTGTTATGGCAGTACATTCAAAGGATAAAAAGATGACTGGAAGCTTCTGTGTCCTGATGCTGCTCTTACTATGAACTGGAGAGGATTGCTGTCCACTTGCTCTTGGCTTAACAGCATAAAGAATTACCTTCTACTTTTCTCTAGAGTCAATATTAGAAACCTGTCCCCTATTCTGTTACTGAATATCTGCTTGGCTGTCCCGCTGCTGTCACAATTTTGGGGTTGCATGCTGCTTGGTGGTTGCTCTCTCTTCTTCCATTTGAGGAAGATGCAAGTGAGTGCCCTGCCCTGCATGATTAGGCTGTCAAGGGGGAGAGGACACACCCTGCCTGCCTGGTTTGACCATAATGCTGACACTGGGTGCATGGCTGCACCCATATGCGCTTCCTGAGACAGAGTGTATGAATGCTGCCCTGGAGTTTGCTCTGAGCCACATGCCCCAAGGGGAGTGAGTGGTATGTGCATGCATCAACAATGTCCCTTTCCCCAGTCTGACTATCTAGTGTACAAAACACAGGTTCCCTCTAGCAGCACTTGTTTAACATTTGGTTTTGAACAAAGCTGGGACCTTGGAGCTTCTTCACACCTGAGGCTTGCCTGGTCACATGACTATAGGTGGACCACCCTCACAGACCGAAGATTGGGAAGGACACTTTTTTTTTTTTCATTAATCAGTATTTTTTATTATGGTTTTGTGGGGTACAGTTAAGGGTTAGGTGTACAATTACGTTTCATTCAGGCACCCTGTTGATAAGAGGTGTTTTCCCATCCCCCGACAGATATTTGCTACTGTTAATCCCATCCCCCTCCACCCCATAGTTTCCCAGTACCGTCAGTCATTTTCTTATAGTATTGCATTGGATGTTCAAGGTCCATTATATGAGTGAGAACATGTGATATTCGGATCTTTGTTTCTGTGAGAGGTCACTCAGTATTATAGACTCTAGTTCCATCCAGGTTGCAGCGAAATTCATGATTTTGTTCTTTTTTATGGCTGCGTAGTATTCCATCGTGTATATATACCACATTTTTTTTATCCAGTCCTCTTTTGATGGGCAGCATGGTTGTTTCCAGGTTCTTGCTATTGTGAACAACGCTGCGATAAACATACGTGTGCAGGTATCTTTTTTATAGAGTGATTTGTGTTGGGAAGGACACTTTTATACTCTGATGGGAGAGGGGTAGCCTCTCCTCAAAAAGGGTGAAAAGGTAAATGGTTGTCATTTTCAAGAAACTCTGCTTTCCTCTCGACATACACCAATTGACCTGTTGCTATGCTTTCTTCCACATCTCTCCCTGTGATGGTCCCTTGATGGGAAAGAGGATGGGTACTCTTCTCTCTGGAGGTAATGGGATTCTGTTAATGAGCATTATCCCCTCACTTCCATGCTCATGCATTCCCTGCCCTAAATAATCCATTCAGCTCCTCTGTCACAGCCTCACTGTGGGTATTCTCCCCTTCAGTGTGCTCCCAGGGCTCTAACTTTCCTCTGCTGTTGGTTTTGCATCACTAATCTAAATAGGGTTACTAAAGAATGTTTACTCTGGATGCTTATTAAAGAACTGCTGTGTATTGTTCACAATAGCAAGAATATGGAGCCAACTGTGCTGCCCATTAAGAGGACTGGATAAAAAAATGTGGTGCATATGCATGATAGAATATTAAGCAGCCATAAAGAATTACAAAATCATGAACTTCACAGCAAGTCAGATAATATGCTGCCTCCAGCTTTGTTGTCTTTGCTTAGGATTGCTTTGGCTATTCTGGTTCTTTTTTGGTTCCTTATGAATTTTAGGATTGTTTTTTCTAATCCTGTGGAAAATGACCTTTGCAGTTTGATAGGGGTTGCAATAAATCTGTAGATTGCTTTGGGTAATATGGTTACTTAAACAATGTTGATTTTTTTTTCAAATCCATGAACATGGGATGTTTCTCTATTTGTTTGTCCTCCACAATTTCTTTCATTAGGATTTTGAGGTTCTCATAGAGAACTTTTACCTCCTTGGTTAAATATATTTGTAGGTATTTTAGCTTTTTGGCTGCTATTATAAATGGAATTGAGCTCTTGATTTGATTATCAGCTTGGTTGCTATTGGTGTATAGCAGTGCTATTGATTATATGTGTTGATTTTGTATCCTGATACTTTTGGAGGAATCTTTAGGATTCTCTAGGTATATGATCATATTGTTGGCATCCAGAAATAGTTTGATTTCTTCTTTTCCAATTTGGATACACTTTATTTTTGTTTCTTGCCTGATTGCTCTGTCTAGAACTTCCAGTACTATGATGAATAGTAGTGGTGGAAGTGGGCATTCTTGCCTTGTTCCAGTTCTGAGGGGGAATGCCTTCAACTTTTCTCCATTCAGGTTGACACTGGCTGTGGGCTTATAATAGATGGCTTTTATTACTTTGATGAATGGTCTCTCTGTGCCTATTTTGCTGAGGGTTTTTTATCATGAAGGAATATTGGATTTTATCAAATGATTTCTCTGCAACTATTGAAATGATCATATGATTTTTGTTTTTAATTCTGTTTATGTAGTGGATTACATTTTTTTACTTGTGTATATTGAACCACCCTGGGATAAAACTTACTTGGTTGTGTGTGTGTGTGTGTGTGTGTGTGTGTGTGTGTGTGTGTGTGTGTGCTATTGAATGTGGTTTGCTAATGTTTTGTTGAGGGTTTTTGCATCTAAGTTCATGAGGGACATTAGTCTGTAGTTTTCTTTCATGTATCTTTTCCTGGCTTTGGTGTCAGAGTGATACTGGCTTTGTAGAATGAGTTAGGGATGATTCCCTACTCTTCAGTCCTGTGAAATAGCTTCTGTAAGATTGGTACTAGTTCTTCTTAGAATACTGGTAAAATTCCGCTGTGAGTCCATCAAGTCCTGAATTTTTTTAGGGAGAGGCAGGGGGAGATTTCTAATTACTGTTTCAATCTCACTACTCATTATTGATCTGCTCAGTGTTTCTATTTCTTCCTAATTTAAGGTTGGGGGTGTTGTATGTTTCCAAGAATTTATCCATTTCCTCAAGATTTTCTAGTTTGTTTGTATAGAGGTGTTCATAATAGTCTCAAATGATACTTTTAATTTCTGCCATATCAGTTGTAATGTCTTCATTTTCATTTCTGATTGAGTCAATTTGAATCTTTTATCCTTGTTTTTTAATTAATCTAGCTAGCAGTCTATCAATTTTGTTTATTTTTTCAAAGAACCAACTTTTTGTTTCATTACTACTTTATATTTTTATTTCAATTTCATTTAGTTCTGCTCTAATCTTTGTTATTTCTTTGCTTCTGCTAGCTTTGTTTTGTTTATTTCCGTCTAGTTTCTTGAGGTGTGATGTTGAATTTTTGATATGTGATCTTTAGGTCTTATTAATGTAGACCTTAAGCATTATAAATTTTCCTCTGTGCACAGCTTTGGCTGTGTCCAAGAGGTTTCGATAACTTATTTCACTGTTGTCATTTCTTTTGAGGAGTTTTTAAAATTTCCATATTGATTTCATGTTTAGCTCAAGGGTCATTCAGGAGCAGATTGTTTAACTTCCATGCTTTTGTTTGGTTTTGCAAGTTCTTCTTGGAGTTAATTTCTAGTTTTATTCCACTGTGGTCTAAGAAGATGTTTGACATGATTTTGATTTTTTTGAATTTGCTGAGACTTTATTTGTGACCTGTCATATGGTCTTTCTTGGAGAATGTTCCATGTACTGATGAGAAAAATGTATATTCTGCAGTTTTGGGGTGGAATGTTCTGTAGATGCCTGTTAGTTTCATTTGTTCTAGGGTTCGGTTCAATGCCAGTGTTTTTTTGTTGACTTTCTGCCTTAATGATCTGTGTATTGCTGTCAGTGGAGGGTTGAAGCTTCCCACTATTATTGTATGGCTGTCTATTTCTTTTTTAATTTGTTTTTATAAAGCTGGGGGCTCTGGTGTTAGGTGCATATAATTTTAAAATTGTTATGTCTTCTCATTGGATTGATGACTTTATCATGATATGATAACCATCTTTGTCTTCTTTACTGTTGATAATTTAAAGTACGTTTTATCTGATATGAGAATGGCTACTCCTAGTTTCCACTTGTGTAGAACATTCTTCCCCACTTGTTTACCTTGAATCTATAGGAGTCTTTGTGATTTAAGTGGGTCTTGTGAAGGCAGTAGAAATTTGAGTTGCGGGTGTTTTTATTTTTTATTTTTAAATCCATTCTGCCAGTCTATATCTTTTTAATAGGGTATTGAGTCCATTCATATTCAAAGTTAATAATGATATGTAAGGTACTATTTTATTCATCATACTTGTCGGTATCTTTTTGCTTTACTTATTTATTTATTTTCTCTGTTGTGATGGTGTTCCACAAGACTTGAAGGCTTTATGGTTTCCAGCATTTTCCTACTGGTGTATTTTGACTTTTTGTTTCAGTATCTAGAACTCCTTTGAGTTTTTCTTGTAGAGCTGATCTAGTGATGACAAATTCCTTCTGCGTTTGCTTGTCTGGAAGATACTTCATTTCTTCTTCATTTATGAAACTTAGTTTTGCAAGATAAAAAATCCATGACTGATTATTGTTCTATTTGAGGAGATTGAAGATGGGGCCCCAATCCTTTCGGGCTTGTAGGGCTTCTTCTGAGAAATCTGTTAGTCTGATAGGTTTACCTTTGTAAGTGATTTGAAGTTTTTGTCTCACTACTCTTAAAATTCTTTCCTTCACGTTAACTTTGCGTAGTTGAATGATTATATAGCTCGGGGATGACCTTTTTGAAATGAATCTTCTGGGAGTTCTTTGGGTTTCTTATATCTGGATGTTTAGATCTCTGGCAAGGAAAGGAAAGTTTTCCTCTATTATTCTCTAAAATAGGTTTTTTCCAAATCTGTTGCTTTCTTGTCTTTCTCAGGAACACCTTTGATTCTTAGGATTGGATGTCTTACACAATCTCACATTTCTTGGAGACTTCATTCCATTCTCTTGATTCTTTTTTTTATTGTTGTCTGATTGGGTTAGTTAAAAGCCTTGTTTTCAAGTTATGAGATCCTTTCTTTCTTCTGCTTATTCTAGACTACTGTTAAAACTTCCCACTGCATTTTGTACTTCCTTTAAGAATTCTTTCATTTCTAAAATTTCAGCTTGTTTCTGTTTTTCCTTTGTTTTGTTTTGAGTCAGAGTCTCACTCTGTCATCCAGGCTGGAGTGCAGTGGCATGCTCACAGCTACTGCAGCCTTGACCTGCTAGGATCAGGCAATCCTTCCACCTCAGCCTTCCAAGTAGCTGGAACCACAGGTGTGTGCCTTGAGACCTGGCTAAATTTTTTACTTATTGTAGAGACAAGGTCTCACCAGGTTGCCCAGGCTGCTCTTAAGCTCTTGGGCTCAGGAAATCCTCTCATATCTGCCTCCCAAATTGTTGGGATTACAGGTGTTAGCCACTGTGCCCAATCTCAGTTTTGTTTTTTTTTTAGGTGTCTATCTCTTTGAAGAACTTTTCATTCATATCCTGACTAGTTTAAAAATTTTCTTTATGTTGGTTTTCAATTTTCTCCTGAAGTTTGTTAATCAATTTTATACTCAACCTTTTGAATTCTAAATGTCTGGAATTTCAACAATTTCATTTTGGTTAATGTTTGTTGCTGAAGCCTTGGTGCAGTATTTTTTGTGTGTTGGAGAATTCTGTTTTTTCATGTTGTCAGAATTATTTTTCTGGTTCCTTCTCATTTGGGTAGATTATTTCTTCTTATTTGAGGTTGGAAGAGGGTTGACATAGGCACTGTAGGATTCCCTTGGTTATATATAAACTTGCTTACAACACCCTAAGTGGCTGGAGTGGCTTGGAAAGTGGTGTTAGTTGGGGTTTGGGATCAGGCCTTCCCCAAAGCTGAGGTGTTATATCCCATGTGGTGGGCTGTACAGTTGACCTCCAGCCAGGAGGTGGCATCTGTGGGAGGAAGCCATCCGCTGTGGGCTTTCTCCTTGGTGTAAGCTGCTCCAAGGAAGTGCCCAGCCAATGTAGGCAGACAGTGAGGCTCTACCCAAGTTCAACATCTGTTTTGAGCTTTCAAGGGGAGTGTGTGTGTGTGGGGGGGAGCTGGGGCATCACACAAGAGTGCAGTCTTGGCTATGCCAGTAGGGATTAGGAGGGTGTCTCAGGCCACTGGAATAACTCTGCTGTGTAGGGCAGGCACAGAAGAGTTTACATGGGTAGTGAGATTGCTATGAGAATGAGTCCCACCCAGCTTCCCACCTTGGCCTCAGGCAGTTTGCCTTGTGAATGTCAAAGTGCAGCTGGCCTCAGGGCCTTACATGGGCTCAGGCAACCCACCTCAACCAGGAACTGTCTGCAGTTTCAGTTTGCTTTTGGGGCTTGTTCCCTCCTAGGACAGCTAGAAAGCAGCCGTGCAACCCTCAAGGGTTGAGTTTGTGGGAAATGGTGGCTGGCACTGCTTAAGGCTTTCTTTTTCCTATACCATTCCACATGGGGTGCAGCAGGGCATAGCTGGAGGTAAGACAGTTTCCAGTGAGGGACTGGGGTCCTGCAAGACTCAGAGGGCCTTCCAAGTCTGCAGCAGGAGTACAGAACTCCTGAGTTCCCCTCACTCACCTTCCCCACTGTGTCTGGAGGCTGCCGGTGGACTGTGGTGGTGACGGTGAGAATCTGGTCAGTTCCAACACAGATCGATGTATTTTTCTCTTCCTTGCACTCTGTGGTTGTTATCGCTTCTGTGAAGAGTTGTGGGGTGTGCTACTGGTCTTTCTAGGTGCTGAGAAAAATATTTTGATCTTCTCCTTAGGAGAAACTCACTCTAGTTGCCTCACGTCAACCATCGTAATCCACTTCTTAAGAATAAAGCTTCCTAAACCGGGCTCGGTGGCTCAGCCTGTAATCCTGTGCCTTTGGGAGGCTGAGGTGAGTGGATTGCCTGAGCCCGTGGGTTCGAGACCCACCTGGGCAGCTTGGCGAGATCTCATCTCTACAATAAATCAAAAATTAGCCGGGCGTCGTAGTGCGTGCCTGTAGTTCCAGCTACTTGGAAGGCTGAAGCGGAAGGATCGCCGGAGCCCAGCAGGTTGAGGCTGCGGTGGCCAGGAGTGGCCACTGCACTCCAGTCTGGGTGACAGAGTGAGACTCCAACTCAAAAAAAAAAATAAATAAATAAAATAAAACTTCTTGATATTGATCAGAGCAGTGAATTTTTAGAATAAAAAACGCAGGCAAAAAAACCAAAAATATATGGGATTGCATCAAATTAAAAGGATTTGCACAGCAAAAGAAATAAACAAAGTGAAAATGCAACTTACAGAATGGGAGAAAATGTTTGCAAACCATACATCTGATAAAGGGTTAATATCCAAAATATATAAAGGTCTCATACAACGCAATAGCAAGAAAACAAATAGCCAGATTTTTAAAAGAGCAAAGTACTTTAAATAGACATGACTCAAAAGAAGGCATACAAATGGTCAACAGGTGTGTGAAGAGTTGCCCAACATAAAAAATCATCAGGGAAATGTAAACCAAAAATCACAATGAGATATCACTTCATACCTCTTAGGATGGCTATTTTTAGAAAGTCAAAATATAACAAATGTTGGAGAGAATGTGGAGAAAAGGAAACCCTTGTACAGTGTTGTTGGGAACATAACTTGGTATAGCCATTATGGAAAATAGTATGCAGCTTCCTCAAAAAAAAAAAAAAACAAACAAAACTGAAAGTAGGACTGTCATAACTCAGCAAACTCACTTCTGGATATATATTAAAAAAAAATAAAATCAGTATGTTGAAGAGATATCTGAACTCTCATGGCCATCACCATTGTTTACAATGGCTGAAATATGAAATCATCCTATGTGTTCATTGACAGATTAACAGATAAAGGAAATGTGTCATGGAATGTTATATGGCCTTTAAAAAGAAGGAAATCCTGCCATTTGTGACAACATGAATAAACCTGGAGGACATTATACTAAATGAAATAAGCCAGACAAAGACAAATACTGTATGATCTAATCTATATGAGAAATCTAAAATAGTCAAACTCACAGATGTGGTAGTTGCCAGGGTGGGAGGAAGGGGAAATAGAGAGATGTTGGTCAAAAGGTACAAAGCTCAGGTATGCAAGATGAGTAAATTGTACAGCAATGTAACTCTAGTTAACAAAACAGTGTAGTATATATGAAATTTGCTAAAAGGTAGATTTTAAGTGTTTTTATCCCACAAAAGGAAAACGATAACGATGTAGTGATAGATATGTTAGTTAGCTTGACTGTATTGATTAATTCACAGTGTGTACATATATGAAAACATCTGGTTGTGCACCTTAAATATACACAATTTTTATTTGTTAATGTATACCTCAATAAAGCTATGGAGAGACAAAAAGAATTGCTGTGTGGCTCTTCTTTCCTTGTCACTGTCATGGGGAGCTGTCCCTAGCAACTTACCCAGCTCAGGACTCATGGCTTCCTGCTAAGTCCTAGGTATGCATAAATTAACTATTATTTCCACGAGTGAATTTTGGGGGAATGTGGGGACACCGGTGTTCCCTCCACTGTGTTTTTGGCCTGGGAAAGTGACCTGGGGTGACTTTCATTAAAAATGCCCAATATAGCTATGGACATTTCCTGCTCCTCACAAATTCTGTTTACTGGGCTTCATGTTCATATTTAACCAATACAGATGAGCTTTTCTCTATTTAAGAAGATTGGTTGCTGAGTTCCCCTGGTCCACATGCTCACAATTCTTAGGTTTTGCAACCATTTCTCCCAAGGGAACTGGTCCCTGCTCTCTGAGTTGGTTCAAACCCGACTGGTCCGTTTATTTGCCCTCTTTCCCTCATTGGTGTGTTCTTTCATAACACAGAGGGTTTCTGCTTCTTATTCAGTCCATAGATGTTGGACAGGCCTCTGAGAATATATGGATCCAGAGAATACATAAAATGTTCTCTTGGATCAGTTTAGGAAGTGATATTAAAATTTTTCAATACCAAGATGAAAAGATGGCTTGGGACTCACAAATCAGTCACCAAATCCATAGCCATGTAATGCCTGGAGATCTGTGTGAGGGGAATAGCCAATGTCAAAGGGGCGATATGGTATCTACTTAGGCCTTGAAGGTGGGCTGAGTAAAGGTTTTTGTTGCCTCTAGTGTTCAAATGGTCCTGGAGAAGGGGTAGTGACACCACTCTGCCACCTGCCATAATGCCCTTTGGGTCTGGTCCACTTTTCTGTGAGTGTGGGCGCTCTTTCAACCAAAATTCTGATCTCAAACTGGTCACGCATCCCTGAGAGGTGGAGAGAGACCCATCTTCTCTTTTTTGGTGGTTGAGAGGAGCGGGTACTGGAGAGGCTGTTAAATATGTAGGATTTGTCTTGTGTCATGAAAGAGAGTAAATGTGGGTAGTTTAAGGACAAATGCAAATTAGAGTCATAATTAACTCTTGAAAAATGAGAGAAGAGACTTTCTTCTTGTCCTTTTTCTTTCAGACTTTATTTCCTAGACCTTTTCAAATGTATGCAAATATTTATCATGGCTAAATAAGCCTCTTGTCAGCCTCACAACTCAAGAATGTGTTCCTTAAGGACATGGGAGCCAACTCTTTGAAATATAATCATCAAGAAAGACAAAGCTCTGTCCCCCAGTTTCGTGGGAGGTGACGGGTCTGATTTGTCACCTGACTCCAAATGCAAAACCTACCTGAAGTTATATATATATTTTTCGTTTCGTCAAATAAGATTGATTTGTTTCTGTCTTTGCAATCCCAGCAGTGGGTCAGCAGTGATGCACATCGCATTGTGATTCAATGCATATTCAGTAATAAAATTATTTTATTTCTCTACTACCATTGTATACAGGTTTTCTGGGCTGGAAGGAGACTTTCCTTTTAATTACATTTCCCAAACAGTAGTGACCAGAAACATAGGGAGTCTGAGATTATGTAGAGATGTGTCCAAGCAGGAGGCCAAGAATTGAATCAGAAATTCAGCTCATGTGTCTTAGCCTTCACCCTCCAGAGCTTGGGAACTAACAATGTGACTAAGTCGGGAGCCAGCTCTATCTGCAAAGGTTAGGATGATGAATGCAAGTGGTAAGCAAGGAATTGCTGCACTGAAAAATCTTGCACTAACTAGATCTGAGGCCTTAGGGCTGGTAAACTTTGGCATCCCTAGGTGAGCCTTAGGAGACAAAAAAAGGTCTGAGAGCCACTTTCTTTGCCCCCAGAGTGGATCAATTGCATCCCAGAGAGATTTGTTTAGTGTTCTGCCAAGTTGTACTTCGCCCTAAACACTTTGCCTTCTTCTTTGTGTCAGGAAGGTGTGTTGTCCTTGCTACCCTCTGCTCTTTTGGTCACTCTGGTGTCCAGGGGGCTTGCTGTTCACTGCTCTTACAGAGCAAAAGCCTCTGAGTGAGAGGCTGAGGTTGGATTGAGTGCTCAGGGAATCATGCTGTCTCCCTGGATAATCACCCTTTCTTTCCCATTCTGCGGGCTATCTCCCTGCTCTCTTGATGGTTTTTTTTTTTGCTTTGCAGAAACTCGTTAATTTGATGAGGTCCCGCTTGTCTATTTTATTTCTTAAGGTATTGGCCTTTAGGGTTCTGAATAGGAATTGGTTCCCAGTTCCAATTTTCATAACGGTGTCTCCTGCGCTTTCTAAGATGCTTATAGTTTGAGGTTTTGCATTCAGGTCTGATTCATTTAGAGTAAATGAAAAAGTCCTGTTTCAATCTTCTGTATGTGATCAGTCAGTTTTCTCAGCACCATTTACTGAATAGGTTTTCCTCTCCCCAGTGGTTGTTATTGGAGGCTTTGTCAAAGATGAGTTGGCTGAGAAATTGAGGCTTTGCTTCTGGAATCTCTATCCTGTTCCATTGGTCTATATGCCTGTTCTTGTACCAATACCAGACTGTTCTGATTACTGTAGCCTTATAGTAAAGTTTGAAGTCAGAAAGTGTGATACCTCCTGCCTTGTTTATGTTGCTAAGGATTGTTTTAGCTATTCGTGGTCGTTTATGTTTCCATATGCCAACTGTTTATCCAGCAAAGGGCTAACGTTGAAAGGAAAAAAACAAGCAGCCCCTTTAAAAAGTGGGTAAAAGACTTGAATAGACACTTCTCAAAAGAAGATATACAGACAGCCAACAGACACATGAAAAAGCGCTCAGCCTCACTCATCATCAGAGAAATGTAAATCAAAACCACACTGAGATACCACCTAACCCCTGTAAGAATGGCCATCATTAATAAAACAACAACAGATGCTGGCGAGGATGTGGAGAAAAAGGAACGCTTCTACACTGCTGGTGGGAATGCAAACTGGTGCAGCCTCTTTGGAAGACAGTGTGGCGATTCCTGAAAGAACTGGAAATTGACCTTCCATATGACCCAGCAATTCCCCTATTGGGAATATACCTGGAGGAACTCAAATAATTCTACCAAAAAGATACCTGCACACGTATGTTTGTTGCAGCTCTATTCACAACAGCAAAAACATGGAACCAACCGTGTTGCCCACTGAAGCTGGACTGGATAAAAAAAATGTGGTACATATACACGATGGAATATTATGCAGCCATAAAGAAGGACAAATATATGGACTTTGCAACAACTTGGATGAATTTGGAGTTGATCGCACTCAGTAATTTATCACAGAAACAAAGAACAGAGTTCCATATGTTCTCACTCATAAGAGGACCTTGAACAATTATAATGCTATAAGAAAGCAATTGGCAGTAGTGGGAAACTGTCGGGAGGGGGAGTGGGATTGGCAGTTGAGGGAAACTGCTAGAGGATGGAGGGGCATACCTCATCAACAAGGGTATCTGCATGATCAGCGTTTGTATACCTAAACCTGAAATGTACCCCACATCTTTATAATAAAGATTAAAATTAGGCCAGGCTCGGTGGCTCAGCCTGTAATCCCAGCACTTTGGGAGGCTGTGGCGAGTGGATTGCCTGAGCCCACTGGTTCGAGACCCACCCGGGCAACTTGGTGAGACTTCGTCTCCACAATAAATAAAAAATTAGCCAGGCGTGGTAGTGCGGGACTGTAGTTCCGGCTACCTGGAAGGCTGAGGGGGAAGGATCGCTAGAGCCCAGCAGGTTGAGGCTGCAGTGGCCGGGAGCATGCCCCTGCACTCCAGTTGGGGCGACAGAGTGAGACTCCAACTAAAAAAAAAAAAAAAGATTAAAATTAAAAAAAATTATCCTTTCTTCCTATTCCTCTGAAGAGAGTCCTGCTTGCTCTCTATCGCCAGAGCTTGAGCTCAGGTTACTGGGGGACATCCCTCTGTTGGTTGAGCACACTTTTTCTCCTCTAAAATATTCTTCCAAGTTCTCCTTGTTTATGATTTGTCGGGTTGGCTGGGACTCCCAAAGAGGTTAAGTTAGAAACTATTTTCTGCTCTTTGGTCCTCTGGTTGCTAGTATGTCCTCACCTTTTCTTTTGCTAATGCCTACAATGCTAAACTAAATATGATGAGGTCACCAAGAATTGCTCGGGTCACAATACTTATACCCCCACCCCACTCCCACCATCATGGGGAGCTTTCTCCAGCTAGGGTGTTTTGCTCTCAGTATACACAAGGAAAGTATACTGTTGAGATGGCTTGCTTTTCCAGGGTTAGACTGAATAGGAAATCCGGGTACATGGATGCTCCCTTCAGGCTGTTGGCCTGGTAAAGTGACCTCAGGTGGGTCTCTATTAAACAATGTTACCATGTTTCCCACCCTTTCCCGCATCAACCGCAAAAGATACCTGTCATTTTTTTCTCTCTGCAGTGTTGGCATTCCCCTGAAATAACTGGCTCCTGATTCCAGCTCTTCCCAGATTCAATAACTCCCTTTTACTGACTTTCCTCTAGCCTCCTATTTGTTTTCAACCCACAAGAGGACTCATCTCTTTAAAGAGGTCAGTTTCTCTGTTCCCCTAAACATGTACTCACAATTTCTGGGCATTGCTCCCTTTTCTCCCAGAAGAACTGCCCCCTGCTCTCTGAGAGGGTTCAAACACTACTGGAGAGTATAACTGTCCTCTGTCTGCCTCTCTTTGGTGGCTTCTTCCAGCATGCAGAGAGAAATGTTCTTATTTGAGGCAGTATTCTGTACCTGTAGTCTTTTGTCTTTGGTGGGCTCTATTCTTCTGATGTGGAGTTTGGGAACTTTTCTAATGTGAAAGCCATATTGTGCCTAGTGTCTCCTTCTGTCCTCTACTTTCTGAGATGGCTTGATCTTTCTTGAGTTTTTGTTTTTGCATTCACTAAAGTGAAAAAGACTGCTTGTGAACATGTCCTTGAGTTGCTGTCATCGTTCCCTTCTCCTCTCCACTATGCTTAGTTGGCTCTAAGGGTGGCTGCTCCTTGGTCTCGAAGGAGGGTTGAGCTCTGTGCCTGACTGCTGCCTTGCACTTGTATATTGGTATGTTCCCTGGTAAAAATTCAGCAATGTATCTTCAGTCACAGTCTCATGGTGATCATTTCCTGTTTTGTACCCTAGTTGCTGGGTTAACCTAATTTTTATTCTCTGGTTGTTGGTTACATCCACTATTTCTGAATGAAGCACTTAAGGTAAGCTGATGGTGTATTTCCTTCCCAAATCTCCTTCATTTTACTTGATCTTCCCTGAGTCACAGCTCACTGCTCAGCAAGTGTGACAGATAGTGAGCCCATGATCCCCACCTCTTGGTATCATGCCTTTGGGTAGTCCCCTTGAGAGTGGATGGGACCTGTGATTTTCTTCTGATCAGTTGAATATGGCAAGTATGATAAGATACACATTACATAAGATTGTAATGATCATCTTGCAAGGAGATTCTTACTCTCATTCTGGCTTTGATGAAGTAAGTTTCCATGTTGTGAGCTGCCCTATGGAAAAGGTTATATGACAAATGGTCTCTGGCCGACAGCAAGAAACTGGTCCCCAGTCAAAAATCTCACAAGCAACTGATTGCTGGCAGCAACCATATGAATGAAAAGCATCCTTCCCCAGTTGAGTCACAGATGAAACCATACCCTCAGCTGATACATTGACTGCAGTTTTGCAGAAGAACCAGTTAAGACAGGCTTCATGTGTTGAAACTATAAAACATGTGTTATTGTAATTTGCTAATTTTGTTTTAAGATTGTTTCTCACGAATACATAACTAATACACTGAAGGTATGTAATTCCATTCCTATTGCACCTCTATGCCTGATTCTCCTCTCCAAGTAGACTGAAATCACCTCTGTAATAGCCTTTGCTGTTAACTTTGTATGCTACTCTCTGAGGATGTTTAAACTGCTACTGAAAAATTTTGCCCCAACTTCATGCCTGCTAAGTGTCTGTTTTGTTCTCCATCATTGTTTGGTTGTGGTCCTGAGATAATGTGTGACTGGGATCCATGGTACTCTGTGCTCTGAGAAGATACCTCGGAGCATCTTTCTCATGCTACAGAGACAGCACTATCCACTCTGGTCCTGACCTCTCCTGAATCATAATCTAATATTTTCTAATGCATTGAAATTTCTATTTTTAAAACATATTTATTTTGTTTAAACGGACAAATAAAAATTATATATATTTATTATGTACAACATGTTGTTTTCAAATATGTAAGCATTGTGCAATGGCCAAATCAAGCTAATTAACATATGTATTACTTTACATACTTACCGTTTTTTGTGATGAGAGCATTTAAAATATATTCCTTAGGCAATTTTCAAGAGTACAATACATTGAATAGCAATTTATAGTCACCATGTTGTACAATAGAGTTCTCGAATTTATTCCTCCTATTTAACTGAAATTTGGTGTCCTTTGATCATCATCACTCCTCCCATCATCACTATGGGTTAAGCTTTTGAGTCCACATGTAAGTGAAATCATGCAGCATTTATCTTTCTGTGCCTAGCTTATTTCACTTAACATAATGTTCTTCAGATTCATTTTTCTTGTTGCAAATGACAGAATTTCCTTTCTTTTCAAGGCTGAATAGTATCCCTGTGTGTGTGTGTGTGTGTGTGTGTGTGTGTGTGTGTGTGTGTGTGTGCGTGCCACATTTTCTTCATCCATTCATCCATTGATGGGCACTTAGGTTAACTGCATATCTTGGCTCTTGTGAATAATTCTGCAGTAACCATGAGAGTGCAGACATTTCTTTGCCATAATGATTTCATTTCATTAGGATATATACCCAGTATTGGGATTGCTGGATCATATGGTAGTTCTATTTTTATGTTTAAAGGAAACTTCATACTATTTTCCATAATGACTGTACTAATTTACATTCCCACTTACATTGTGCAAATGTTCCCCTTTCTCCACATCCTCTCCAACACTTGTTATCTTTTGTCTTTTTGATAATAGCAGTCCTAACAGGTGTGAGGTTATAGCTCATGGTGGTTGTGATTTGCATTTCCCAGATGATCAGTGATGTTGAGCATTTTTTCATATACCTGCTAATCAATCATGTGTATATCTTCTTTGGATAAAAGTCTATTCAGATTCTTTGCCCATTTTTAATGAGGTTGTTTTCTTACTGTTGAGTTATTTGGTTTCCTTATGCATTTTGAATATTAACCTTTTATCAGATGTATGATTGGCAAGTGTTCTTACTCATTCTGTAGGTTGTCTCCTTACTCTGTCGATTGTTTCCTTTGTTGTGCCAAATCTTTTTAGTTTGACATAATCTCATGTTTCTATTCTTGCTTTTCTTGCCTGTGTTTTGGGGTTTATATATTTTTAAAAATCATTGACCATACCAATGTCATAAAGCATTTTCCCTGTTTTCTTTTTGTAGTTTTTATAGTTTCACGTCTTACATTTAAATGTTCAATTCATTTTGAGTTGATTTGTGTATATGGTGTGAGATAAGGCCCGAATTTCACTCTTCTGTATGTGGCTGTCTAGTTTTCCCAACATTATTTATTGAAGAAACTTTCCTTTCCCTATTGTGTGCTCTTGACACCTTTGTTGAAAATCAACTTACCATAAATGTGTGGATTAATTTCTGGGCTATCTATGCTGTTCCATTGGTCTATATGTTTCTTTTAATGCCAGTACTATGCTGTTTTGATTACTACAGTTTTGTAGTAGATTTTGAAGTCAAGTAGTGCAATGCCTCCTGCTGTGTTATTTTTGCTTACTATTTGTTTGAAGATTAGGAATCTTTCATGGTCCTATACAAATTTTAGAATTGCTTTTTCTATTTCTGTGAAAAATGCCATTGGAATTTTGACAGAGATAGCATTGAATCTGTGAATAGCTTTGGAGAGTATGAACATTTTAACAATATTAAATATGTCCATCCATAAACACTGCATTTATTTAATTATTTGTGTCTTCAATTTTTTAAATCAATGTTTTATAGTTTTCAGTGTACAGGTTTTTCATCTCCTTGGTAAAATTTATTACTAAGTATTTAATATTTGGCAGTTATTGTAAATAAAACTGTTTTGTTGATTTCTTTTTCAGATAGTTTGTTGTTAATACATAGAAATGCTACTGCTTTTTATATGTCAATTTTATATCCTGTAACCTTACTGAATTCATTTTTTAGTTTAATAGTTTTTTTAATGGAGTCTTTAGGAATATATATATTCACATCATCTGCAAACAGGGACAATTTAACTTCTTCCTTTCTAATTTGGATGTCTCTTATTTCCTGATGACTCTGGCTAGGACTTCTAGTACTAGGTTCACCAGGAGTGGTGAGAGTGGGCATCCTTGTCTTGTTCCTAATCCTAGAGAAAAAGCTTTCAACTTGTCACTGTTGAATAGGTTAACTGTAGGTTTGTCTTTTATGACCCTTTTTGTGCTTAAGTACATGCCTTAGACTTCGAATTTGCTGAGAGTTTTTATCATGAAAGGATATATAATTTTTGTCAAATGATTTTTCTGCATCTATTGAGGTGATCATGTGATTTTTGTCCTTTATTCTGTTTTGTGGTATATCACATTTATAGATTTGCATGTTGAACTATCATATATTTCTGCGATAAATCTCACTTGATCATGGTGAATGACCCTTTTAATGTGTTGTTGAATTCAGTTTACTTGTATTTTGATGATGATTTTTGCATCTATTTTCTTTAGGAATATTGGCCTATAATTTTCTTTTCTCTTAGTATTCTTGTCTGACTTTGGTGTCAGGGTTATACTGGTTTCATAAAATGAGTGTAGAAGTATTTTCTCTCTTAAATTCTATTGGAAAAGTTTGAGAAGAATTGGTGTTAATTCTTCTTTAAATGTTTGGTAGACTTCAGTAGTGAAGCCATCAGATCCTGGGCTTTTCTTTGATGGGAGACTTTTTATTACTGATTCAATCTCCTTATTTGTTATGATCTATTCAGATATTCTTTTTTTTAATGATTCAGTCTTGGTAGGCTTCATACATCTAGGAACTTATTCATTTTTCTAGGGTTTTTAATTTGTTGGGAAATAATTGTTCATAATAGCTTCTTATGATCCCTTGTATTTCTGTTGTATCAGTTGTAATACTTCTTGTTTCACTTTCAATTTTATTTTTATTTTTATTTTTTTATTTTTTTATTGTGAAGTTGTGGGGTACAGTTAAGGGTTAGGTATACAATTGCGTTTCATTCAGGCACCCTGTTGATATAAGATGTTTCTCCGTACCCAGACAGATATTTGCTACTGTGAATCCCATCTCCCTCCCCCCACCATAGTTTCCCAGTACGGTCAGTCATTTTTGTATAGTATTGCATTGGATGTTTAAGGTCTATTATATGAGTGAGAACATGTGATACTCGGATCTCTGTTTCTGTGAGAGGTCGCTCAGTATTATAGACTCTAGTTCCATCCAGGTTGCTGCGAAGTTCATGATTTTGTTCTTTTTTATGGCTGCGTAGTATTCCATCGTGTATATGTACCACATTTTTTTTATCCAGTCCTCTTTTGACGGGCAGCATGGCTGTTTCCAGGTTCTTGCTATTGTGAACAACGCTGCGATAAACATGTGTGTGCAGGTATCTTTTTTATAGAGTGATTTGTGTTCTTCAGGATATATTCCCAGTAGGGGAATTGCGGGGTCATATGGGAGGTTGGTATTTAGAGCTTTTAAGAATCGCCACACTGCTTTCCACAGAGGTTGCACTAGTTTACACTCCCACCAACAGTGTAGAAGTGTTCCCTTTTCACCACACCCTCTCCAGCAGCTGTTATTTTTTGAGTTGGTGATAATTGCCATTCTGACTGGGGTTAGGTGGTATCTCAGTGTGGTTTTGATTTGCATCTCCCTGATGATTAGTGAGGTTGAACATTTCTTCATGTGTTTGTTGGCTGCTCAGATGTTTTCCTTTGTGAAGTGTCTGTTCATATCTTTTGCCCATTTTATAATGGGGCTGTTTGTTTTTTTCTTTTCAGCACGCTTGAGTTCCTTGTAGATCCGGGATGTTAAGCCTTTGTCGGACCTGGAGTTGGCAAATACTTTTTCCAAGTCTGTAGGCTGTCTCCCTGCTCTCTTGATGGTTTCTTTGGCTTTGCAGAAGCTTGTCAGTTTAATAAGGTCCCTCTTGTCTATCTTCTCTCTTATGAGCTGTGGGTTTTGGGTTTTGTTCAGGAATTGGATGCCAGTTCCGATTTCCATGAGGGTTTTTCCTTCATTTTCTAAGGTTCTTATGGTTTGGGGTTTTACATTTAGGTCTCTGATCCATTTGGAATTAACCTTTGTGCATGGGGATAGATAGGGGTCCTGTTTCAATCTTCTGCATGTGGTCAGCCAGTTTTCCCAGCACCATTTACTGAATAGGTTCTCCTCTCCCCAGTGGTAGGTGGTGGAGGCTTTGTCAAAGATGAGTTGGTTGAGAAATTGAGGTTTTGCTTCTGGAATCTCAATTCTATTCCATTGATCTATATGCCTGTTCCTATACCAATACCAAGCTGTTTTGATGATTGTAGCTTTATAGCAAAGTTTGAAGTCTGGTAGTGTGATACCACCTGCTTTGTTTTTTTTGCTGAGGATTGTTCTGGCTATTCTTGGACGTTTGTGTTTCCATATGAATTCCTGCATTGTTTTTTCTAGGTCTGAGAAGAATGTTGCTGGTAATTTGATGGGTACTGCATTGAATTTGTAGATTGCCTTAGGTAAGATGGACATCTTCACAATGTTGATTCTTCCGATCCATGAGCATGGGATATTTTTCCACTTGTTTGTGTCAACTTTGATTTCTTTGAGCAGTGTTTTGTAGTTTTCCTTGTAAAGGTCTTTCACGTCTCTGGTTAGGAAGATGCCAAGGTATTTCATTTTTTTTGTGGCTATTGTGAATGGAAATGTGTTTTTTATTTGGGTTTCTGTTTATTATTGGTATAGAGAAATGCGATTGTCTTTTGTACATTTATATTGTATCCTGAGACTTTGCCAAAGGTCTTTATCAATGTAAGGAGGTTTTTGACAGATTCTCTTGGGTTTTCAAGGTGTACAATCATGTCGTCTGCAAAGAGAGATAACTTGACTTCCTCTTTTCCTATTTGGATACCCCTGATTGCCTTCTCTTCTCTGATTGCTCGAGCCAGGACTTCCAATACTATGTTGAACAGGAGGGGTGAGAGTGAGCATCACTTTTATTTTTAATTCTTTTTTCCTTCATCTAGCTAAAGGTTTGCTGGTTTTGCTTATCTTTACAAAAAGTCAACTTAGTTTTGTTAGTTCTTTGTTAACCCTTTCTTTTTTTTTCTAGTCTCTATTTTATTTATTTGTGCTCTGATAGTTATTTTCTTTTTTTCTGCTAACTTTGGGCTTAGTTTGTTCTTCTGTTTCTAGTTCCATGAGGTATAATATTAGGTTGTTTAGTTGGGATCTTTTCTCTTTTTTTGGTGTAGATATTTTTTGCTGTAAAATTTTCTCTTACAAATGCCTTTGTGGCATGCCATAAGTTTTGGTATATTGTATTTCCATTTAAATTTTTCTCAAGATATTAAAAAAATTTCCATTTTAATTTCCTCATTGACCCATTGGTTGCTCAGGAGCATGCCATTTAATTTTCATGTATTTGTGAATTTTTTCAAAATTCCTTCTATTTTTGATTTCTAGTTTCATGCCATTGTGGTCAAAAGATACCTGGTATGATTTCTGTATTTTTAAATTGTTAAGATTGGTTTTGTGGCTTAACATATTATATACTTCATGAGCTCTTAAAAAGAATGTGTATTCTGCTGCTATACAATGGATTGTTCTGTATATGTCTGTTACTTCCATTTGGTCTAAATTGTTATTCAAGTTCAATGATTCCCTACTCATTTTATGTCTTATTTCTCCATTGCTGAAAGTGAGGTACTGAAGTCCCCTACTATTATTGTATTATAGTCTATCTCTCTTATCAGGTATATTAATATTTGCTTTATATATTTAGTTACTTTGATAGTGGGTGTATAGACATTTACAATTATTATACCTTCTTGAATTTAATTCTTTATTATTATACAATTACCTTCTTTGTATAATTTTATAGTTTTTGACATAAAGTCTATATTATCTGGTACAAGTATAGCTATTGTTGCCCTGTTTTGGTTTCCATTTGTTTGGAATATCTTTTGCATGAATTTTCTTTTTCTCTCCCTTCATTTCCAGTCTATGTGTGTCCTTCCAGGTGAGTGACTCTCTTTTAGGCAGCATAAAATTAGGCCTTAAAAAAAACCAACAATTCAGCTACTCTGCATCTTTTGACTCGATAATTTAATCCATTTACATTTAAGGTAATTATCAATATGTAAGGCCTTACTATCATCATTTTGTTAATTGTCTTCTGGTTGTTCTGTAGACTTTTTGTTCCTTTCTTTCTCGCTTGTTATCTTCATTTATTACATGATTTTCTCTGGTGGTATGCTTTGGTTCCCTACTTCTTATTTTTTGTGTATCTACTGTAGTTTTTCACATTGTTGTTACCATGAAGCTTACAAGACATCTTATAGTTATGAAAGGCTACTTAACTTTGCATAAAAAACTACACTTTTATTCTACATCCCCCACATTTAAAATTTTTGCTGTCATCATTCATGTATTTTTACATTGTGTATCCCTTACAAAATTATTGCAACTATTATTTTAATAGTTTTGTCTTTTAACTGTCGTACTAAAGATTAAGTGATTTACATATCACCATTACAGTATTAGAGTATTCTGAATTTAACCAGGTACTTACTTTTACCAGTAAGTTTTATACTTTCATATGTATTTCTATTACTAATTAGCATTCTTTTCTTTCAGCTTGAAAACTCCTTTTAGAATTTCTTGTAAGACAGATCTGGAGATGGTAAACCTCCTCAGCTATTGTTTGGGAAATTCTTTATCTCACCTTCTTTTCTGAGGGACAACTTTTGCTAGGTGAAGTACACTTAACCTTTGAAGAACATGAGTTTGAACTGTGAGGGCCTACATATACATGGATTTTTTTTCTCCAACCAAATGTGGACTGAAAATAGAGTTTTCATGGAATGAGAAACCTACAGACACAGAGGGACAACTTTTTATATGCATGTTTTCACAAGGTCCACTGTGGGACTTGAGTATGCACAGATTGGGTATATGTGGAGGTCCTAGAACCAATCCCCCACATATACTAAAGATGACTGTATTTTTGGTTTACAGGTTTTTTCCCTTCAGTACTTTGATATAACAACTCACTCTCTCCTGGTCTTTAAGGTGTCTTCTGAGAAGTTTGCGGCTAGCCTTATTTGAATGCTCTATTATGTGATATGCTTATATTCTTTGGTTGCTTTCAGGATTCTCTCTCTGTCCTTGATTTTTGACAGTTGATTATAATAATCTTGATATGGTATCATTTAGCTTGAATCTGACTGAGGTCTTTGGATCTTTCTGTACCTGGATATTTATATAAAAATTAAAATTAATATTATTTTTAATAAACATAAATTTAATAATTTTGGTGTTGGTGGAGAGATGATGTGGATAATATAAAACTGCCCTTCCCACTCTCTTCAATGAGTTTCTTTCTTATTTCTGAGCTAAACCCAAGTGCTATAATCTCTCACCTTAGCTGTCGTGACGTTATTATTATTATTATTATTTTTGAGTTGGAGTCTCACTCTGTCGCCCAGACTGGAGTGCAGTGGCCGCTCCCGGCCACCGCAGCCTCGACCTGCTGGACTCCGGCGATCCTTCCGCTTCAGCCTTCCAAGTAGCCGGAATTACAGGCATGCGCTACCATGCCCGGCTGATTTTTTGATTTATTGTAGAGATGAGGTCTCGCCGTCCAGGCAGGTCTCGAACCCGCAGGCTCAGGCAATCCACTCACCTTAGCCTCCCAAAGGCACGGGATTACAGGCTGAGCCACCGAGCCCGGCGTAAAGTTATTTTTGTGTGTGTATAGTAGTTGAAATGGATGTTTCTGTAAGGTACTGGAGTGCTGGAGAGCCTTATCCCACCAACTTCCTAACGTTTGTCCTCAACATTGACTTTTAAAGTCATTTTATTGAGGAACAATCTATGCACATGTTTAAAATCAGGTTTTTTTCTTTTTATAGACAAGGCCTCACTCTAAAGACCAGGCTGGAGTGCAGTGGCATGATCATAGCTCACTGTAAACTTGAACTCCTGGGCTTAAGGTATCCTCATGCTTCAGTTTCCCAAAGTGCAGGGGTTACAGGCACATGCCACAATGCCCGACTAATTAAAAAAAATTGTGGAGATGGGTTCTTTCTATGTTGTTCAGGCTGGTCTTGAACTCCTAGCCTCAAGTAATCCTCCTACCTCAGCCTCTCAAAGTGTTGTGATTACAAGTGTGAGACACTACATCAGTCCATTTGAAGTTAGTTTTGATACAAGTATACACAATGAGTCAAGATAACAGATATTTCTATTACTAGCAAAAATTTCCTCTTGACCCTTTATAATTCATCCCTCCTCCTATTTTTATCCCTAGGTAACCAGTTATTTACATTCTGTCATGACAGATAGTTTGATATTTTCTAAAATTGTTTATAAATGGAATCATGCAGTATGCACTTTTAAAAAATTTTTTATTTTTTTAGAGTCAGAGTCTCACTCTGTCACCCAAGCTGGAGTGCAGTGGCACACTCATGGCCACCACAGCCTCAACCTGCTGGACTCAGGTGATCCTTCTGCCTCAGTCTTCCAAGTAGCTGGAACTATAGGCATGCACCACCATGCCCAGCTAATTTTTTGATTATTGTAGAGATGAGGTCTTGCTATGTTGCCCAGGTTGGTCTCGAACCTGTGGGCTCAGGCAATCCTCTCACCTCGGCCTCCCAAAGTGCTGGGATTACAGGCTTCAGCCACAGTGCCAGGCCAACTTCTTTTTAACAATGTTTTTTTCACTCTGCCAAAAGCTTTTGAGAGTCATGTGACTTGTATTTATCAATAGTTCTTTCCTACATATTACTGACGAGTATCCCATTGTATGGATATAGGACAATTTGTCAATCCATTCACCTGTTCACTGGCATTTATGTGGTCTCCAATTTTTTATGATTACAAAGAAAACTGCTTTAATATTCATGAACAAGCCTTTGTGTGAATGCTTTTTATGTTCTTTTTAAGTAAATACCTAAGAGTGAAATTACTGGGAAACATAGGAAGGGTATGTTTAGCTTTTCAGACAACTGAAATACTGGTTTTCATGGTGATCATATGATTTTGTATTCCCCACAGCTGGGTATAAGAATTTCAATTGCTCTATATCTTCTCCAACCCTTGGTATAGTGGGTTTATAAAATTTTAGATATCTTATCAGTGTGCATGCCGTGAGTGGTATCTCTTCATGGTTTGAATGTTCATTTTCCTAATGACGAATGATGTATGAGCATGTTTTGTGTTCTTGTTTGTCATCCATGTATTTTCTTCAGTGAGGTGTCTATTAAAATCTGTTGCACATTTTTTGTTGGTTTATCTTCTTATTACACTGCAATAATGACATACATATGAGTGAGGATCCCTCCAGAACAGGAATTCATTTATAAAAAATTGTGTATTTATTCTTACATGTTTAAACTTCAATCACCTTCAGAGTACTCTTCGTTTATGTTGTTACATGCCCTCCCTTCCTTCCTCCTCTAAGTGTCCCATGATTGCTGATCCCTTCTTTGTGCTACAGATGCAATGCCCCTATCGAGATGCTTTCTCCACTGTTCATAATCGTTTTTTGAATACATTAATTTTGATGCCTTTTAGTGTTTCTGCTATTTTTTGTGTCACCTCTTCCATATTGTCAAAAAATTTTCTTTTGAGGGCTTTTTATCATCTGGGAACCAACAACAACAAAAAAAGTCACTCAGGGTGAGATCGGGTGAATAGGGAGGGTGGAGCATGGGGGTTATGCTGTTTTTGGTTGTAAACTGCTGAACACAGTGCAGTGTGGGCAGGTGCGCTGGTAAATCACTCATCGTGAAATGGGCAAATGCATTGCAAAACAAATCTTAAAAAAAAAAAATCACTGAAGCCAAACATAGCCTCTCACAACAACACTAGCTGGTACACTGATGCTGATAAGTTCCTAGAACACTTACCTAGCGAGGGAAGCCTTACTACAAGGAGCCCATCCTCCAAAAAATAATTCTCTTTTGGGTGGGAATTCCCTAGGCATATGTGTGTGTGTGCGTGTGTTTTTATATATCTATCTTTCTAAGTATCTAGCTAGCTAGCTATTCTGGATACAATCTTTCATCATATATGTGTTTTGTAAATATTATTACCCAATTCGTGCCTTATCTTTTTATTTTCTTATCAGTGTCCTTTAAAGAGAAATATATTGTGCTACATCCCACACACTGTTCTAAGCATATCCTCAAAGTTCGGAACAGAAGAGCTTCACACTTTTATTTTGGGGGCCTGGGATACAAGTGGGCTTTCTATGCCTTTGAAAGTCGGGTGGAGTTGACCATCTCCTCAGAAAATGCCCTGGCCTACAACCTGTCTGGCACAATCACAGACCCTTAAAAATGCAGTCAGAAAGCCCCAGTGAAGAATCCCTGTCACCTTTCTCTGTATGAAGTTAATCTGTCCACCATGTCTCTGAATGGCCACAGACACACTTGATCCATCAACCTATCCCTCTCTCTGGAGTCTTTACTCCCTGGGGAGTGGTTCTTGAATGAGGGGAGGACGAAGGGAAAAGGATGGGTGTCTGCCCTCAACAGGTAACCAGGCTCAGACTGCTGTGTGTGACATTATGCTTACGGGCAACAATGAAAGAGTCAGGCTGCCGGGACCCAAATCTTATTTCTCCGTGCTTGAGGCCCTAAGGCAGGTTATTCAACTTCTTTCAGCATCGAGTTCCTCATCTACACAAAAGCAATAATAATACTTTCTACCTTGTAGAGCTTTGAGGCTTAAATCAGTTGTCACATATAACAGACTCAGAACACTGACCGGCACAGAATACACACTCTAGTTCCTGACATTAGAGCACTTCCCTCTTGAAATGCCTGTAGTGGTTTCTCTCTAAAAAGGTCCAGCTTTTACCAAACTTTTAATAAAGGGGAATACAGTTAAGAGACAGGCAGTCGCCCGCTTGGCTTCAAATACACGCCCTTTGGTGACACAAAACCAAACTCAGGCTCAAAGCAGAGAGTTTCACTTCTACTGGAAATATCCAAAGGGATCTGCTGCAAGAGCAGGTGGGGACATGCAGCAGCAGGGACATGCCTGAAGCTGTGGGGGAGCTATAGCCCACAGAGCCTTCTCTGTCAACACCTTCCTGCTTTGGAGGGACAGGAGCGTTTGGGGCTTGGGTGGATGCAGGCCTAGCCCTCAGGGACCCGGGGACTCCCCATGCACACACATAAGATGGAGCCCTCCCCACGGCCTTGTTCCAGGGGCAAGGAGAACCCCTATGTGGAGACTCCTTGTATGAGGGACAAGGGAACACACAGAGGAATATCTTGTGGGATCCTTGGCTGTTTTGGGCCCTGTTCCTCAGACTGGTCCATCCTCCTCTGGAAGAAGGCCACAGCCCATCTCAAAAGCCTGAGGGTGGTCCAGTCATCACCTCTGACCTGGGCACAGATCTAGCACGAAGTCTCTGTTGGGAAGCCTTCGGATCACAGCGGCTCCACAGGGCCTTGCCTTCTGCCTCAGTTTGTGTGTGATGGGATCCAACCTCTTGTGAGTGGCTCTCACAAGAGCTAGGGAGATCACGGCCACCTCAGAAGCTCACAGGTGCCTCTCTTGTACCTGCCCTGAGCTTGGGCTTTTGAAGGACCCGCCTCCTGGCACAATCCAGCCAAGGGGATGCAGCCTAGGAGGTGGTGAGCAGGGACATTGTTGCTCCTCCTATCAAGGCTGAGGGCGCCTTTGGACGACCTGAAGAAAATGGTTTCTAGTGCTCAGGGGGTATAGGGCTGTTTTCTGGGTTCCCTTAGAGGACAGGGTGCCAGAAACCCAGGCTGTGCAAACAAAAATTCTAATGTTATCATTTTTTTCATTCTGTTCTACACGAGTCTGTGTTTAGAATCTCAAATCTGTTTAATTAACACATTTTCTATTTCTGTTTGAATTGCTTAACGTGTACGTTCTCACCTGTTTTAATTGACTGACTGACTGACTGACTGGTGGACCCTACATTCTGTATTGTCCATTCTATATGTATCCTAAATTCTTGGCACTGAATGAACACTCAAAAGATGTGAGAAGGCATTTGCCTTAGCTAGGTGGGAGTCCATAACAAGGGTAAAGGTTTGCTGGGGTGGAATGGCATCCCTGCCCTGAATGACCAATGAATTGTACTTGATGTTGAATGCTTGTATGTGCCAAGCCCCAAGCTAAGGGTTGTATGGGCATTCATTTCATCTAATTCTCACAAAAAAATCCAGTAAGAAAGAGAAGTCTGAGTGCTTCTGTGTCCATTCCACAGCTGAGCCAAAGAGACATGACAGGAAAGGTGGACACAGGTACAGCAGCCACTTGTTCCCCTCTAAGCTCCTGGCCTCTGAAAGCAACTCCTACCACAAGAATAAATTCGGTGTCATCGGGAGGGCGGTGTGGAAGAGGCACCCCTTTGGTCAGCAGTGTTCTCTCAGCAGGGACCTGCCTTCCTGGAGCTGGAATCTCCCTGTAGCTTCTCTGTCAGCAGACGTTGAACCCCTGCACAGGTGGTTGTCGCAGCAAAGTTTGCCAGAGAAGCTTGTTTCTCGGCTTTTAGCTGAAATCTCTCACTGCAGCATCCATAACTTAACAAAACTCCACTTGTGCCACCAGGGACACATGGAGGAATCTTTGACAAGTTTTCATGAGCTTGAGTGTCTGAGGGACAGTTGTGACTATTGTCCTTCCTCTTTCTTCTGATACATGATGTAACTAACAAATCTGACCCCCTTAAGCATGTATTGGATTTTTATGGTTTCTGTTTTCATAATTTTGTATAATCCTGAATTTTTCCAGCCATTATGACAATTCACCCATGTTGTTGGGTAGGCAGCTGTGCATTGTGGTTCAGAGCTCAGATTCCACAGGCAGACTGCCTGGGGTCAGATCCCAAAATATGGCTCACCAGGTATACTTATTCGGAAGGAACACACCAACTGCCTGGCGATTCATATGCTCTTGTGAGCTAGACTTGAACATCTGCCGTCTTTCAGTGCTCTGTCTGGTGAGATGTTTAAGAATCTTCAGTTGATATGGTGGGGCAAGGGAGATGGGATTAACAGTAGCAAATATCTGTCTGGGTATGGGGAAACATCCCATATCAACAGGATGCCTGAATGAAACTCAATTGTATACCTAACCCTTAACTGTACCCCACAACTTCACAATAAAAATAAATAAATATTAAAAAAAAAGAATCTTCAGTTAAAAAAAAAAGAATCTTCAGTTGCTGCTCTTCATGATATTCATGAGAATGATGATACTATATGATAACTGTGGTCATTTAAAGACTCACCATTTGCAGGTGTGATGATAACAACACTTAAACTCTAACCTATGCGAGGCACTCACAGTTCTAAGCAGTCAACATGATGCATCAGTTACTGCTCACTGCATAAATTAGGCAGAAATTGTTATTATTCTTGTTTGACAGAAGAAAACACATTCAGAGAGGTTAAGAAATGTGCTCACAATTACACAGATGTTAAGTGTAGGAGCTGTGGTTGAAACCCCGGGCAGTCTGGCTCCAGACTCAGTACTCTTTTTTTCTTTTACTTTTTTTTTTTTTTTTTGAGTTGGAGTCTCACTCTGTCGCCCAAGCTGCAGTGCAGTGGCATGCTCCCGGCCACCACAGCCTCAACCTGCTGGGCTCAGGCGATCCTTCTGCCTCAGCCTTCCAAGTAGCCAGAACTACAGGTGTGCGCTACCACGCCCAGCTAATTTTTTGATTTATTGTAGAGACAAGTTCTCACCATGTTGCCCAGGCTGGTCTAGAACCCGCAGGCTCAGGCAATCCTCTCACCTCAGGCTTCCAAAGTGCTGAGATTATAGGCTTCAGCCACCGCGCCTGTTCTAAACTCTGTGCTGTTAACCACAGCCCCCTACCAACACACACACACAGCTGCCTGTGGCAAGAGGCGACTGTGCCATACAGAGAAGTGGTGGAGCCAGAATGTGAACCTGGGCATTCTGCTTCCAGAATTCTGCACAGGTAACCACGATGTTCTGCTGTCATCTGTACCTGAAATCCAGGCCTTTCTATTTCTAGAAGTAGATGATTGTCTACCATATCTTCCTCTGGTAGGACTTACTTGTAGTGGGTATTTGCTTCTGAATATTGTTTGCCAATCCCACAGGTGACAGCAAACTGAAAACTGTGCAAGGAGTTGTAACAAAGCTCTGTAGTGATTATTGCATCATTAATGGGTCTGTCTACTTCCCTGGTGACGTTGTTACTGGCAATGTGGCTTTGACTGTTGGACGAAAAGTTACTGCCATTGTGGAAAAAGATAAGACATCTCATGGGATGAAAGCAATCAGAGTAAGATTTACATGGTTTGCAGACAACTTCTTACCCCAGTGGGCTTTCAAATTGACTTTTTTTCCTATTAATCCAACCTCTCTAATGTGATCTGTAGAGTAGATGTACAGTGGAATTTGAAGTCTCGCTCCCTTAACTGTGCATGTTATTTTATTCTCGTAATTGTGGTAATTTATGTATTTTAGAGTAACAGCTGTCTACACATTCTTCTACTATTTAAGCAATACTGTTATCATTGATAACTACTGGAGGCTATATAATCCCACAACTTACTTTTCCAGATTAAAAAAAACATTTTCAACAGTATACATTCATAGATGTAGAATTGCTTTCTCAATGTGTGTTTTAAATGTAAAAAAAAATAGCTTTATTGAGGTATAATATACATACTATAAAATTTTCCCATTTTAAGAGGATGATTCAATTACTTTCTGGTAGATTTAGAGAGTTATGTAACCATCACCACAGTCCAGATTCTTACCATTTCCATGGGTATGATCAAGTTGTCCCTTAGCTGTATTGTTCTAATTAATACTCGCAGCTGCAAGCTGTGGGACTGTTTGCCAGGATTAGCAGATGGGAATATGATCAACCTGAAATCTTTGCCAATCTTAGAAGTGAAAAGCAATCTTACAATTGTGTTTGGAATTTCTTTTTTCCCTATTTATTAATTTCAATAACTGTATGGGGTACAAATAGTTTTTAGTTATATGGATGCACTATATAGTGGCGAAAAAGTCTGGGCTTTAAGTGTACCCACCACCACAAACTGTGCATGTTATAACCAACAGATGATTTTTTCATCCCGCCACCCCTTCCCAGCCTCCCCCTTCTGAGTCTCCAGTGTCCATTATACCATTCCATATGCCACTGAATATCCTTAGTTTAGCTCCTATTTATAAGTGAGAACACGGAGTGTTTGGTTTTCTGTTCCTGCGTTGGTTCACTTAGGAGGATGTTCTCCAGTTCCATCCAAGTTGCTGCAAAGGCATTTTATTTCTTTTTATGGCTGAATAGTGATCCATGGTATATATCAACCACATTTTCATTATCCACTGATCACTTAATGGGCATTTAGCTTGATTCCACATCTTTGAAATTGTGAATTGTGTTGTGATAAATGTACATGTGCGGGTGTCTTTTTTGTATTACGACTTTTGTATCTTTAGGTAGACACCAAGTAGTGGCATTGCTGGATCAAATGGTAGATCTACTTTCAGTTCTTTGAGAAATTTCCACAGAGGTTATACTAATTTGCACTCCCAACAACAGTGTATAAGCATTCCCTTTTCATCACCTCTGTGTCAACATCTATTGTTTTTACATATCTTTTTATAGTGGCCATTCTAACTGGTATAAGGTGATATCTATATGATTTTTATTTTAATCTGTATTTCCCTGATGATTGTTGAGCATTTTTCATAAGCTTTTGGCTATTTATATATCTTCTTTTATGAGATGCCTGTTCATATTGTTTGCCCACTTTTTTTTTTTTTTTTGAGTTGGAGTCTCACTCTGTCGCCCAGACTGGAGTGCAGTGGCCACTCCCGGCCACCGCAGCCTCGCCTGCTGGGCTCCGATGATCCTTCCACCTCAGCCTTCCAAGTAGCTGGAATTACAGGCATGCGCTACCACGCCCGGCTGATTTTTTTATTTATTGTAGAGATGAGGTCTCGCTGCCCAGGCTGGTCTCGAACCCGCGGGCTCAGGCAATCCACTCACCTCAGCCTCCCAAAGGCGCGGGATTACAGGCTGAGCCACCGAGCCCGGCTGTTTGCCCACTTTTTAATCGGGCCATTTGCTTTTTTCTTGCTGATTTTTTTTAGTTCTTTGTATATTTTACATAGTAGTCCTTTGTCAGATATATAATTTGTGAATACCTTCTGCGATTCTGTATGTTTCCTATTTACTCTGTTGATAATTTCTTTTGGTGTGCAGAAGCTTTGCTGTTGTTGTTGCTTAATTAAGTCCTACTTATTTATTTTTGTTTTGTTGCATTTGCTTTTGGAGTTGTAGCCATAAATTCTTTGCCTAGGCCAATGTCTAGAACAGTTGTCCCAAGATTTCCTTCTAGGATTTGTATGGCTTCAGGTCTTACATTTAAGTCTTTAATCCACCTTGAGTTAATTTTTGTATATGGTGAGAGGTAGAGATCCAGTTTCATTCTTCTACATGGGGTTATCTGATTTTCCCAGCACCATTTATTGAATAGCGTGTCCTTTCTCCAGTGTATACTTTTGTCTGCTATGTTAAAGATCCATTGGTTGTAGGTATTTGGTTTATTTCTGGATCGTCCATTCGGTTCCACCGGTCCATGTGTCTGCTCTTGTGCCGGTACCATGCTGTTTTGGTTACTATAGTCTTGTAGTCTAATTTGAAGTTGGGTAATGTGATGCCTTCAGCGTTATTCTTTTTGCTTAGGATTGCTCTGGCTATTCGGGTTCTTTTTCAGTTCCCTAAGAATTTTTAGGATTGTTTTTTCTAATTTTTCTAACTTTTCTGTGAAAAGTGACTTTGGTAGTTTGGTAAGGATTGCGTTGAATCTGTAGATTACTTGGGTAGCATGGTTATTTTAACAATACTGTTTCTTCCAGTTCGTAAGCATGGGATATTTTTCCATTTGTTGGTGTCCCCTACAATTTCTTGCACCAGTGTTTTGTAGTTGCCTTTGGAGAGATATTTAACCTCCTAGGTTAAATATATGTGTAGGTATTTTAGCTTTGTGGCTGCTATTGTAAATGGAATTGAATTCTTGCCTGGATTCTCAGCTTGGTCGCTCTTGGCGTAGAGCAGTGCTACTGATTTGCGTGTGTTGATTTATATCATGAGACTTTACTAAATTCATCGATCAATCCAGCAGTCTTTTGGAGGAGCATTTAGAATTCTCTAGGTATAAGATCATATCATTGGCATACCGGGATACTCTAATTTCTTCTTTTCCAATTTGGATACCCTTTATTTCTTTCTCTTGCCTGCTTGCTCTGGCTAGGACTTCCAGTACTGTGATGAACAGTAGTGGTGCCAGTGGACATGCTTGCCTTGTTCCCGTCCTGAGAGGGAATGTTTTCAACTTCTCTCCATTCAGAATAAAATGGGTTGTGGGTGGAATTTGAGTCTCAATGAAACTACAACAACTTTTATGTTCTTGGAGCTATTTATATGTTAGGGACATTACAGCTATTTTATGTTAGGAAGGTAAAAAGTTTATTAGAAAAATTAGCATATGAAGGTTTTGCAGTTATTGCCACCGTACTGTCTTTCAACTTAGTTTCATGTTGTTCAGTGTTTATGTACTATAACTATGTTCATCTTGTCCATGTGGCTTTGGAGTTCAGTAAGAATTCCTAGGAATATCCCAATTCATAACTCATGGATGTATTCACTTAGCTTTTCCTATGAAAGTTATCATTTATTTACATCTAAACATTCAGACCGCTTGGAGTTTATTAGGTGCGTAGACTGAGAGAAGAAGCTATATCTGGTTTTACTAATGGCCACTGGGTTGTCTTACCACTAGCTGGATAATCCACTTTGCCCCTGTTGTATTGAAATGCCTTCTATCATACAGTACATTTTACAAGCATTTGAATCTGTCTGCACTGGCTAATGGACTGAATATTCTCAAGGAAAAAGAAACAACTGGGAGAATGGGAGTTTGACATGTAACATGAGGGAAGGCTTAGTCTGTGGTATGGCTGTGAAGTAGTGTGGAGTCAAGGAACAGGGAGATCAGAGGGTGCTATGGATCATCCACCTGGATACGGATAGAAGTGATCGTGAATAGACAGATTCTCCTGTCTATTCACCTGGTGCTTCATTCCTCAATGAAAGTGAATGAGCGGGAAATGACCATGAGATTGGTATAGGTAGTGACAGCTAGAGAGACACTGATTGAGAACTGAAAAGCAATGAAGTAGGCATTAAAAAAACAAAGTGGCTTACAACTCAATGGCTCATTTTCAAAAAAAAACTGTACAAGAAATTCCACTCTTAAGAATTCCACTATAAAAATAAATCAGGCAAGTAGGCAGTGTATTAGGACGCAAGCTAAATGTCCAACAGTGCAGAATTAGGTCGATAAATTGAGGTCCATTCATTTTTTGAGATGCTATATTTCCTTTTCAATGATCTTTTGTTCTATAAAACTGCTTATTTTAATACTATATACAGTGTTGAATTTTACATTTAGAGCAGGGCATATATGTTTTTGCGCAGAAAAAAAAATCTGGAGCATGGTAAATACGAAAGTGTGGTCAATGATTGTCTCTAGACTATGGACGGATTATGGCTAATGGCGTTCTGCATTGTACTTACCATTTTTTTCTACTTTTTCTGCGGTGACTATTTTTTACAATTAAAAATTTTTAAGTAAGGACTGTTAAACTTCCAACATGTAAAAAGGTTTGTATGACTCTCTGTCATAGCTAAATGAAAGCTCTAATTTGACTCAGGATGTAGAGACTTTCCCCAGCTGAGCTTATTTCTCCAACTTTATTCCATGATTCTGTCCCCTAGGCCTTCATCTTGAGTGTAGTGGTTTCGTTACCTATGCCCCTAACGTGTGCTGTTTTTCTTCTCTTTCTCTCTGCTTCTGCCTGCTCCACCTCCCTTTTGCCAGATTAAATCTTTATCTTCTTTCACAGCCCAGCTCAAATCTGAATTACTCCAAGAATGTCCATATTTTCTCCCAATATGAAATTTTCTCCCTCCAGAAAATTTCTGAAACCAATTTTGAACTTGTTTCATATATTTTATTGCAATTTATTTAGAAGTCGTTATTTTTCTTTTATTCTTATTATATTGTAAACTCTTAAAGGGCAAACAGGTTGTTTTGCTTGTTTTATTTGTTGTTGTTGTTGTTGTTTTGAGTCAGAGTCTCACTCTGTCTTCCAGGCTGGAGTGCAGCGGCACGATCACAGCTCCCTGTAGCCTTGACCTCCTGGGCTCAAGGGATCCTTCTGCCTAAGCCTCCCGAGTAGGTGAGACTACAAGCGTGTGCCACGATGCCCGGCTAATTGTTTGATTTTTTGGTGGAATTGAGGTCTCCCTATATTGCCCAGGCTGATCTTGAACTCTTGGACTCAAGTGATCCTCCTTCTTCTGCTTTCTAAAGTGTTGGGATTACAGGAGTGAGCTACCGCACCAGGCCCACAATGGTGATTTTAAGTCTATTGACTCTAATGCCATGAGTGCATTAAACTTGGTGTGCAATTAACATTTTTTTTTTTTTTTTTGAGTTGGAGTCTCACTCGGTTGCCCAGACTTGAGTGCAGCGGCCGCTTCCGGCCACTGCAGCCTTGCCTGCTGGGCTCCGGGGATGCTTCCGCCTCAGCCTTCCAAGTAGCCAGAATTACAGGCATGCGCTACCACGCCCGGCTGATTTTTTTTGATTTATTGTAGAGATGAGGTCTCGCTGCCCAGGCGGGTCTCGAACCCGCGGGCTCAGGCAATCCACTCACCTCAGCCTCCCAAAGGCGCGGGATTACAGGCTGAGCCACCGAGCCCGGTCAATTAACATTTTTTAGTACATTTTAACAAGACGTAGCATGCGCATTGTTTTTACAATCACCTCACGTCTATGATCTATTGATCATGTGCAATATAGTCACAACTGCTGAGGATAGGTGTTTAAGATATGTTGTGGACATGTTTTAAGCATACAAGTTCCCAAGACAAAATTCTTGTTGTATTTTAATTAACTGTTTCCTTACCTTCCAGGTGGATGCTGTCTCTGATCATTCTGGTGACACTGCACCATCAAACATCAGAATCAGAGTTTTAGTTGCCTGTGTTACTTCAGTCAAGAAAGATGTTTTCTACATCAATAAAAAGATGCACTTCTCCCTAGACATTGTTTCTAAAGGTATAGTTTACATTTTAAAACCAGATAATGCTTAGTTTGGGGGGAAGATCTGGGTACCAGTACCACGTCTACAGTGTACTTGGCTCCAGCCAGTGGCTCTTCAATATTTGAGGCGGTGGACTTTTGGAATTGAAAGTAATGAGTAGCATAGGCATAAATAGTTCCAGAAGCTCATGCTGTCACTTTTCATGTGTTCATTTTTAAGTGTGGTTAGTAATATCTGGATATGTTTTCATTTATAGAAGTATTTGATTTCAAATCAACTAAAAAAATACTTCAATTGTATAGAGATACTACTTTTCAAAGGCTTCAAAATTATGTTTGGAGATAGCCTTGTACCCTTCTGCATGTTTATGTGTGTGCATGGGTATATGTGTCCATTGTTGAATTTTATTTGTAATTATCAAATACGTTATAAGCTGTAATATGTAGAGATAAGCTATGTAACCCAAAGACATATGGTTGACCCTTTGATAACACAGGGTTTGGGGCACCGACCCCTGGTGCAGTCAAAAATCTGTGCATAATTTTGACTCCCCCCAAACTTAACTACTAATTGCCTACTGTTGACCAGAAGTCTTACCAAAAACATAAACAGTCGATTACCACATATTGTGTATATTATAGGTATTACATACTATATTCTTACAAGAAAGCAAACTAGAGAAAAATGTAATTAAGAAAACCACAATGAAAAGAAAATACATTTATGGTATTGTGCTGTTTTTATCGATGCCATGAGGTTACCCTGTTTATAAGATGCATCATCTGCCTGACATGATGGGCAACCATGTATGTAGACCTCAATCTATGATACATATCAAGCAGTTAAACTTTTTCTTGTAATGTCATGACTTTTCCGCTTCTTGAGAGCACTTCTGGCATCACTAGTATGGGACACTTCGTATGGGTCCTACGGTGTTCTTCAAGGTGTATGGTATTGCACTAAACACAGTGACAAGTACACGAGAACTGGGAGAGATCACTTTTTTTTTTTTTTTTTGAGTTGGAGTCTCACTCTGTCGCCCAGACTGGAGTGCAGTGGCCGCTTCCGGCCACCGCAGCCTCGCCTGCCGGGCTCCGGCGATCCTTCCGCCTCCGCCTTCCGAGTAGCCGGAATTACAGGCATGCGCTACCACGCCCGTGATTTTTTGATTTATTGTAGAGATGAGGTCTCACTGCCCAGGCGGGTCTCGAACCCGCGGGCTCAGGCAATCCACTCACCTCAGCCTCCCAAAGGCGCGGGATTACAGGCTGAGCCACCGAGCCCGGCTCGAGAGATCACTTTTTACTTGGATGCACAATTTTCTGAATTTACTAAGAGACGATCTACTCACACAAAGATGACTAGTGTCACGGGCCGTTTTAAGTGGATGCTTACAACACTTGAGCTCACTACAGCAGCAACAGGAGGTGCTCGTGGATTTATTATAGTCGTGCACATTATGTACTACAGTTAATTGTGTGCAGTTATGATTTAGTGCTGCATCTTTACATTTGTTTACATTTCTCTTGACAGCAGACGGTGCCACGTACGGTCGATGTTTGTGTGCTACACATATTTTTGACATGTTTTGACTTCTCATAATAGATTTGTGCATATTTTATGGTAGTAAACGATTAAATAGACTAGTATCCACATTGGATTTTTGCATTCATGCCATATTAACTTTTGTGATATTTCTAGGCTGCACCGTGAGTCTGGATTTTTTTAAATTGTCGAAAATCACCCCCAATTTTTCCAGTGTATCTATTGAAAAAAAACTGCATATAAGTAAACCCGCATGGTTCAAACCGATGTTGTCAAAGGGTCAATTGTACTTTGTTTATGTTAGGTCTGATGCTGCTGTCATGCAGCTCAAATACAAAAGGAAAGATTAGCTCAGCCCCACCAGGCAGCTTGCTATTTTATGTCTCATGATTGCAACACTGGAACTCTGACCTGAATTTTGTTTCAAGATGTTCGCTCTGTGTCCTTCCTAGAGAAGAGATTATGTGGGCTGAGGGTGGAGTCAGGAAGGTCAGTTAGAACATTGCAATAGTCCTAGTGAGAGATGGTGGATGCGGCCGTAGACATAGGGGTTTCATAGATTCGTTTGATTCTGGATATATTTTGAAGTTCGATGTGAAGGTATCGGCATACAAACTCCACTTTTGTTGTGAAGAAAAGAGGAATTAAAGGTAATTCCAAAGTTTTTCAAAATGTCTTTTCTCTCAGCTTTACTGAGGTATGATTGATAAAGAAGAATAGCATATATTTAGGGTATACAGTGTGATGTTTTGATAAATGTATACATTGTGAAATGATTACCGCAATCAAATTAATCAACACGCCCTTCACATAGTTACCTTTTTTGTGTGTTTGTGTGATTAGCACACTTGAGATGCATTGTCTCAGCAAGTTTAAAGTATACAATAATTTACTTACTATAACCACCATGCTGTACATTAGGTCTCCAGTACTTGTTAGTCTCATAACTGAAGGTTTGTATCCTTCGACCAGTGTCTCTCATGTTCCCCCAGCACCTAGTCCCTGGTAACCACCATTCTACTCTGTAGTTCCATGAGGTGGCGCTGGTTGGAGTTTCTGCAAGTGCACACATAGCTGCGGAGGCCAGGCCAGTTAAAGAACATGTGTACAGCGTGGTGGGTGGGGCCTGTGAGGGGAGTCAAGCTGCACAGTTGCGCCGAAGCTGAGCTGGCGGCATGCGGGTGCACTGCTGCAGGGTCTAGCTGTGGGTGTGGGCATGGCGGTAAGAACTGGAGACAGGAGTCAGGGCCGGTTTATCGGTATGCACATTGTGGTTACTGGGAATGGTGGACCAGTACACACACGGTTGCATGGGCCATCTGGGGCCACCTGCAGGACAGTGAGTCCTGGCAAGGGGAATCGGTCAGCTGGGTGCACTTGCAGCAACTGCAGGGACCACCAGAGCTTTTGGTGTGTACATGTGTGACTGCAGGGGCCTGGTGCAGAAGCAAATAAAGTGGTGGGGGTGAGCACCTGGAGTCAGGGCCGGCTGAACGTGCACACCCAACAGCAGGGTCAGCCACAGACACACATGCACGCGGTGGTGGGATTGGGGTCTGCAGCACAAGCCCAGGCTGTTTGTGAGCACACACAAGGTGGACATGTGGGGTCCCTGGGCCTAGGTGGTCACGATAGCAGCAGCTATTGGGGATATTCCAGGGAGAGGGGAGGAAGAGGGCTGGTGGTTCAAGGAGCTGGAGACTGCAAAGGTGAAGAACGGTGGGGTCCTTGGAGGCAATGGTTGTCCTATGCGGCTGAGCAGGCTATTGCCTTCCTCAGAGGTGAGAGGCTATAAGGACTGTCAAGGTCCACATCAGAGAAGGCTGTTAGAATCCCGTGCAGAGCAGGCCACTGGGGACCGTAGTGGCTCCCATCACATGGCAGATACTGATGGCCACACCCCTTTTCTTTGTTACTAACCATCTCCCGATGTCTCAGCTAGCGGTTTCCCCCATGTTTGGCGTGGGGTGAAACCAAAGCAGGTCCGTTTTAGGCAGTGCCCTGAAAGGCCAGGGCAGCTGGTTGCTCATCTCGCTCTCCTTTTCCCTGCTAGAGGAACTCACGAGCCGGGGAATTCTCTCTCCAAGCTGAGCAGTGTCAGTTGGGGGATGGGATGATGCAGGCAAAATGAAACTGTTCTCCCTAGCCCTTTTGTGCAGGCATTCTTTTTTGGTTTGTTTGCTTGTTTTCCACTGTGTTGCTGTGGCTTCTTAAGTGGATCCCTGTGCTCTTTGAGAGCTATTTTTGTTCCTGTATAGCGGTCCGCTTGTAGATCTTTTGAGGATAAAGGTGACTTGGATCACCTACTCTGCCATCTTGCTGATGTCACTCATTCCTGCCAGTAACTGCCACATTTTTGTTTTGAGCAGTGGGTAAGGATGGAGTTGTCAATTTGAGATGTGGAAGATGGAGAGGAGTCGAATTGGGTGCTTGAGAAGCACAACACGAACTCAGCTTTAGACACATTAAAGGTCTGTAGGTGTGTGAAAAATTGAATCTGAGGTTGGTTAGAGCTGGGGGTGTACACATGCTAGAGCTGTCATCCCATAAATATTCCACAGAGTCACCCCAAAGAAATGTATGCAGGTTGAAGGAGACAGGTGGCCCAAGAGCTGTGTCTTTTAACATTTTATCATGTTGGGAGGTAAAGACATGTGGAACTTTGTGGATGCTGCCAGGTTTCTGAAGTGGTGGGCCAGTTTACGCCCCCACCTGCAATGTGTGAGTTCTGGCTCCTCCAGATCCTTGCCAGTATCTTTGTATCCTGTGACTCACTGATGACTTGCTGTAAATTCAGTTTGAAACTGTTTGTAACTGTAAAATGGAAGGTTCATATGTCAGAGTTGTCAACTGACCAAAACACCTGGGAAATTGATTCCTTCTTATTCAATTGGGGCCCAGGGGCCTCACACATCCACCTTGCATGTGCCGCCGACAAACAGCCTGGGCCTGTGTTTCAGGCCCCGACTCCACCACTGCGCATGTGTGTCTGTGGCTGACCCTGCCATCGCGTGTGTGCCTTCAGCTGGCCCTGACTCCAGGTGCCAACCCCACCACCATATTTGCTTCTGCACCTGGTCCCTGCAGCCACGGATGTACACAACAATCGCATGTGTAGCAATATCTCCTAGTGTAACTGCCGCCATTGATACCAACCAACATTTATTTGGTGGTTACTATGTGCCAGGCATTTTGCTACGAGTTTTAGGCCTATCGGTTAATTATTACAACACCTCTAAGGCATGAGGACCGTTATTGTGCTTCTCATTTTACAGATGAAGAAACTGAGGCACAGAGATTTTAAGCACCCTGGCTAAGGTTGCTTACTAAGCGGTAGTGTTAAGATTTAAACACACAGCCGGGCTCGGTGGCTCAGCCTGTAATCCCGTGCCTTTGGGAGGCTGAGGTGAGTGGATTGCCTGAGCCCGCGGGTTCGAGACCTGCCTGGGCAGCGAGACCTCATCTCTACAATAAATCAAAAAATCAGCCGAGCGTGGTAGTGCATGCCTGTAATTCCGGGTACTCGGAAGGCTGAGGCGGAAGGATCGCCAGAGCCCAGCAGGTCGAGGCTGCGGTGTCCGGGAGCGGCCACTGCACTCCAGTCTGGGCGACAGAGTGAGACTCCAACTCAAAAAAAAAAAAAAAGGATTTCAACACAGATCAGCGGGGTCAATGTGTACTTTTACCTGTGTACTTTCCTTCCTTTCTTGAAGGCGTTGTGAGTGTGACCAATTGTGTAGTAAATCCTGTCATGCTCCCTTAGATTGACTGTGACGCGCAGCTCACACTTTTCTCCATTTGATTTGTTAAATCAGTAGAGGAGAATCAATGCCTACAGGAGTGTAAAATTCTTTCTGACAGAAAGATCTACAAGCTTCCTGTTTAAGCATGTGCAAAATGAACCTCAGATCTCATCAAAGCTATTTTAGGGCATACAACGGTAACATGTGAAATGTAACCTGACCTAAGTTAAGAGATAACTACCCTCACATTTCTCCATGGCTGTCTTAGGTTTTGTGCCCTATAAGGGTGATTGGTTAGAAGTTGAGTATTATGTTGAGCCAGACTCCTCAAACATCAAGGCATGCTCAGTGAAGCCCGTGATCTGTAAGCCTGTGGAAGAGGTAATTTGTTTTCACGTTGTGCTTGTCATTCGTTTTTTCTTCCAAGCCTTTCTTTTAGTGGTCGTTTTCATGCTTAGAAATCCATTTGATGTGCTGGCAAATCTAGAAAATATACTTGTTATCCAAGAGTAGCCTATTTTCTTCTTGAAATCACAGGACTCCCAACAGAAAGTAATTAGGAAATTATGTAGCACACACATATGATTAAGGTCTAAGTCTTTCAGTTTTTTTATGATGTTCTTTCAGTTTGTTTGGTATTATCATGTTATTAAGATGTTCTGAGAACAACAGGAAGAAAAACAACTTGTATGCCTGAAAATTATTGGGAAAGAATGAATGAAGTGGGTAGTGGGATGTGAGCTTTCCAGTTAAAGTTAGGTATGCTTTGGGTAGTGGAGCCTGACAGTGAGAAGGAAGTTCATTTTGAACGCAGGTACAGATGAAGGAATGAGCCTGGAATGTGACTGGGGAATAGGGAAAACATGATAGTCTACTTACTACCACATTCCTTTCTCATGCAACCCCTCTCACTCTCTCAACCTTAACTACACAGGCTGATGGCCACTGTGTGTAAAATTTAAAACAGACTTTCTCAGCAGAGACCTAGGCCCCACCCCCGGAGATTCTGACTTACTTGGGTTAAGGTGGGGTCTGGGCATGGGTATTTTCGCAAAGCACCCCTGGTACTACTGCCAACGTGCCAGCCATGTTGGGAATCATTGATGGGGATGGAATGACCTGCAGGTTAGAGCCAGAGCGAGGAGGTGCAGAGCCAGTTACAGGATATTATGCTATACATAGATTATGCGATATACATTGACTTCATCATCATTTATACTTGCAGGTGTGCATTACGAGCCTTAATGGAAGAAATGGGGTGTTAGATGATAGTATCTTTTTCACCTTGGATTCGCTGAAACTTCCTGATGGATACATACCTCAATTATATGATGTTGTCGACGCAGTCGTGGTGGAGAGCATTCTGCCCTGCTATACTTGGAGAGCAGTTTCTATCACCCCAGTGCGAAGGTCGAAATAGCAAGCCATTTTTATTTCCTGTGCATCTTTTCTTCTGTGGGCAGCAGAGGGCGTGGTTTCATTGAAAATTAGCATGCCTGAATGATATTTTAAATACGACTTTTCTGGTAAATCCAGTTAAGATACTTGCTAGTTCACTGGGGACCATGAACTCACCTTAGGGAATTGCCTTATCCTTTAAAAATCGTGCTAAAGCTGGCTAGTTACATTGTCTGAGAAACAGCACTGTAATTTAAATTCCTTGTTTTGCATTAGCAGGAGTAGATCCTTTCAGATGGCAGAAGCCCAAGACAGTCCTGAAGGAGCCATCAGAGACAGAGAATGTAACTGGAGAGGCAAGGCATCAGGGCTAGCATGTTAATAGGCATGGTTTAATGTTACAATTTGACTCCCATTTTGTGTTCCCCTTACCCTGCCTATTCTATTTTCATTTTTTTCACAGCGGTTTTCATCTCCTGTCACCTACACAATTGGCTAAATAGTTAGAGTATCATTCATCTATGTCCCTTTTCCCCCATGCTGTATTGTAAACTCCACAACCGCAGAATTTTTTTTTCTTTTTGGTCTGTTTTATTCTTATTGCCCGGGACATGCTAAAGTTAAACGTTATCAAAGTCAGTGAATGAGCTACCTTGTCAACAATAATGCTTAGCTGTGGCTAGTTTATCACTCGGTTTCTAGGAATAAAATTGTTAAGCAACCCATTATGACCTTAGTTGATCTTTTTACCAAAACATCTACAGATCTGGTGCACATAAGCCTCAGGGTGGCTAAAGATCTACTCTTTTGAAGAAGTGCAGCCCAACTCCATACATGAATTAAGTGGCAAGCCAGAGCCCCTAGAAGGAAGGGGAGGCTATTCACCCACGGGCTATGGTGTGGTCCTAAAATCTCACAAGAACACCACGTGAAAAGATTTTTGTCTTTCCTTAAGCAGCATTTGACCAGGTACCTGTGACCGTGGGGAAGGGATATATTTAGATCTTTGGGCATCACTGGAAAGTGGCTGTGAACTTGCCCCCAGTTCTGGAATTCATAATTCCCGCATAATTTCCTGGTCAGTGAGTACAGATAGTTTGGTTCCGAGTTTGCTTTACAGGGCTAGTGAGACTTTTCAACTAGTCATTAGTTTCTCACAGGAACATAGTAGGCGTGAATGTCCTGTAGAGTTCAGGCGTTCACGCATTGGTTCACTCCACACACCCTTGCAGATGCCCTTCAATGTGCCCGGCACTGTTCTAGGCACTGAGGATATAGCCTTCAACCAAAAGGATAAAATCCAGGCCCTTGTGGAACCTGCATTCTGTGAATGCCCCCCTTGGCTCCTAGGATGGAAAGGTGCAGGTGGCAGCTCCAGGTCCCTGTGAAGGTACTCATTCCAAAGCAGCCCCATACTCTGTGACAATTACAGAGAAGTCTACCGTTGGGCTTGAGAGATTCATGGACCATGGATTCTACCACCATCTCACTTAATTCTCCGGTTTGGTTGATGTGGAAGAATGTTCTTTGAGAGGAACAGTGGTTTCTGGGAAGCCCTATCAGGTGGTGATGCAATCACAGCTGCTGTTTCACAAACATCCTACTGGCGTGAGCAAATCACTTTAGCTCCTGGGGTGCAGCAGTTGCATGGATAAATACATTTCCTTTGCCTTTTAATTAGCAAAATCCAGCCAGGCGCGGTGGCTCAAACCTGTAATCCCAGCACTTTGGGAGGCCAAGGCAAGAGGATTGCCTGAGCTCAGGGGTTCGAGACCAGCCCAGACAACATGGTGAGCCCTCGTTTCTACAATAAATCAAAAAACAAGCCTGGCGTGGTAGCACACACCTGTAGTTCCCGCGACTTGGAAGGCTGAGGTGGAAGGATCACCAGAGCCCAGCAGGTCGTGGCTGCAGTGGCCGTGAGCGTGCCACTGCATTCCAGCCTGGGCGACAGAATAAGACTCCAACTCAAAAAAAGAAAAAAAATTTAGCAAAGTCCAGAATCTGTGTGCTTTCGTAGGCCTGGCCTATCGGTGGTACACCTTGGACATTTTCCTCATGGGTATATCAACTTTGAGACTCATTGGCATAATTTCAAATGCAAGGTTCTTGATCGTCTCATCCTCACTGAGGCGTCACATGGGTCTCTCTCAATGGCACTAGGATCTCAGGAGTAGGAAGTAGTGGAATGGGTTAAACACGTGTTTTCCGCAGGTGGGACAGAAATGGCACAAAAATATGAGGACCTGCCACCACCAGTTTCTGGGACTCCAGTGTTCTGCAGTAGCGTTTCCACCTGTGTGCTGTGAATGGGTTGTAGATGTGCTTGTATCAGATGCCCTGCAGCTCATATAGGGATACGTGCAGTGAAGCAAAGGAAATAAGGCAAAGATCTTGAGCCGGGGTTGCTAAACTAGGGCCCTTGTACCCAATCTGTCCCGACACCCAAAATGAGCCTTAAAAAATGAAATTCCATTCAAGTAGGTGGAACCTAATTATAACCCAGTACACTGTACCCACTGTTGCTGTCGTCATGATTATGGATGTTGTTACTCATTGAAGTGATTTGAAGTCTTGAATCATGATTGTGATTTCATCTATTACTACTTATATCTCTAGTAGGTTCTGGTTTGCCATTTCACTGCTGTTCTTATGAGATACATAAAAGTTGGACCGTACATCTTCCTTATGGATATGCTTTGTGAGTATAAATAACCCCTCTGTCATGTTTAACGTGTGGCTCTCTGATTTGTTTTGTCAGAATTCAAAAAGTCATTTTGTCAACTATTTCTCCAAGGATATCTGGTCTTTTTTTTCAATGTTTTTATCGTGCTAAAATATACATAACATAAAATGTACCACTTTAGCCATTTTCAGTATACATGTAAGTGGTATTAAAAACATTCATAGGCTGGGTGCAGTGACTCAGCCTGTAATTCCAGCGCTTTGAGAAGCCGAGGCGAGAGGATTGCCTGAGTCCAGGGGTTCGTGACTAGCCTGGGCAACTTGCTGAGACCTTGTCTCTACATAATAAGTCACAAAAACCAGCCAGGCATGGTGTTGTGTGTCTGTAGTTCCAGCAACTTGGAAGGCTGAGGTGAAAGGATCACCTAAGCCCAGCAGGTCGAGGCTGTGGTGACCGTGAGTTTGCCACTGCACTCCAGCCTGGGCGACAAGAGTGAGACTCCAACTCAAATAAAATAAAATAAAATAAAAAATAAAAAAGTTTCATAATTTTGTGCAACTCTCCAGAACTCTTTTCATCATGTAAAGCTGCAACTCTAAACCCATTAAATAATAACTCCTCATTCTTCTCTGCCCCTAAACCCTGGCAACCACCATTCTACTTTCTGTTTCTGTGATTTTGATTAAGTACTGCATATAACTGGAATTATACAACACTTGTCATTTTATGACTGGCTTATTTCACTCAGAATAATGTCCGCAAGTTTCATTCATGTTGTAGCAGATGTCAGAATTTCTTTCCTCTATAAATCTAAATACTATTCCATTGTTTGTATATATCATATTTTGTTTATCCATTCAATCCTCGGTGGACACTCAGGTTGCTTCCACTTTCTAGCTACTATAAATAATGCCATGACATGGGTGTGCAAATTTATCTTTGAGACTGTGCTTTCAATTTTGGGGGGGACCGGGCTTGGTGGCTCAGCCTGTAATCCCGTGCTTTGGGAGGCCGAGGTGAGTGAATTGCCTGAGCCCGCGGGTTCGAGACCCGCCTGGGCGACTTGGCGAGACCTCATCTCTACAATAAATCAAAAAAAACGTGCCGGGTATGGTAGCGTGCCTGTATTCCAGCTTCTTGGAAGGCTGAGGCGGAAGGATCGCCGGAGCCCAGCAGGTTGAGGTTGCAATGGCCAGGAGCGGCCACTGCACTCCAGTCTGGGCGACAGAGTGAGACTCCAACTCAAAAAAAAAAATTTTTTTGGATACATACCCTGAAGTAGAATTGTTGGATCATATGGTCATTTTTCTTTTGAATTTTTTGATGAACTGTTTTCTACAGTGACTGTGTAATTTTACATTCTCACCAACAGTGCACAAGAGTTCCAATTTTCCCACATCTTTGACAACACTTATTACCTTTTTTTATACTAGCTATCTTAATGGGTCTCATTGTAGCTTTTATTTGTATTTCCTTAATGATTAGTGATTTTCACTGATATGTCTTCTTTGGAGAATTGTTTATTTTAATTTTTTGCCCATTTTTGAAGTAGGTTGTTTGCATTTTTGTTGTTGAGTTTTGGTATTCTCTACATATTGTGCATATCAATCTCTTATCAGATATATACTTTGCAAATATTTTCTCCCATTCTGTAGGTTGCATTTTACTCTGCTCATAGTGTCTTTTTTCTTTTTTTCTTGAGTCAGTGTTTACTCTATTGCCCAGGCCGGAGTGCAGTAGCACAATCACTGCTCACTACAGCCTCAACCCTGTGGACTGAGAGGATCCCTCCACCTCAGCCTCCTGAGCAGCTGGTACTATAGGTGCATGCCACCACGTCCAGCTAATTTTGTTTTATTAATTTTATTTTTGTAGAGACTAAGTCTCACTATGCTGCCGACACTGATCTCAAACTCCTGGGCTCAAGCTATCCTCCCACTTTGACCTCTCAAAGTGCTGGGGATTACAGGTGTGAGCCACTGCACCTGACCCATAGTGGCTTTTGATGCATAACTTTTTAATTTTCATGGAGTACATTTTGTCTATTTTTGTTGTTGTTGTTGCCTGTTCTTTTGGTGTTGTATCCATGAAATAGTTGCCAAATCCCATATCGTGAAGTTTTGCTGTTTTCTTTTAAGTGTTTTACTGTTTCAGGTTTTACACCTAAGCTTTTATCCATTTTGTATAATTTGTGTGCATGTTATTAGGTAAGGTTTCATCTTCATTCCTTTGTATGCGGATATCCAGTTTTCCCAGCAGTAATTATTTTTAAAAATGTCTTTTTCTTTCTTTTTTTTTTTTTGGAGTCAGAGTCTCATCTCACTCTGTTGCCCAGACTGGAGTGCAGTGGCACACTCATGGCCACCACAGCCTCGATCTGCTGGATTCAGGCAATCCTTCCACCCCAGCCTTCCAAGTAGCTGGAACCACAGGCATGCACCACCACGCCTAGCTAATTTATTTATTTATTGTAGAGACGAAGTCTCACCAAGTTGCCTAGGCTGGTCTTGAACCCCTGAGCTCAGGCAATCCTCTCACCTCAGTCTCCCAAAGTGCTGGGATTACAGGCATGAGCCACCATGACCAGCTTTTTCTTTTTTTTAAGCTTTTATTTTATTTTTATTTTAAAGATATAGGGTACAATTCAGGATTATATATACAAGTGGTCATTGTACAGGTAGTTTGGGCCTCCCTTTGGGCCTTCCTTCGTCTGGTGTGAGATCAGGTACCCTTATTGATATTATGTGTCTCCCCACCTCCCTCCCTGGTAGTGATGCACTACTGCCAATCCCTTTCTTATAGTATTATGGAAAAGGTTAAGGATCTGATTATGAGTGAGAACATGGGGTACTCAGTTCTTTGTTTCTGTGATAGATCACTGAGTATCATAGACTCTAAATCCATACAAGATGCTGCGAAGTCCATATCTTTGTCCTGTTTATGGCTGTGTATTATTCCCTTGTGTATATGTGCCACATTTTTTTATCCAGTACGGTTTTGATAGACAGCATGGTTGGTTCCATGTTTTAGCTATTGTGAATAGTGCTGCAATAAACATGCGTATGCAGGTATCTTTTTGGTAGAATGATTTGAGTTCCTCTGGGTATATTCCCAATAGGGAGATTGCTGGGTCATATGGAAGGTCAATTTCTAGTTTTTTTAGAAATCGCCACACTGTTTTCCATAGAGATTGAACGAGTTTGCATTCCCACCAGCAGTGTAGAAGCATTCTCTTTTCTCTGCATCCTCGCCAACAACTGTTGTTGTTTGTTTTATTATTGAGGCCATTCTTACTGGGGTTAGGTGGTATCTCAATGTGGTTTTGATTTGCACTTCCCTGATGATTAGGGAAACTGACACTTTTTTCATGTGTCTGTTGGCTGCTCACATATCTTCTTTTGAGAAGTGTCTGTTCACAACTTTTGCCCAAATTTTAGTGGGACTGTTTGTTATTTTACCTTTCGGCACATTTGAGCTCCTGGTAGATTCTGGATGTTAGAACTTTGTCAGATACACAGTTGACAAATAAATTTTCCTATTCCGTGTGCGTCTCCCTGCTCTCTTGATGATTTCTTTTGCTTTGCAGAAGTTTTTCATTTTAATGTGGTCCCATTTGTCTATCTTATCTCTTATGGCATGGTCTGGAGTTTTGGTCAGGAATTGGTTGTCTACTCTGACTCCCATAAGGTTGTCTTCTGTGTTTTCTAAGAGTCTTATAGTTTGAAGTTTTATGTTGAGACCTTTGATCCATTTAGAGTTGATTTTTGTGTATGTTGATAAGTAGGGGTCCTGTTTCAATCTTCTGCATGTGGTCAGCCAGTTTTCCCAGCACCATTTACTGAATAGGTTCTCCTCTCCCCAGTGGTTGTTGGTGGAGGCTTTGTCGAAGATGAGTTGGTTGAGAAATTGAGGTTTTGCTTCCAGAATCTCTATCCTGTTTCATTGGTCTTTATGTCTGTTCTTGTACCAATACCAGTCTATTTTGACTAGTATAGCCTTATAATAAAGTTTGAAGTCTGGAAGTGTGATATCTTCTGGTTTGTTTCTTTTGCTGAGGATTGTTTTAGCTATTCATGGTTATGTTTCCATATAAATTTCTGTATTGTCATTTCCAGTTCTGAGAAGAATAATATTGGTAATTTAATGGGGATTGCATTGAATCTGTAGATTGTCTTGGGTAGGGTGAACATTGTAACAATGTTCATTCTTCCAATCCATGAGCATGGAATATTTTTCCATTTGTTTATGTCTTCTTGGATTTCTTTGAGCAGTGTTTTGTAGTTTTCATTGCAAAGGTCTTTCACTTCTCTGATTAGGAAGATGCCAAGAAGTTTTAATTTATTTTATTTGTGGCTATTGTGAATAGGATTGTGCTTTTTATTTATTTCTCTGTTTGTAGTTGTATACGAATGTGACTGTCTTTTGCACATTCATTTTATACCCTGAGTCTTTGCCAAAGTCCTTTAAAAGTGCAAGGAGGTTTCTGACAGATTATCTTGGATTTTCCAGATACAGGATCATATCGTCAGTAAAGGGGGATAATTTATTTTTTTTATGTTTTATTTTTTTATTTTTTTTGAGTTGGAGTCTCACTCCGTCACCCAGACTGGAGTGCAGTGGCTGCTCCTGGCCACCGCAACCTCGACCTGCTGGGCTCCGGTGATCCTTCTGCCTCAGCCTTCCAACTAGCTGGAATTGCAGGCGCACACTACCACGCCTGGCTAATTTTGTGGTTTATTGTAGAAATGAGGTCTTGCCAAGTTGCCCAGGCGGGACTCGAAACTGCAGGCTCAGGCAATCCACTCACCTCAGCCTCCCAAAGCTCGGAATTACATGTTGAGCCCCCGAGTCCGGCTAGGAAGGATAATTTAACTTCCTATTTTCCTATTTGGATACCCCTGGTTTCCTTCTCTTGTTGAATTGCTCTAGCTAGGACTTCCAACACAATGTTGAACAGGACAGGTGAGAATAGGCAGCCTTGTCTTGTTCCAGTTTTCAGGGGAAACGCTCCCAGTTTCTGTTCGTTTAGCACTATGCTGCCTCCACAGAATCATAGATGGCTCTTAGTATTTTGAGGTATATTCTGTCTATGCCTAGGTGTTCAAGGGTTTTTATCAAGAAGGGATGCTGGATTTTATCAAAAGCTTTTTCTACATCTAATGATATAATCATGTGGTTCTTGAGTTTACATCTGTTGATGTATTTAATTACTTTTATGGTCTTTGAGTGATGATCCAGCCCTGCATCCCAGGGATGAAGACTACTTGGTCATGGTGGATGATTTTTGAAATGTGTAGTTGGATCCAATTTGCTAGAATCTTGTTGAGAATTTTGTATCCATGTTCATCAGGGATATTGGCCTGTAGTTCTCTTTTTTGTAGGATCTTTACCTGGTTTGGGTATCATTGTGATTTTAGCTTCAAAAAATGATTTGGAGAGAGTTCTGTCTTTCTTAATTGCCTGGAATTCTTTCAATAGGATTGGTATCAGCCTCTCCCAGTATGTTTTGTAGAATTCTGCTGGAAAGTCATCTGGCCCAGGGTTTTTTTTTTTTTTTTTTTTTAGGTAGTTTTGTTTTTCTTTTTCTTTTTCTTTTTTGAGTCAGAGTCTCAATGTCTCCCAGGCTGGAGTGCAGTGGCATACTCACAGCCACCACAGCCTCGACCTGCTAGACTCAGGCAATCCTTCTGCCCAGCACTCCAAGTAGCCCGAACTACAGGCACACACTACCACGCCTGGCTAATTTTTAATTTTTTTGTAGAGACAAGGTCTCACCAAGTTTCCAGGGCTGGTCTTGGGCTCAGGCAATCTGCTTGCCTTGGCCTTGTCAGTAGCTTTTTTAGGATGGTGACATAAGAACAGCTTTTATGGCATCCCAGAGGTTTTGGTAAGATGTTTCTTGGTTTTCATTTGTTTCCAGAAATTTTTTTATTTCTATTTTGATTTCTGTGTTGACCCAGGAGTCATTCAGCATTGTGCTGTTCAGTGTCCATGTCTTTATGGGTTTTAGGGGAATTTTGTTGGTGTTGATATTTAGTTTTATTCCACTGTGGTCTAAGAAGGTCCATGACAGTATTTTAACTTTATAAAATTTGTTTATACTTCATTTATGGCTGAGAATGTGATCGATTGGAGTATGTTCCATGTAGTGATGAGTTGAATGTATATTCTGTGGTTGTTGAGCAAATGCTCTGCAGGTATCTATTAAATCTATTTGGTCAAGCATCAAGTTGAGGTTCCAGATCTCTTTGTTGATTTTTATGCCTCAATAATCTATCTAGGGTTGTTAGTTGAGTATTTAAATCCCCAGCTATGATAGTGTTAGAGTTAGTATCTTCTTTTTTAGTTTACTTAGTAGTTGCTTTATAAATGCTGGTGCTCCTGTGTTTTGTGCATATATGTTTAGGATAGATATTTCTTGTTGATGGATTGAACTTTTTGTCATTATTTGGTGTCCTTTGTATCTTTTTAATTTTGGTAACTTAAAGGTTGTTTTGTCTGATACTAAGATTGTGATCCGTTTTTTTGTGATCCGTTTGCCTAGAAATTCATTTTTCATCCTCTAACTTTGAGTCTTTGTGCGCTCCTGGATACAGCAAATTATTGAGTCGTGTTTTTTTTTTTTTTTTTTTGAGTTGGAGTCTCACTCTGTCACCCAGACTGGAGTGCAGTGGATGCTCCCGGCCACCGCAGCCTCGACCTGCTGGGCTCCGGCAATCCTTCTGCCTCAGCCTTCCAAGTAGCCAGAATTACAGGCATGCGCTACCATGCCTGGCTGATCTTTTTTTATTTATTGTAGAGATGAGGTCTCACCGCCCAGGCGGGTCTCAAACCCGCAAGCTCAGGCAATCTACTCACCTCAGTCTCCCAAAGGCGTGGGATTACAGGGTGAGCCACTGAGCCCGGCTGGATCGTGTTTTTTTTTTAATCAAGTTTTCCATTCTATGTCTTTTCAGCAGTGATTTTAGTCCATTCACATTCAGGCTAATTATTGAAATGTAAGTGTTTATCTCCATCAGGAAGTTCTTATAAAGTTTTTTCTTTGTTTGTTTTCCTTTAACTTTTGTGTTGATGTATGTGTGTACATTCAAGTTTCCAGTCATGATATTCTCTCTGTTGATTATGTTCTCCTATTCGCTTGGGAAGTGCATGGTTGTTCTTTTTTTTCCTTCTGTGCTTTATAAGCATCTCCTGTAGGGCTGGTGGTCTGGAAGCTGCAAAGTCTCTTAGGGATTGAATTTCTGGGAATGATTTTAATTCTCCATTACTGGTGAAGCTGAGTTTGGCTGGGTAAGAAATTCTTGGTTGAAATTGTTTATCTTTGAGGACTGTGAATATTGGACTCCAGTCCTTTCAAGCTTATAGTGTTTCTGCTGATAGGTCTGCTACTATTCTGATGGATCTTCCCTAGTAGGTAGTCTGATCTTTCTCTCTTGCTGCCTTTAGGATTTTTTCTTTTGTACCTACTTTGTGTAGGTAAATTACTATGTGTCTAAGGGCTGGTCTTCTCATTTGATGTCTTGTGGGGGTTCTCTGTATCTCTTGTGTTTAGATGGTCACATCTCTGGTGAGATGGGAAAAGTTTCCTCAGATAACCTCATGGAATGGTTGCTCCAAGGTGTCCTTCCTTTCCCTTTCTTGTCCTGGGATACCAATCAGGCATAGGTTCAGCCCCTTGATATAATCTCACATCTCTTGGAGGCTTTGTTTTTTCTTTCCAAGTTTTCTTTCTATGTTTTTTTTTTTACAGATTGGATTAATCCCATGTTTTGGTCTTCAAGTTTTGAGATTGATTCTTCTGCTTGATTAATTCTGCTTTCAATGCTTGTCATCTCGTTATTTATTTCCTGGATGAAGTTTTTTATGGGAAAAATCTCTGTTATATGTTCTTTCAGTGTTGCATCTTATCTTTCTTGAGGCTTATTCACTCTTTTCATCCATTCCCTAATCCCTAGTGTATTCCGGGGCCAGTTATAGGTAACTTCCATTGTTTGGGCTCTGATGTCTGATTTTTCAGCCATTGTCTCTTTGGTACACTGGTGATTGCCTAAGGTCTTCTGTTGATTTTTTTTCTTCTTCTTCTTCTTTTTTATTTTGAGTTGGAGTCTCACTCTGTCACCCAGACTGGAGTACAGTGACCACTACCAGCCACCAGAGCCTCGACCTGCTGGGCTCTGGTGATCCTTCCACCTCAGCCTTCCAAGTAGCCGGAATTACAGGCACACACTACCATGCCCAGCTAATTTTTGATTTATTGTAGAGATGAGGTCTCGTCAAGTTGCCCAGGTGGGTCCCGAACCTGTGGGCTCAGGCAATCCACTCACCTCAACCTCCCAAAGCATGGCTGACCCACCGAACCTGGCCTGATTTTTCTTCATTTGTAACAGATCTCTTTCTTTTCTCTTTCCTTCTGTTATTTAGTAGCAGTGGGAGGGGCTTTGACTTCTGATGTTTACTCATGCCCTCTATTCTTTCCTCATCAGGGCTCTGAATTTGTTCTATTTTGAAACAGGGCTGGGTGTGGGAAGCTTTTCTGTTCCTTATAGTTTTGAGAGTCAAATAAGGTGAAGGATGGGGAGCTAGGATTCAGAACCTACTTGCTAATCACAATGTTCACTGACTAGGATATGGGTTCCCTGAAACACACCCCCCACCACCACTCTATATGACAATGCAGTGGGTATATGTGTGTACCTCCTGAGTTCAAGATAATGTAAAAGCAATGAAGAGAACAGAGAAAAGTAGAATGAAATAGGATGGACACAAAATAACAAAGTAAAAAAAAAAGACCGAAAGAAAACAAAGGAAAAAATACAAAAAAAAAAAGCAGAAACCAAAGCAAAAAACAATAAAACACACACACAAGCCTGGCTCGGTGGCTCAGCCTGTAGTCCCGCACTTTGGGAGACTGAGGTGAGTGAATTGCCTGAGCCCGCGGGTTCAAGACAGGCCTGGGCAACTTGGCAAGACCTCATCTCTACAATAAGTCAAAAAAATTAGCCAGGCGTGGTAGCGCGCTCCTGTAGTTCTAGCTACTTGGAAGGCTGATGCAGAAGGATTGCTGGAGCCCAGCAAGTCGAGGTTGCGGTGACTGGGAGCATGCCACTGCCCTCCAGTCTGGGCGACAGAGTGAGACTCCAACTAAAAAAACAAAAAACAACAACAAAAAAAACCAAAACACACACACACACACAAATGAAGACCAAAACAAACAGAAAAAACAAACAAAACAACCCCCCCAAAAAAACAGGAAAACTGAGCATACACATATGCCCAACACAAAGGGAAAGAAGAAGGAAAAATAGCGGGAATTCAAATCAAATCCTCACACATACATTAACACACACACACTGAACTAAAAAAAGAGAAGGACCAAAAAACGGAACAATTAACACTCATTCATTCATGTATACTCATAAACAGAAAACAAAAAAACAAAAGAAGAAAGAAGAGAGAAAAAAAGAAAGAAAAAAAAAAAAGAGAAAAAAGGGGGAACTGCAAAGCAAGCCCTCACATACACATTCATGCACAAAATAAGAGAATAAAGAAGAAAGCAAAAAAGAAAGAGAAAAAAGGGAATACAAATCAAGCCCTCACGTACACATTCATGCACAAAGAAGAGAGGAAAAAAAGAAGAAAGGAAAAAGTGAAAAAAGGGGGAATGTAAATCGAACCCTCATGCACACATTCATGCACACACACAAAAAAATAGCAAAAAGAAAAAGAAAAAAATTTCCGGGGCACTACGCGCCCTCTTGTGTCAAGTTCTGTAATTGTTCCTCTCAGTTGCTCATAGAAAAATCCCTCTGAGGTCTCCTGGGGAGCTGCTGCCTCCTTCACAATACCCCAATGCCCAGCCCAGGGAAGGAGGAGGGGGTGATGGGGGTAGGTGGGGCTTTAGTCCTCCCTTCCCGTCTCCTATGGTCAGGAAGATCCCCTCTGGTGAGGAGCTGTGGGATTGTCTCCTTCTCAGGTACTGGCAGGAGGTGCCCCAGCCATGCTTACCCTGGAGTAGAGCCTTCCTATCACAGCTGACATCCAGGCTCCACCTGGATTCCTCCCTCTCAGTCGTGCCCTAGCAGTGTGGGTCTGACATACAGAGGATTGCTGGGGAGGAGGAGGTTGGGTCAGCCCTGGACTCACCACTGATCTCTTTGGGTGTCTTCCTCATCCTTTTCTGGTCTCACCCTTTGTCCCATGGCTGAATCCAGGTAGAGGGTGGAGTGCCTGAGACTCAGCACTTGTTCTGTCCTTCTGAAGTTTGTGTTTTCAGATATTCCCTCTGGGTAACAATCAGTCCCTGAGTAGTTAACCTGCTGGTCACAGAGATCGAGTCTGTTGCTCAGTGGTGAGCAAGCTGGAACACTTCCCTGCCCAGTTTTAAGATGGTGGCAGGGTGCCTCTTTTGTCTTCTCCAGTGGGGCTCTGCCTCTGGTTCCCTTGCTGTGCTCCCTTCACAGCCCTTGCTGCCAGTGTCCAGGCAGCCACTGCAGTGGTGAGACAGAGCCTGGAGCAGACAGTCACACCCGTCAGCTTCTTCCCAGGAAGGCCTTTGCTGATTTTAAAAACTGGTGTTTGACTTCTGTGCTCCAGGCAGTGCTAGGGACCAAGCCGAGCAGCTGGGGCACCAGCCGCTTCACCAGGAGAGCCCTGGTCACTGACTCCAGCGTCTCCACCCAGGCAGCCACTCACATGCCCACTTACTCATAGACACGTATGCAAAATTGTCACTCACACAGGGACTTGCATAGTCCGACTGGCTCTGCCGCCATCTTCCCTGAGCCTAAGAATGTCTTTTTCTTGTTGAGTGGTCTTTCCTTTCTTTTTTTGTTTTTGAGTTGAAGTCTCACTTTGTCACCCAGGCTGGAGTGCTGTGGCATACTCATGGTCACTCCAGCGTTGACCTGCTGGGCTTCGGGGATCCTTCTGCCTCAGCCTTCCAAGTAGCCGGAACTACGGGCACGCACTACCATGCCCGGCTTTTTTTTTTTTTTTTTTTTAATTTATTGTAGAGACGCGGTCTTGCCAAGTTGCCTGGGCTGGTCTCAGACCTGTGGGCTCAGGCAATCCACTCGCCTCAGCCTCCCAAAGTGCTGGGATTGCAGGCTGAGCCACAGAACCCAGCCAGTCTTTCCTTTCATCTCTAAGTATTTTAAAATTTATTTTGTGATTTTTTTCTTTGATTTATTTGTTGTTTAAGAGTGGGTTGTTGATGGGGCTCGGTGGCTCAGCCTGTAATCCCAGCACTTTGGGAGGCCAAGGAGAGTGAATTGCCTGAGCTCACGGGTTCAATACCCAGCCGGGCAACTTGGCGAGACCGTGTCTCTACAGTAAATCAAAAATTAGCCAGGCCTGGCAGCGCATGCCTGTAGTTCCAGCTACTTGCAAGGCTGAGGCGGAAGGATTGCTGGAGCCCAGCAGGTCGAGGCTGTGGTCACCAGGAGCTTCCCACTGCACTCCAGTCTGGGGGACAGAGTGAGGCTCCAACTCAAAAAAAAAAAAAAGTGGGTTGTTTAACTTTCACAAATTTGTGATTTTCCAGTTTTACCTCTGTTATTAATTTCTAACTTCATTCTCTTCTGGTTAGAGAATACTTTGTATGATATGTATCTTTTAAATTCTTTTAGGACTAAATTTGTGGCCTAACATATAGTCTATCTTACAAAATATGCTATGTGCATTTGAGAAGAATGTAAGTGTTGTTGTTGCGTAGAGGGGTCTGTGTGTTTCTGCTAGATCTAGTTGGTTTATTGTGTTAAGTACTTTATTTATTTATATTCTGTTTGGCTGTTCTGTCCATTACTGAGTGCAAGACATTGAAGTCTAGAACTATTATTATAGAACTGTCTAGTTTCTCCCTTCAATTTTGTCAATATCTGCTTCATATATTTTGATGATCTGTTATTAGGTGCATACATGTTTACAATTGTGATATCATCTTGCTCTATTTAACCATTTATTTGTATATAATGCCCTTCTTTCTCTCTTGAATCCTTTTTTGATTTAATGTCTATTTTGTATGATAGACTGCTTACTTATATTTACTATTTTCATGCATATCTTTTTCTGTCCTTTCACTTTCAACCTATTTGGGTCCGGATCTAAAGTGAGTCTCTTGCACACAGCATATATTTGGGTCATATGTTTTTATCCATTATGCTAATCTCTGCCTTTTGATTGGAGAGTATAAACAATTTACATTTCAAGTAACTATGAATAACATCTTACTTTTATTATTTTGCTATTTGTTTTCTGTATTTCTTTCGCTTTTTCTGGCAGTAATTTCCTGCATTACTGTAATCTCTGTGTTGATTTTTTTGTAGCAAACTGTTTAAATTTCTTCTCATTCCCTTTTGTGTATATTCCATAGTTACTTTCTTTGTGCTTACCATAGGGATAGCATTAAACTTCCTAGTTATAACACTCCATTTTAATTTGTACCAATTTAGTATCAATAACATGCTAAAACTGTTTCTGTACAGCTTTGTCTCCACCCCTTTTGGTTATTGATGTCACAAAATTGCATCCTTATACATTGTGTGCCCAAGAACATGAACTAATAATTCTTTTAAATGCATTAATCTCGGCTGGACTCCGTGGCTCAGCCTGTAATCCCCGCACTTTGGGAGGCCAAGGCGAGTAGATTGCCTGAGCCAGCAGGTTCGAGACCCACCCGGGCAACTTGGCGAGACCTCCTCTCTACAATAAATCAAAAACTAGCCAGGTGTGGTAGTGCGCGCCTGTAGTTCCGGCTACTTGGAAGGCTGAGGCGGAAGGATCGCCAGAGCCCAGCAGGGCGAGGATGTGGTGGCTGGGAGCAGCCACTGCACTCCAGTCTAGGTGACAGAGTGAGACTCCAACTCAAAAAAAAAAAAAAAAAGTAAGAAAGTGCTCAAAGAATCATGGGTGTATGTAAAAAGGAAACAGAGGCCAATTAGAAAAAAGAGAAAAATGAGGGGAGGACAAAGAAAAGTGCTGCCAGCCCTTTAAGTCGTCTGAAACTTGCCTCAGAGGAGGAAGGGGGAGGGTGGCCTTGCAATAATGGTGAGAGATGTGATGATAGCAATGGCCACCCATCTTTTTGTCGGCAAGAATGAGGACTCGACTCTGACCTTTTTTCCTCTTGCTCAAATTCCTAACTAAGGGGCCTGGGTAGTCACATCCTGAAAACCATAAAATCTCATCAGATGGGTTTTTATTAACCCTATATAATGTGGCTGCTTTCCAACGTGATGCTGGCATACCATCACAGAACATAAAAAAAAAACTAAAAGAAATACAAATGTTTTATGACCCTGCAAATCAGTCTCCTGGGGGAAATTTGCATCTGTATTTACCACCTATTTTCTCTGCGGCATGCTACTTAGAGCCTTCATCTACATATCAAGAACCTTGGCTTCCTCAACTCCCTTCCCTTTTCTTAACTCAGCATTTCTTTTGTTGATTTCAAATTCTTTAGACTGAGTTTAACCCTTTCTGCCAATTACCAATCAGAAAATCTCTGAATCTACCTATGACCTACACATCCCCTGCCCCCACCACCTTGGAGACGTCTTGCCTTCCCAGGGCCAACCAGTGTAAACCTCACATGTTTTGCCTGTAACTTCTTTCTCCCTAAAATTAAAGCCAAACTGTAATTCAACCATACTGGGCACATATTCTCTGGCCCTCTCAGGACTGTGAACAGGCATGGGTCACTCACATTTGGCTAAGAATAAACCTGTTTAAATGTTTTACAGAGTTTGGCATTTTTGTCAACAAGAAGCTGCAATCAACTATCACAGCACAGATCCCCAATATTTGAAGGACAAGTTCCTTTTTGTCCATTCTGGCTCCTATAAGCAGTGTGGAAGATGCTCCATTAACATTTGCACAGCTGCCTGTCACAGAGTTAGGGTTGGAGGATGGGAAGCTGCCACCAGGCTAAGAGCTGAAATTGGCCAAGGTTAACCTCCCTTTTCCTCTAAGCCTTCACATGGAAATTGCAAGCCTTTAATACACTTCAGAGTTCCAAAATAGTTGTATCAGAGTCTGCTGGTGAAATTTTTATCTAGGCGAGAGACTAATTCCTGGTGCTTCCTACTCCACCAACTTCCTAGAATCCCCATGACCTTAAATTTTAAACATGTACACTTACAATTATATTTTCTCAAACATATTCTTGGTTTTTTTTTTTTTTTTTTGAGTTGGAGTCTCACTCTGTTGCCCAGACTGGAGTGCAGTGGCCCCTCCTGGCCACCGCAGCCTTGACCTGCTGGGCTCTGGCGATCCTTCCACCTCAGCCTTCCAAGTAGTTGGAACTACAGGCGTGCGCTACCACGCCCGGCTAATTTTTTGATTGACTGTAGAGATGAGGGCTTGCCAAGTTGCCCAGGCGGGTCTCGAACCCGCGGGCTCAGGCAATCCACTCACCTCGGTCTCCCAAAGCGTGGGATTACAGGCTGAGCCACTGAGCCGGGCCTCAAACATATTCTTAAACTATTCAGCAGCTCTACTCTCTTCCTGATAACCTTAGCCTGTGTTACCTTCCCCCAGTGGTCTATGTCCACAATTCTTACAGTACACAACAAACTTTTCTTCTCTCTACGCTTCCCTCTCCTCTCTCTCACACCTTTCTTTTTACAGGTGTGAGTAGTACAGACTGACAGTAAAGACTCAGGAATGAAATTACCTGGGCACAAACCCTTGCTCCTCCAGATGTGTGACCTTAGGTAAATTTCTTTACCTTCCTGAGCCCCAGTTTCCCCATCTTTATAAAGAGGAATAATATAAGTTTCTGTTTCAGGGCCGTGGTATTACATTATTTAGCTTATGTCATGTGCTCAGAGCAGAACACGACCCCAAGTAAGTTCTCCTTCTTCCTCTTTCTTTCCCCCTATCAATAAGTGTTGAGATTTTTAAACTCCTCTAAATACGTATTTACTTGCTGTTATTTATTTATTTTTTTTTTTGAGTTGGAGTCTCACTCTGTTGCCCAGACTGGAATGCAGTGGCACGCTGGCCACCGCAGCCTCGACCTGCTGGGCTCCGGTGATCCTTCCGCCTCAGCCTTCCAAGTAGCTGGAACTACAGGCGCGCACTACCACGCCTGGCTAATTTTTTGGTTTATTGTAGAGATGAGGTCTCGCCTGCCCAGGCGGGTCTCGAACCCGCGGGCTCAGGCAATCCACTCACCTCAGCCTCCCAAAGCACGGGATTACAGGCTGAGCCACCGAGCCCGGTTTACTTGCTGTTATTTCTTGGCTTCCATGCCTCCTTTTGGGCCTCTTGTTCTTATTGCTAACATACTGTTTTTGGTTTGGGGTTTTTTTGGTTTTTGTTTTTGTTTTTTAGTAATTCTTTTAGCAACAGTTGATGGGTAATACAATTTCTAGGTCATTCTATATATCAGAAGATGATCATTTCACATTCATTCATAAATTCTAGGCTCACAAGAGTTTTCTCTTTGTCCTTTAAAGACATTAATTTGTGCCAAGATTCTGTAGGGCATTAGAAACCCTAAACCATGCATAACCTCTGGCCCACTTCTAGGGGTATATAGTAAGGAATGCATCATGTCTGTGCCACAGCATTTATCCACAATGACATCTGTCACTGCATCAGTTACAAAAACAACAAAAAGTAAACCAAACCCTGACAAAAACATAGCCCTCCCCACCAACAAATGACAATTAATGAAAACAACCAAAGGCATTGGGAATACATGATGCAACCTTCATACAAGAGATACTGGGTAGCTTTGGATATAGAAAAATATTCCATATTTTATATCATAGTAAGATAAATATGATTTGATGGAAGCAGGTTTCAAAATAGTCTGTTTCTAACTTTGCATCTATAAAATATGCAGACAAAGTGAAAACTCATTCCAAACCAGCAGTTTCCCTTGGGGGTGGGCTGCAGTAGGACTAGGATGGGATTTTGCACCTTTTTTTTTTTTTTTTTGAGTTGGAGCTTCACTCTGTGGCCCAGGCTGGAGTGCAGTGGCACACTCATGGCCACCGCAGCCTCAACCTGCTGGGCTCAGGCGATCCTTCTGCCTCAGCCTTCCAAGTAGCTGGAACTACAGGCACATGCTACCATGTCCAGCTAATTTTTTGATTTATTGTAGAGACCAGGTCTTGCCATGTTGCCCAGGCTGGTCTCCAACCCCTGGGCTCAGGCAATCCTTTCGCCTTGGTCTCACAAAGTGCTGGGATTACAGGCTTGAGCCACCGTGTCCGGCCTGCACGTTCTTTATGTTTCCCATTTTCTGAATTTTTTGCTCTGGTGACCCCTGGAGCTGCCTTTCTTAGCTGCTCTTTTGCCCTGTCTTGAGTCAGTTGCTTAAGTTCCAGTCCATCTCTAGAGGTGGGACAGAGGGAAGAAAGGTGAGCCCATCTCAGTGTGGTCCCAGCTGATCCCATTAAGGAAGTCCATCTACAGAAGGCCCCCAGGTCTGCCCTTCAAGTCCTAGATGTTTTATCTTTGTCCTGGACCCCACCCAGAAAGGACAGGGCCATTTTCCGCCTTTGCCATGGCACCATGCCCTTCAGCCCAATTCTCTGTCCCTCCAGGACACACTGGGGGTTGAGGAAAAGAGCTCCTGTGTGGGGTTCTGTTTCAGACTGGGCTCCTCACTTTCTCTGTACAATGGGCTGTTAGGTGAGCGTGGGAGCATGCTGGGATTAGGAATGCAAAGTACCTGGCGTGCAAAGCCTATCACATGTCGGGCTCTCCTCAGACTCCAGTTTCCAGCACTTGGTTCCCTTTCCTCATAGTAACAAGGCTGCTCCAGGTGAGACCCGATGACAGAAGTTTAGCAGACGTCATCACATTGAGTGCCCACAAGCACCCAAAGGATCCTGGCTAAAAACCCGAGAATGTGCATGGTTTGCCTGGGACCACACAGTGCTAAGTGGAAGAGCCAGGTGCACGGCGCAGGTTGTGGTCTCCTGGGCCCTGCTCCTTTCAGAGCAGGACCCACCTGCCTGCCTGCCTGCCTTCACAGCTGGGGAGGGAGGCCTCGTCCTCTGTCTTCAGGAGGCTTTGGACCACAGACTCCCATCTTGACTTGCGATCCCTGGAACACAAGGGGGACCATCAGGGACAGAATAGGACCGTGGGGACAAAGGGGAGGGAAGCAGGGCCTGTCAGGGGCTGGGATCCATCCCTCCTGTGGTGGCAGATGCCACAGGGCCTCGCCCTCATGCTGTTGAAAGAGAACTTCTTGTCAGGGTGCTGTGACCCGAGTAGCCCCTGCGACAGGTGAGAAGTGAGCCCAGGACCCCTAACCCCAGGCTGTGCTTCAGTGTGAGCACAGCCCTGTGTCCTCCGGATGCCTCCCTCCTGGGACCCTGCGGGCCTTCCCCATCACACCCCGCTGCCCTCCCCCTCTAGTCTGCTGCTCTCCTCTCAAGGCCCCCCTGCAGCCCTCTGCCCTCTTCCACATGCCTAGCTCCCCAGGCCTGGCTCTCCAACTTCCTTCCCTCCTCCCTAGGTTCCCACTCCAGCCCTCTGCCCTCCCTCTGCTCCCCCAGGCCTCTGCCCGACTCCCCCAGCCATCTGCCCTCCTCCTCTAGCCTCCCTCCCCCACCTCCCACCCACCTGCCAACCCTTACAGCTGCAGTACTTTCTCGGCAGCCACTGGGAGGGGGCTCTGATAGGCCAGAGTTTGGGTCCGAGGTGGGGGGACGGAAAGCAGGTTTTATCTTCTCCAAGATTCTGCAATGGTGGCTGGCAGGCAGGCAGTGGAAGGGGGCCTTGGGCATGGAGAGGGGTCTCAGGCCTGTATACAATGAACTAAGGAAGTGTATTTGACCTCAGTCTGCCGGAGTCCACCCTTGGGGTTCAAGTGAGTTAAGCACTTTTGAACTCCAGGCTCCACGATGAAAGAAAAGGCTTATGGTTTCGGTTGTTTGAACAGATTACTGTGAACAAAACAAACTGCCACCTCTCTGGCCAGGCTATGCTGCTGCCTGCTTCTTATGGGGCAGGGGTCAGGGTAAGTTGGGTCTCAGTGCAGCTTCTGAACAGGCAACTTGGTCCCTGCCACGGTCACTTCCCCGGCCCTCCTATGCTCCTCCTGGCCACTGAGCAAGTGACCTCACCACTGGAGCTCTCTCCACCCAGGCCATTGCATCACACCCACCAGACACAAGACGTTTCCAGCAAGGAATGCAGCGTTTGAAACCAAGAACTTTTTTTTTTTTTTCATCTTAGAGAAACAAGATGTGACAACACCAGAAACAAGAACATGTCTCTGACCAGCCTGTGCTGACCAGTGGAGAGTTAATCACACACAGAAAAGTCAAAGTCATTCTGGTCGGTATCTGAATCTGTTGCTTTGCAGCCTGGAACAGACTGCAAATAAAGTTCATGGAGAACCAGTCACCCAGCAAGGGCCCCGTGGGGGAGATGAAGAGGGAGAGAGGTGGGAAAGCAGCAGCGCGGTAAGCTACCTACTCCAGGCAGGAAGGGTGACAAAGCAGGGGCAGGAACATGTTGCTGAGGGCTTGGCCCTGCCCTTCCCCCAGCCGGTCCCTTTGGGCCAACACAGCCACAGCAGAAGCCACTGGGGACGCGCGCTTCTGTGTTGCTCTATATAGGGTGGAGGTTCCTGCAGTGGGGGGACTCAGAGGGCAGGGGCCCCAGAGGCCCTGACACATTTCTTTCTTCCTGTAGGGAAGTGGTTTCCTGGGCCCCAGGCAGAGCCCCTTGCACCAGGAGGGCTTGCGTACCCACCATACTCACACAGGCTCTCATACATGAATACATTTGTGCGCAAACATGCACACATGCACTCACACATATATCCTTGAGCAAACACACATTCTCAGGGGAGAGCCTTCCTCCTCCCTTGCTGGCTGGCCCAGGAAGAGGCTGGAGTAGGGGCCTCCAGTCACCCAAAGGGTAACACCAGGGTTTGAAAGGACCATGTCTGTGTATCAGACCCCAGACCCAAGGAGGCCCCTCTCTCCTCCCCTCCTGTGTGGTTCTTGTTCTGCAGAGGGTGCCCCCAGAGGCCTGTGGATGGGCCAGCAGGCTGACAGGCTCCCAGAGGTAGCCCAGGGTGCACAGGGATGGGGCAGATGAGAGGGGCCCGCCAGATCAGGGGTTCCCAGGAGATTTGGCACAGGGAAGCATGCCATCAGGCCTTGGCTGCAGGAGGTCCTAGGGGCCACGTGGCAGACACCGTACAGCCTCGTCCAGGGTGAGGCAGGCAGAGCTCTTCATTTGGGACCGGCTCCAGGGGGCAGCTGAGGAGGACACAAGGTAGGAGGCTGGGCCACTCTGTCCCTGGGGCTGGCCAGACTGCTGCACTTTTCCATTCCAGAAACTGAGAACGCGGGCCCCAGGCGATCAATGCTGCAGGAGATGTGGGAAAGGCAACGGGGGGTGAGGTCCAGGGTCTCTCCTGGCTCCCCTCTGGCCCTCCTCTGGCCATTTTGGTTCGGCAGTCAGCAGTATGCCCGAGGCCCCCAGGACCAATCTAAGCCTGTACGGGTGGGTCTTCATCCCGTGTGATCCCAGGGAAGGAGGGCTAAACCTGGGGACAGAGAGATGGAATCAGGCCATGGGTCCCAGCCCTATCCCTCCCCAGGTTTATCACATCACCCTCCTGGTTATGTCATGTCCCCAGGAGCCACGCTGCCACCGTGACCCCCACTCTGCCACCAAGCTGAAGGGCTTGTGACACTCAACTGCTGAGGAGTCCTTGGTCAAACTCCAGGTGGGCTGAGGAGGCTTTGGGGCTGGGAACTTGGCTCCCCAGGCGATCCGGAACCCATTTCATTTCCCATCTCTGCTCACCATCCTTCTGGTCATCCCTGTGACCCTCCATACTGCTCCAAGGAAAGCAAGACTCCCAGACTCCCTCCCCTAGACCCATCTCTCCCTAGGTGCCCTGTGCTCCCCCTCCCCTCCCCACTATTTCTGGTCTTGAAGGAGACTGGAGAGGTGGGTGGGGTCCTGCAGGCCAAGGGGCTGACTCAGCTCCACCATTTCTTGTCTGTGTGACAAGGGCAGACCCCTCCCTCCCCCCAGCCTCAGCTTCCTCCAACATTATGAGGGAATTACATCTCCCTCACAGTATTGCTAGCATATTTCAGTGTCCAGGGAACATAGCCATCCTTTCCATGCCAGATCCTGAGCACTGAGCGCCCCCACCCCTCTAGGCTTCTGCCCATGCCGTGCCTCTACCTGGAAGGCCCTTCTTCTCATCCTGGTCAGGCCCTTCACTCAGCTGCTGTCCGGGCAGCTCCAGGGCCAGTGGTGCTTCGGGGCAGGGATTTGACTCCATCCGGCCCGAGAAAGGGCAGGTTACCACGTACAGAAGCCAAGGCCTGAAAGAAAAAGAAAGAGACAGACACCTCAGAGTTGTCTGGCCACCCAGAGAGGTCCTTATTTTCCCCAAAGTGGCTTCCTCTACAACCCCCTTCTCCATCTGCTCTGCCCACCCCAGCCTGAGAGCTGCTGTCTGTTCAGGCAGATCTCATTTTCCCAGATCCCTTCAATACAAGGTGGGCTTTTGGAGGCCATTGGTGGCTGGAGGATGGGACTCTGTGGCCCTGAAGGGACCATGGTAGGAGCCCTAAGGAGCATGGGCAGAACAGCAAGACTGTGGGGGAGAGGATAGGTAGGACCGGCTCTTTCCTATTCTTTCTTGTCTCCGAATGCAGACCTTTAGGAGTCTTTCAGATAAGGAACTGAGGGGCATAAAGGGCAGCAGGAAAAAGCAGAGACCAGTCTCCTGGCCCCCAAAGCAGGGCAGGAGGCATCTTGCCAAAGGTTGCGTGACAGCTGCTGAGAGCACCAGGGCAGAGGGCCGAGAAGGGGACAGACCTGGGGTTTGGCCCAGAAGAGAACACCTTTTCTAAAACAACCAGAGAAGCGTACAGGAGAAAGGTGGGTACATCTTTTCTCCTCTAGGGCCTTCCAGGGGCCACCCCAACCCATTCCCCTTCTCTCCCCAGCGTTCGGTTGACTGCATCAGGGCCTCTGCGGAAATGGGCGCGGGCACTGGGCTATGGGCAGGAGGGGAGGCCCCTGCCCCTCTGCTGATGAAGGGCTGACCCTTAGAGAGGCGTGGGCGGATGCCGCCCCTCACTCCATCCTGGACTCGTGACAGGGGAGGAGGGAAGAGCCTGTGGCTGCTTTTTCTTTCCCTAGCTGGGCTCTGGAGCTCTTCGGGCTGTTTTGCCCGGGTGCCTTCCGTATTTCCCTCAAACCATCAAGGCACCTGGACATCTGGACATCCTAGCAAACGCCTCGCCCTCCCTATTCCAACCTGTCGCCTCCTACCTGTCTGCTCGGAGTATGATAAGTCAAGTGGCTGCAGCAAAATTTCTTCCCTAATGGGGAGGCAACAGGTTGGCCAGACCCAAGTAGGTTTCTCCAGCTCGATGGAAAGCGCCTGTTTAGCGAGTTTCTGCGCGATCCGGGGCGGTGGAGAGCGGGACCGGAGCTCGGCGGCGGTCCCCTTGCCAAGGAGGTCTGGAGTCCAGGGGCCCGGGCCGTCCCGCTTCTGTCCTCCGCCGCGGGCCGGCAGTCCCCAGTGACCCCGCTGTCCTTCATGCCGGCGTCCTGGTCGTGGGTAGGTGGGAGGGAAAAGGGAGGAAGAGCGACCCCCGGCCGCCGCCACTGACCCGGGCGCTCACTCGATGCGCACCTGCAGACGGACGTTGAGCATCACGGAGGCCACGATGTAGAAGTAGGGGAAGTTCATGCGCAGCCGCCAGGCCAGGTCGAAGAGGGTGAGCAGCGTGCGCGTGAGCCCCTTGCAGAAGGCGCCGTACGAGCCGCGGCCCGCAGCGTGGCGCGACAACCGCACCGTCAGGCCCGACAGGGCCGCCGCCGCCGCCGCAGCAGACAGGGCAGCCGACGCCGCCATGAGTCCAGGCCCGGTGCAGGCCCAGCAGATAGACCGAGGGAACCACAGAAGCGCGAGCCCAGAGGCCGGCCGGACGCGAGGACTATATGCGCCCCGCCCCGCCCCCGGGCTCTCCCCGCCTTCGCCCGGCTCAGGTATCCTTCGCCTCTTCGGCCCCTCCTCCACCGCCCGCGGGACTAGCCGAAAGCAGAGCTCCGCCCTCTCACCGCCTCCTCAAGGTGGCTGCTGCCAGCGTAGCTCCGCCCCTGGCCGAGAGCTGCAGAGAGACTCTGCTTGAGTCCTGTCCCGCAGGTACGGCCCCACTCACTGGCTTTGCCCAGCCCGCACTGCTCCGCCCCTTCATTGCTTCCATAGCTCCAGACTTGTCCAGGAGCCGCTGAGAAGTCCCTTCCTCTGATCCCATCCCTTGCGTGGCCCAGGCTACTCGCTGGCCCCTTGCATCAGAACCGGAGTCACGAAGGGAGTTCAATGTGGTGATCACAGCGCACCGCAGATTCGACTTCCTGAGCTCAGAATGACAGCTGAGACTACAGGCGTGCACCACCACGTGCGACTTTTTTTTTTTTTTAATGAGAATAAGTCTCGCTTTGTTGCCCAGGCTGGTCTCAAACTCTTGTCCTCAAGCTATCCTCCTGCTTCAGCCTCCCAAAGTGCTAAGATTAAAGGTGTGAACCACCACGCTAGGCCATTTATGGCCTTTTCTGCTGGTGTGCTTAAAAACCCTTTCATTGTTTCATTTGTTAAACGTAAAGTAATCCTAACCCAACCCAAACCCGAATCTGTGTTTTTCCAGACTTTTTAATGACGTGCTTTCTCATGGTCATGACTTTTAAAAAACTGCCTTCAGCCGGGCTCGGTGGCTCAGACTGTAATCCCGCGCCTTTGGGAGGCTGAGGTGAGTGGATTGCCTGAGCCCGCGGGTTCGAGACCCGCCTGGGCAGCGAGACCTCATCTCTACAATAAATCAAAAAATCAGCCGGGCATGGTAGTGCATGCCTGTAATTCTGGCTACTCGGAAGGCTGAGGCGGAAGGGTCGCCGGAGCCCAGCAGGTCGAGGCTGCGGTGGCCGCGAGCGGCCACTGCACTCCAGTCTGGGCGACAGAGTGAGACTCCAACTCAAAAAAAAAAAAAAAAAAAAAAACTGCCTTCAAGAAGTAGGTTCGGCCGAGCTCAGTGGCTCAGCTTGTAATCCCAGCAGTTTGGGAGGCCAAGGCGAGTGGATTGCCTGAGCCCACGTGTTCGAGACCAGCCTGGGAAACTTGGTGAGACCTCTTCAAAAACTAGCCGGGCGTAGTAGGGCACGCCTGTAGTTCCGGCTACTTGGAAGGCTGAGGCGGAAGGATCGCTGAGCCCAGCAGGGCGAGGCTGCGGTGACCGGGAGCGTACCACTGCAAAAAAAAAAAAAGGAAGAAGAAGAAGAAGAAGACTGAACATCTCCTTCCATTTTTGGTCTTTTATTAACTTCCCCCTCCTCCAAAATATAGGCATTAAAAGGCAAAAAAAAAAAAATGGAAGTAGAAATACCGAATATTCATATATCTATTAGTGATTTGTTTTCATTTACTGGTGGTGGGAAAATGTCTCCCATTCATTCAATCATAATAAACAACACATTTAATAGTATTGCTATTACAAGTTTAGAGAAATGTTTGCCTAAACATTTGTAAAATATGTATTGACAAAAATAACCTTTGTAGTTTCAGGGACACCATTTGGCCTGCAGGTGCAACTCATCTGCTCCAGAGTTATCAGTGTCACAGAAGCCTAAAGTTATCGGGTAATTTCACCTACAAGTTGTTGCTACAGCCTGAGCCCTATTGACAGGTCTCAAAACCAGAATGAAGCATAGTTGGGACTGGATGTCATGTCTTCTGAGCAATACCCCCTCTGTTGATGGCCACTTATAACGTTATCATGAATGATGACAAATACTGTTTACAAAGAAGCAAGTAGAAAAGTGAAATACTCTGATTTGGTCTGGCTCATCTTGAAATCAGACTCTCTCTGTAGAGAAAGATGCATGTCAGTAAGATAAGTGGATGCACACAGTAATAATACTATGCAACAGTTGGAAGCAGGAAACTAGATATATAACCAGCAACATGAATAGATCTTTAAAAATGTCCAGAGGGAAAAAAGTAAGAAACAAAATGAGATCTATTGTCGTGGCCCATGCAGCTGCCTTGAGGATCCCCAGAGAGAGCGGCAGATTAAGAGACACACAGACACAAAGACATAAAGAAAAGCTGGGGCCAGGTGGGACACTTTCCTCTGATGGAGGAGAAGTGGCCCCAAACTAGCTCAGCATGTTTATTTTATAATCAAGCACAGGGGAAGTTGGAAGGGATTCAAGGTCTGTGAGGGAGCCATAACGGAACTATGTTGCTACCTAAAAGGCGAGCTGTTCCGTAGTTATCTTGTTGTGCACCCAGATGTGTAGGCATTTGAGACACCGTTTTGTGTAGCAGGCTGCATTCCTCACAGCCTGCCTTTGGCTAGGATGCAGAGCTTCCAAGGAGACCTTGCCTACGAGCTTGGGGCCATTAAGCGAGGCCTTGCCTTTGCTTGGGGCCTTTACTTAAGGCCTGCTACAGTGACAGTGTTTGTTTCCCACATTATATCTGCTTCTGACATCTCTCCCTTATTTGTTTTTTAAATACAGGCAATGGATGACTACTGCAGTGGCTCTGAATTGATGTTGGAGGATTCCACATCCAACTGGCAAAAAACAAAGGAGGAATAGAGTAAATATGAAAAGACTCAGAATATGCCAAGCAGAATGTTTTAACATATTAAAGGGATTGAATCTCTTGAGATCATTAAGAAGATTTTGTGCTATTTGGGGAGGTTGTAAGATAGGATCTTGACTATTCTGGATGCCCAGAATATTGTGGTGGAGCTTGAGCAGGTCTATGCTGATGTTATTATGGCTCCATATGCCTTGGAGGTGTTTTTTTAACTAAGTTCCAATTCCAAAGGCCGTTATCATAAGAAACACAAGTAACACAAACCCAATTGTATGCTGCATGACATTGTTGTCATTGTTTCATTTTTATGCTGTTTATCTAGTTTCCCAATCCAATGACTACAGCCTCCAAGGCATTAATTTTGTTTCTAGCTTTAAGTCTTTGGATTCCTGTTGTTGTAGGGTCTTGGAGGTATTTTGAGCCAGAGTGTTGACAAACTCAGCATTTTGGATGGATTGAGACTATGCGGCAGCGGCAGTCACTGCAGAAGCGATGACCAAAATTAAGGCCACCAATCCAAAAGTTATCAATCCAATGGCCCTATGAGACTGGGAAGCAAGTTGATGGTGTAAATCCAGAAGTACCTGCAGTCCTGTATCATCATACCAAGAGCCTGACCTGACATGTTAGTAGGAATCATAACAAAGGGGGGTCTGGTGTAAAATCAAGATGTCTTATCCTGCATTATGACGGGTGACACGAGTTGTAAAATTACAAGAGTTGCATTGTAAAGCATAATGATTATCTACTGGGGTGACATTAACAGAGCCTGTTAAAAGGACATAAGAGGGTTAGATACAGGCCTGGACCCCATAGCAGAGGGTGGTTGTACCATAGCTTCCGCCCAAACTGACCAAAGACCCACTAGTAAACAACAAAATCAAGGGAGGCGGCAAGCCGCCACAGTTCCTTCTGGATGTCACCTTGAGAAGTAGTAAGGATGTTGCCAACAAAACCCCCAGGGGAAATGAGGTCATGGTTAGGATGAGAGGGGTTCAGTCTGTGAGACCAATCATAGATTAAGAGGGGGATTCCTGTATGGTTTTGGACTGTGGACACAGGAGGGCACATTCTATCCAACTGGGGAATTTTTTTAAAGCTCTATTCCTGTGCTATTATGGCAGTATGGAATATTGGGGTGAGCTTGGGAGACATTATAAGTAGAAGTAGGGAACTCCCACTTAGATATGGTTTGTAGACATTTTATTATGTCTCAGGGGCCTGAAATATTAGCTATTTGTTTAGCCCTTTAGGAGGTTTTATTTTCTTGACTTATCTTAAGACATCCCAACTTAGGGATGTTAGAAAGGCAAATAGGAGGACTATTACTAGCCCCTGTAAAGTTAAAATTTGTACTATGGTCAGCAGTAATATGTTTATCAGACTGTCCTCCCAACATAGGGGTATTGTTAGTAAAGACAGGGACCGACCCACCAGCCCAAGTAGCGGGTTGGAGAATGGGAGGGTCCAGGAAATAAATCCAGTAAGGATTTCCCCTTGTTCCAATAACCTGACAAGCAACAATGGCTATCATGGCAATGAACAAGGCTTGGGGGGAACTTGGCCCCCTGTTCTCCTCAACTATCTGTTGAGCTCTTTGAGTCAGGCATTCCAGCTGGCCCCATGTGGGTGGAGATGTTCTTTTGGTACTGGCCACAGGGCGTTGGAGCCTCCATCTTGTCATTGGGGCACTCTCTAGTTCCTTCTGACTGGGCAGCTACACCAGGACTGGTGGGGATATCTATAGTTTCTTGAGTCTAGGTTCCAGTCTTTCTGTCAAGTCCATCAACATGTTGGATGACTCTCTCTGGAAGCCAAATAGGTTTATCGGCCCCATCTGAAAAAACACAAGCTAATGCCCCACATTAGCATAGGATTGGGTCCCCTCCACTGGTTACTTTGGAGGTCCTTCCATTTTACCAGACTCATTGGATGTCCAGGATTAGAGGCCTGATGCCTATCTGCAGGCATCTGGCCATGTTCATCACAGTTCAAATAATTGTAAATAATGCATGATTTCACTGGTCATGGGGGGAACAATAATACCTATCTCCCCCTTTTTGTTTTGATATTTGTCTTTTTTTTTTGAGTTGGAGTCTCACTCTGTCACCCAGACTGGAGTGCAATGGCCGCTCCCAGCCACTGCAGCCTCGACATGCTGGGCTCCGGCGATCCTTCCGCCTCAGCCTTCCAAGTAGCCAGAATTACAGGCATGCGCTACCATGCCTGGCTGATTTTTTTTTTATTATTTATTTATTGTAGAGATGAGGTCTCGCTGCCCAGGCGGGTCTCGAACCCGCGGGCTCAGGCAATCCACTCACCTCAGCCTCCCAAAGGCGCGGAATTACAGGCTGAGCCACTGAGCCCGACTGAAGTTTGGTTGGCACACTCAGTAATGGCTTGTCCTTGAACATTATAAGAAATTCCTGTAATATGAGTAATAGAATAATAAAATGGGTAGAAACGTGTAAAGGCAGCACTAGTGTAAGCTGGGCTATTGTCAGTTTTTTGTTTTTTTTTTTTTTTTTGAGTTGGAGTCTCACTCCGTTGCCCAGACTGGAGTGCAGTGACACGCTCCCAGCCACCACAGCCTCGACCTACTGGGCTCCAGTGATCCTTCCACCTCAGCCTTCCAAGTAGCTGGAACTACAAGCGCGCGCTACCACGCTTGGCTAATTTTTTATTTATTGTATTGATGAGGTCTTGCCAAGTTGGCCAGGTGGGTCTCGAATCCGCGGGCCCAGGCAATCCACTCACCTCAGCCTTCCAAAGCGCTGGGATCACAGGCTGAGCCACCGAGTCCGGCTCATTGTCAGTTTCAATACCGGCAGGCTTACCAAGGAAAGCAAAGGCTGCCAAACAATGAGAGATTACCTGTTTAGCATTTTCTCCCATTTGGACAGCGGCAAAAACAAAGCGAGAGAAGGTACCAATAATTACGTGGACCCATTGTAATTTACCAAAACTTGGAAGGTGGGTAACGTCCATTTGCCATAACATATTGGGTCTCAGTCCTCGGGTTAACCCCTGAGGGCTGCACAGGGAAGTGAATAACACAGTTGGCACATTGGCGAACGACTTGATGGGCTTGTTCTCTGGTAAGGTGAAATTCTTTTCAGAGGCTTGAGGCATTTTGATGATGCATGGCATGAGAGGCTTGTGCAGCAGCATAAGAAGTTATAGGCTGTGCAGTCGCTATCTAATGATCTATAGCTTGATTACCTAAAGCTAAGGGGCCAGGGAGTCCTGAATGGGCACAAATATGGCCCACAAAACAAGGAAACTGGCTAACCCGAATTATCTGTTGTAAAGTCCAGAACAGGTAAAAAATTGTTTCAGAGTTGGTGTGGCCAATTGTAGCTGTTTCAATTACCTGAGCAACACCCACTGTATAAACGCTGTCACTATAAACATTTAGTGGCCTATCAACAAAATGTATCAAGGCCAAAATAAGTGCCTGGATTTCCACTCTCCGGGTGGATATGTGAGAGGTTTGTTGTACAGAGGAGCCCTTCTTACTGCCTTGCCATTGCTAGAGCCATCTGTGAAAACAGTTAATGCTGCAGGGATGGGGAAGTCTTGATCACGGTGGGTAAAATGAAGGATGTGGTGGCAATAAACTGCACCAATCTATGTTGAGGATAATGATTATGAAGGAGGCCAGGGAAATTAGCAAGAGAAGGTTGCCAAGTGGTAGAATTTTGCAATAGCCAAGATTGCTGGGAGGTCATGTATGGAACGACAATGACTTGATGTTCTGAGCCCATTAACTGCTGTAAATGGAAACGACCTTTGGCAATAATTTGAGCCACTAGGTAATAAAAGGGGGATAACGATTTAGAGGGTGTATGGCCCAAATGTAACCACTCTAAAACTCTGTTTTGTTGCCATAATATCCCCATGGGTATATGAGGGGTAGGAAGGACTAAAAGTTGAATAGTCACGGCAGGGTCGACTCCGGTAAGCTGAACCGAAGAAATAGCTGCTTCTACCTTTTGGAGGGCCATAGTGGTTGCAGATGTAAGTTGCCGTGGGGATGGAAACCTTATCAGGGCCTTCTGCTGTGTAACACCGCCTAAGCTGTTTACCGATCTTATTCCAAGTATCCAAATTAACTGTCCCTTGAGCAGGGAACCAAGGATATGTTTCCTGCACAAAGCTTAAAAATTCCTCTAACTGAGAACCTTTAACCCGGCAGCCTCTCGCCCGAAGCATACATTTTAACACTTGGACATACAGACTCCTCTCTTGGGAACCACAGTTACCCATGTTTTACACCTAGCTGAAACTAAATCCTCTGCTTACCTTCCCTTATTTTTAGGTGCACCTCTCAAAGAGTGTCTCTTTGCCTGAGATTAGGAGTTCTCTCAAGCTCAGGTCCCTGTTCGGGTGCCAGATTATCATGGCCCACATGGCTGCCTTGAGGGTCCCAAGAGAGAGCGTCAAGAGATTAAGAAAGACACACACAAAGACATAAAGAAAAGCTGGGGGCCAGGTGGGACACTTTCCTCTGATGGAGAAGTGGTCCCAAACCAGCTCAGCACGTTTATTTTATAATCAAGCACAAGGGAAGTTGGAAGGGATTCAAGATTTGTGAGGGAGCCTTAATGGAATTATTATTATTATTATTTTAGTTGGAGTCTCACTCTGTCGCCCAGACTGGAGTGCAGTGGCCGCTCCCGGCCACCGCAGCCTCGCCCTCCTGGGCTCTGGCGATCCTTCCGCCTCAGCCTTCCGAGTAGCCGGAATTACAGGCATGCGCTACCATGCCCGGCTGATTTTTTAATTTGTTGTAGAGATGAGGTCTCACCAAGTTGCCCGGGTGGGTCTCGAACCCTCAGGCTCAGGCAATCCACTCACCTCAGCCTCCCAAAGTGCGGGATTACAGGCTGAGCCATCGAGCCTGGCTCCTTAATGGAATTATGTTGCTACCTAAAAGACGAGCCGTTCCGTGGTTATCTTGTTGTGGTTAAGGCTTTATCTGTACTATGTGCACCCAGATGTGTGGGCATCTGAGACACTGTTTTGTGTAGCAGGTTGCATCCCTCACAGCCTGCCTTTGGCTAGGATGCATAGTTTCCAAGCGAGACCTTGCCCACGAGTTTGGGGCCATTAAGCAAGACCTTGCCTTCGCTTGGGGCCTTTACTTAAGGCCTGCTACAGTGACAGTATTTGTTTCCCACATTATACCCACTTCCGACAATCTGTGACAATTAAGTTCGCGAACTCATCCTAGAAAAAGTGCTACATACCCCATTGCTGAATATCACTGTGGTCACCTTCAAAGGTGGGAAGCTATGCACCAACACCAGCACTCAGTCCACCCATCAAAGCAATTTGGGAACTCTTTTTCTGAAATGGTCATTAAAGCTCTCAACATATTGCCCTTGACGTACTGAATGTCATCAAAGTGTCTTTCTTTCAATATTCCCTTTATCTTTGGGTAAAGAAAAGTCATTGGGGGGCCAGGTCATGTGAGTAGGGAGTGTGTTTCAATACAGTTATGTGTTTACTGGCTAAAAACTCCCTCATAAACAGTACTGTGTGAGCTGGTGCATTGTTGTGATGTGAGAGCTCCTTTGGTACCATTGTTGCACACACCTTTCTCATGCCAAGATTTTCAGTCAAGATTTTCTTGTTTCTCTATCAATGTTTACTTGGTCTGCTATGCTTCTTACAGTCAGCCAAAGATTTTGATGCACAATTCAACAAATTTTTGCAATGTTTTCATCAGTTCTGCTCATTACTGGCCGTCCTGACCTCTCTTCATCAGTGATGTTTTCTCTCCCCTCATTAAGACGTTTAACCCATTTGTACACTGCCATTTTCTTCACGACATTATCTCCATAAACTTGGACTAATATGTCCCTGATTTCACTTCCATTCTTGCCAAGTTTAACAACAAATTTAATCTTTGTTCATTGCTCTAATTCAAGCTCCAACATTCTTGTGACAGCACACAAAACCAAAGTTATGAAACCTTATTGAGTTGTTTGTACAGTGCTGCCAATGTAAGCACACGATGGCAAGCTTGTGAACTTAATTGTCAGACCTTGTATAGCAAAGCATCACTTTGGTAAAATGAAAGTACACGAATGGGATGCTGGAAGCCAGGTTTTTTTTAACTGTTAGAAAAAGAAATAAGACAAAAATGAACCCAGTGATGGTGGACCACCCTTTGAAAAAGGCTGGATAGTATTCCATTTTATGAATTGTTCACAGTTTATATATTCATGGAGCTTGTCTTCCTATAATTATTGGGTGCCTACTCAATGTCAGGCACTGTTCTAGAAACTGGGCTGTTGATGAAAAATGGGGTTATTTCTAGTGCTTTGAGAGTTTATGTAGTGCTGATGAGAACATGTTTGTACATGTCTGCTGATGCACATGTGCAAGATTTTCTCTATGTTATGGACTCCAGAGTGGAATTCTGAATCAAAATGCCTGTGTAAGAGGGGGGACCCCCCCCAAAAAACCCCAGAATTTATTTATAAAAAAGTATATTTATTCTTGCTTGTTTAAACTTGTCACCTTCAGAGTACTCTCTGTTTGATGTAATACGCCTATTGAGATGCTTTTTCCACTGCTCAAAACAGTTTTTGAACTCATCAATTTTGATGCCATTTAGTGCTTCTGTCATTTTTTTGTTTCACCTCTTCCATATCAGCAAACCATTTCCCTGTGAGGACTTTATTTGTTCGAAGAAACAACAAGGAAAAAAAGTTGCTCAGGGAAATATCAGGTATAGGGAGGGTAAGGCATGGAGGTCATGCCGTTTTTTGGTCAAAAACTGCTGAACTTGCAGCATAGTGTGGGTAGGTGCATTGTCATGGTGGAAGAGCCAATCACCTATTTGCCACAATTTGGGATGTTTCTTCCACAAATCATGATGCAATCTTCTCAAAACTTCCAGATAAAAACTATGCTTAAAACCAGGCTCAGTGGCTCAGCCTGTAATCCCACGCTTTGGGAGGCCAAGGTGAGTGGATTGCCTGATCCCGCAGGTTCGAGACCTGCCTGGGCAACTTGGCGAGACCTCATCTCTACAATAAATCAGAAAATTAGCTGGGTGTGGTAGCGCGTGCCTGTAGTTCCAGCTACTTGGAAGGCTGAGGTGGAAGGATTGCCGGAACCCAGCAGGTCGAGGCTGTGGTGGCCAGGAGCATGCCACCGCCTTCCAGCCTGGGTGACAGAGTGAGACTCCAACTCAAAAAAAAAATTTTTTAAAAGGAACAAATTCTGAGTGTACTACAAGGGATCTGCCCTCCAAAAGATAACTCTGGTTTTTTTGTTTTGTGGGGAGGAGGGAATCCTCTCGTATCTTTTTTTTTTTTTTTTGAGTTGGAATCTCACTCTGTTGCCCAGACTGGAGTGCAGTGGCCGCTCCCGGCCACTGCAGCCTCAACCTGCTTGGCTCCAGCGATCCTTCAGCCTCAGCCTTCTGAGTAGCCGGAATTACAGGCATGCGCTATCATGCCTGGCTGATTTTTTGATTTATTGTAGAGATGAGGTCTCGCCAAGTTGCCCAGGCGGGTCTCGAACCCACGGGCTCAGGCAATCCACTCACCTCAGCCCTCTCTTAACTTATACACTCACCAGCTAATTTCAACTTGTTTCCCAAGGGATCTGCAGCAATTATACTCCTTAAATCAGTGGGTAAGAGTTTCACCGCCACTTCCTTCCCTGTTCTTGATATAATCTGACTTAAATTTTTGCTAGTCTGGTAGATGTGAATTGACATGTCATTGCAGGTTTAATCTACATTTTTTGGTAATTATCAATGAAGTTGAGTGTTTATTTTCAATGTCTATTGGCAATTTAGTTTTCTCCTCTAACAACTGCTTCTTTAAATCTCTTGCCCGTTTTTCTTTTGGATTGTTTATCCTTATAATGCCATCCAAAACTAAACATTTTTTAAAATGACATTTCTAACTGATGGTAGAAATAAAAATGGTTTTTACATTGATTTTTAAAGCTAAAATCCTTGTAAAATTATCTCATTAATTACAATGGTTAATATTGGTTCTTTTGAGCTAAGTAGAAAACCTATTATCTGTAAAGAATGACTGTTTATCTTCTTTTCTGATCATAATATTGATTTTTTGTTGCATTATAAGCCTGGCTAAGACCTTCAGTCCCAGGAGCTTCTTCTAATTTTTTACTTCCTCTTAAAGGGTGTGTTTTGAAAGTTTCACCCTGAATAACTCCTACCTCAAATATCTGTCTCACTAACTCTTTAACCTCCTTCAAGTCCTAGTCCAACTACTGCTTTCCTAAAGAAGTCTACATTGACTACCCTATTCTAAATACAACTTGCCACTCCTTCCTAGGACTCCAAATTTTTTTGTCCTGCTGTATTTTTCCCATAACACTTATTGCCTCTTGATATACCATATGTTTTACTTATTTGTTTTTATCTTTTACCTTTTGTTCAACCCATGAGAATGTTGGTCCACAAGGACCAATATTTCATCTCTTTGTTTATTGATTTATTGTTTATTGATTTATTGTTTATTGATTTATTGCACATTCCTAAAATAATATCTGACTCATAGTCAGCACTCAATAAATATTATTCAAATGATTGAATAAATGGAAAGTGTTTAACAGAACAACTGGCTGGCTTAATGAGGTAAGCACTCAATAAGTGGTATTAATGATTCAGAAAATGTTCCATGATAAATTATCATTGAGTTTCATAGAGAGAGAGTCATTGTACAAAAGACAGGTATTGATCATCCCTAAAATGTTATATACCTAAACTACTTTGTACACACACACACACACACACACACACACACACACACACACACTTCATTCAAGCAACAGGTAAATTTGTTTGCATTTGGTCCCATTATCATACCCATAACTCCTTGCAGACAAAGTTTCAGTAAGACTCTACTCTGAGAGGCACTGCTACAAGATGTGGAAGTCAGAAGGGATATATTCTTTCTCTGGCACTGGTGGTGGCAGGCTACTACAGGGTTTAGGGGTGGGGGAGGTCTGACAGGTTTCTTTGACTCCACATTCTCCTGTCAGTCTCCAGGTCTGAAAAATCAGGGAAGCTCTGGCCTGGGCACAGCTCCCTGCACTTTCCTGATTCCTCAATGGTATCTATAGCCCTTGACCTGTGCTCCTCCAGATTTTAAACACATTAGTCAGCACCTAATTCCAGCATTAAATTCCTTCCTTCTTAAAATGCCCATAGTGTTTTCTCTTTAATGGACTATTCTTGGTAGATGTAGGAAACAAGGCAAAGTTCTGCCTTCACTGAACTCCTAATAAGAGGGATATTGCCAAAGGAATAGGCAACACCGTAGAACTATGGAGGGTAGGCCGGGCACAGTGGCTCAAGTCAATTATCCCAGCACTTTGGGAGGCTGAGGCTGGAGAATTGCCTGAGTCCAGGGGTTCGAGACCAGCCTGGGCAATTTGACGAGACCTTGTCTCTACAATGAATAAAAAAAATTAGCTAGGTGTGATGACCTGCGTCTGTGTTCCAGTTACTTGGAAGGCTGAGGAGGAAGGATCACCTGAGCCTAGCAGGTCGAGACTGCTGTGGCCGTGAACAAGCCACTGCACTCCAGCCTTGGTGACAGAGTGAGACTCTGACTCGAAAAAAAAAAAAAAGAAAAGAAATATGGTGAGTTTATCTCTCTGT